>VZSV01000062.1:2424436-2465339 GCA_013398735.1 Nothocercus julius | reverse complement strand
ATAGCAAACCCTATCCTAGAAGGAACAGTATGAGGGACAAGGGATTGGCTGGATTATTAATAACTTAAAAGATTTTTTAACAATGTTATTGGAGTGTAGGGAGTCGGTGTGTTCTGCGCTGTTCCTGGTGGGCTACGACACTGTTTACCGAACCCCAGTGCAGCTGCCCGGCAATGGCCGCAGGATGTGCCTGCTCTTTCCGGTTAGGACATCCGTCTAGTGTTAACACATTCAGTTTCTTTTTGCAGAACACTGTGCGGGCCAGGGCGTAGCTTTCAATTTCATGTTAGCAACCCGAACAGCTCGGTCGGTGCCGGCTAATCTCAAAATTCCCCTGGCGCCCAGGAACGGCACTTCCCCGCTTATCTGAAGTTGGAGCTCGGGCGGCTTTTGCGCTAGGGCAGGTCGCTGCGTGCGGGTGCCCGCGGTGCTGGCGGGACCGGAGGTGCGGCGGGCGCCCCGCTGAAGGCCGGGGCCGCGAGCACAGCCGCCGCGCGACACGGCCCCCGCAGCGCGGGAGGGCACGGGTGCGGTTTGACCGGGCAGTTGCGAAAACGGGGCTTGTGCAACCGCCTCGCGGACAGCCGCTTCCAGGGGGTGCGCGTTTCACAGGAGGCGTTCCTCGTCGGTCAGGGGAAGCGGCGGCGTTGGCCACCGTCTCGAGCTGGCAGCGGCCCAGCTGCCTCCCCGCGCCCGCCCCTCGCTACCTGTCCGAGCAAGGAAGCCCGTCCTCCTTACGAAAGATTCCCGCTCAGCTCCCTCCTCGCGTGCTCATACGGCACCGGAGAGCCCGAACCGCAGGCTGCCCTGCCTCTGGAAACGCCTGAGCTGCTGTCCGTGCGGGTCACCCAAAGGCCGAAATAGCCCTTCAGCGGGGCCACGGGTGTGGGAAACCTGGGCCTCCCACCTAGTCCTGACTGGGACCCTTTGGGGAAGGAGGGAGTGAAGGGGATGGGGTCCCAGATGCTAAAGCAACTTAACCAAATCAAAATGTGCCTCTGTGTGTGGGTACACGGGAAAAAGTTCAAGGCTGAACACAAAAACTGTGCTTACTAATGTTACTAGATAATGAAAGCTGTTTTCCTCACAAATTAAAGTGGCTCCACAGCTAGAAGGACAGCCTCCCTCCGGCCTCTCCCTCCGGAGAAGGCAGGCGGGCGATCTCTGAGGGGGCTGAGGATGTAACACACAGATCCACTCCGGTGTGCGTGTTTTAATTTAGCTGTATTCTGCTTTTGGAATTTACAGTAAACAGGGCACGTCGGTGTATTTATATAGGAGGAAAGCTGTTGGAGATGTACAGTTTTGGTTTTTCGAAAAACAGTAAGATGTGAGTCTAGAGCAAAATATTAAAAAAGGAAAAGAAAAAAAAAAAAAAAAAAAAGCTTAAGCCATAGGCAGACGGATTTCGGATTTCTTTCTGTTTGGGCAGGGACCACAGTGAATCCAAAAGGGTGGATTTTTTTTTTTTAAATTTTGTTTGCTTTTTTGTTATTTAACTTCTGGAGGAATGTATTTTGCAGCGTCAGAGCGGATAGCAGAAAGCCGGGATCCATTTTGGTGGTAACGGAAGGCGCAGCTTCAGGGGGCCAGGCTGCTCAGCTCCCGCGGCCCAGACCTAGGGAAGGGCTGGGGAAGGCTGCGCGCAGGGAGCTCCGAGCGCTTTGCCCGGCCTCGCCTCCAGGTGGACTTACGTGATTCTTGCCTTCACTCTTACAGGAAAAATATCATCTGCTCAAAGCTGTTTGCTGGAGGACTGTTTCTGTGTGTGTTTTTTTTCCCCTACTCCATTGTGTGCTTTGTGTTAATGGATCCAAAGGAATACCAAATAATACTGTCCTTCTCTCCTAGTATTTATGATTGTCTGTTTGCCATGTGAAATGTAGGCTGTGGCACGGTGCATTGGGTGGCCCTTTACCTCAAGGAAGTCTGCCAGCCTCCTATGTGTGTGGGAATGCTGGTGGCTCCAGTTACAGTAGGATCCATACCGACCTATCCCTTCTGCTTTAGGATAAGTGACCAAGTATTCCTGGGAATCTTTTAAAGTGAACCGTTACAAAAACAGGTGCATGCTTTCCAAAGCTTGCAGATGTGTTGGGCACATAAGGCTTGTTCATTCGTCGCATGCTTTGGTTTTGTCTTTAAAATAGAACGTTTCTATTTGCTGTGGAGGAAGAAAAGAAAGCACCAGGAGTCATACTGGAGTTTAAATCTCAGTGTGCAGATTTTGTGTCAGAGGAGTTTTTTCATTAATTTATAGTTATTAAGAAATTTTCCAAGAATTGCTTTTGTTAGTGCAGGAAGTTAGCTCGTTGCCTAAGAGGTAATAATCATGTAGGCAAGCGAAGGACCACTAATAAACAAACTAAGCGAGCTGCCCATGAGTCATTTGATATTAGTGTTTTTTTTTATTTGGCACACCAGATGTGTAAGGCAGCTGTACTGAAGAGCTTAGTTTGCAAGGTTAACTACACCTGCACAGTTACCAGTGCGCGTGCAGTCGGAGACGCGGCGGCAGCAGGACACTGCTGTAGCAGGAGTGCAGTGCGCTGGCTTCGCAGCCCGCCCAACAGAGCAACGTGCAAGGCTGCGGGGCCTGATCTGAAGCAGCAAAACAGTTGTGCGAGGGACTTGAATAGGAGGAAATTCTAACCTGAAGGCGGTCAGCCTGAAACTGCAGACAATTTACACAGCAGAGCTGGCCAAACGATAGCAAATCTGTTTGGTTAGGACATGCATTTTGCTGTTGTATGCACAGAGTGTATCTGTTGTTCGTCTGTGTTCAGGTTTGTTGAATGTCCTGTTTTGTCAAACTGAGAAGCTTTTTTAATTTGCAAAAAGAAGTAAGGTGCCACCGTTGGGGGTGGGGTTGGTAAAACTGAAATGAGTTAGAGCTGCAGCTTCAGCGACAGTTGTACTCCCCCAGGGAGCGAGTCAAAGCCAAGTGTTTGCGAACAAGGCTTAGATTAAAATGTGTTTGCATAAGCTGCTTGGCGAATGCGTCTGAGTAACGCACGCGTACGGAGGTGGGGAGGTCGGTTAATGAACAACTCTGTGCCGAGCAGAGCGGTGTTCCTGCTGTCCGGCCGCGCGGCGCGCGCTGCGACCCAGCGCTCCACATCCCAGGCGGGGGGCTGATCCTTCTAGGACACAAACGTCTCCAAAGAGTCTCACTGACCATGTTGTACGTGAAGATAATGCTTTACTTACTGTGGACTCTTGCTCGGTTTTGTAAACTTGTGAGTTATCAGGGATGAGCTGAACTTGCCAGAAGCAGTTTCAGGTTATGCCATAAGCGTTAAAAAAATGTGGAGACTCTGAGATCCACTGTCCCGGGGCACTATGTGTTTCTCATGCTCCAGAGCTGAGAAACCTGAACATGTTAGCTCTGCATCAAAGAATAAAAAGAGCAGACAACTTTCATCACCACAGCTTACGAGAGCGAAATTTGTAATGGAGTGCACGAGGGCGGAAGAGGAGTTTGGGAAGTGTACTGAAGAAATGGAACGGAAAGAAATGGAGGAAAGTATGGAAGGAGATACAAAGGCAGACCTGGGGCGCAGTAGGGTTCTTGGGGAACAGCTTGGGTGGCAAAGTTGCCTTGCAGTGAGTTAACCCTCTCCTGGCGGAGGAGTTGGGGCCCACAGCCAGGCGGAGAGGGGGCGGAAAGGCGGCTGTTGGGGCGTCCCGGCGCGCGCTCCCCGGAGCACCGGCACTGCCGGGAGTGAGGACCACGCTCCGGAGCGGCCTGCGCCTTCCTCCTCGCCAGCCCCACGTGGGCGGGCAGCAAACGTGCCCTGTGGTGCAACCGCCTCCCCACCCAAAGCCCGCGGGCTCCTCGCCAGGTGCGAGCGCGCGCGTCGTGCACCAAGCGCTCGTGCGAGGCGCGTCGCGAGCCGACCCACGGCGCTCCCGTGTCGAGCATTTCTAATGTCTTTGTAGCTTGCAGCTCAGCTGTCGCTTTTTATTTCGACGCTCCCTGTTCACTTTGGACTCAAGGATTGCTAGGGTTAGTGATGGTGAGCGTACTTCTAGAATTTTATTTTGGCTTTTGTAGTTTTGAGGGTTAAGGTGGTCTGTTGATTTAGAGAAATCTTGGATGTGTCTCTACTGCAACTCCTGACTATAACGGCTTTCGTAGTGTCAGATTATTTTATGTAAAAATACTATGCCTCTGCATACTTATACACCAGTAATGCAACTCGTTTCGGAACGCGTGTGTGCTACGTGTGTCTGAGAGAACAGCTCTGACAGTAGCACAGATCGAACTCCTCTACTTGAGGATAACCTACAAAAGCTTGACAGGGTACTTGGTGATCTGGAAACTTACAGTAACATTCAGTGCGGAGCGGTTGTCCCTTGGAGCCTGGAGGTGGCTTTCTGTGGAAATGTAGCTGTAAATCACGTCACACGAGACCCTTGTGGCCAAGTCATTAGTTCCAGGATCCTGTTAGGAGCTGGTGACTGTCCTCTACTGCCGCAGGAGCTGTTTGGCTTCTATGGCTGCTGCTTCTGCCTTTCAGCAGGGAAGGGTAAACCTGAAAAGTTTGGCCTCTGCTACTGCTGAGTTTGGCATGGTTGAACACGAACGCCTCCTGCTCCCGCTTTTAGGACAGCAGCTCCTGCCCTGCTGGCCCTTTCCTCCTCCTCGGCATCCGGCAGAGGCTCGTGCATGGCACTCAGTGGGGTTGATGGTGGTTTTGGCTCCACGTGGGCCTCTGCGTGTGCCAGGCTCCCGAAGGAAGGACCTTGGGCTTGGCAGTTGTCTGGGCCAGTCTTGTAGGCTGTCCTTGGCTGCAGCACCTATCTTCTCTGGGCCAGAAGCAAAGATACAAACAGATACATATGTGTGTGTACATATATTTCTCTTTCCCAGAAATCTGTATTCCAAGATCTTCAGAGACACATTATTCTTGTCTCCTGTGGCCAAACTTGCACTTTCTACATGGGCAAGGACAGTTTCCTTGATCCAGTTTCACCGTGGACAGATTGTCAGCTATGGACTTGTTCTCCAAAGCAGAGTTTCAGCCATGCTGAAGTTGTCAGTGTCATTCCTGAAGGAAGCAGGTTATGGCAGTTGCTGGCCTCTGAAGAGGTCTGGCCTCGCAGGAGTAGGTAAATCGGGGTAGCAGTCCTCAGAGGAGCGGGTTTAAGCTTTGCTGATGAAGCCAAGTTTTGCGCAAAGCGGTGTTTGAGTGTTGTGATGCCATGCCACAGGGTGGGAATCAGAGCAAACTGAAATAAGAAACATTAGGAGGAGTCAGAAACTGATAGGTGAATAGATGTCTTGATACTGAAGGCACAATTTTATGTGCACAGTTAAATTCGGTTTCATTTTATAGTGGCTTGGACCATCATGGGGCCAGGAGGGAGTTCGGCAGGAACAGCAGAGGTTCACAAGACTCATCTCTGGTAACACTTGGTGCGATTCCTTAACGTAACAGTGCTCAGTTCTGGGCTGCTTTTGACTGTGCTGTGGAAGTGCTGCTGGGAATGCGCAGGATGCTGGGGCTGAGCAACTGTTACTCGCGGGTGAGGATGAGCGAAGGCGAGTTGGAGATGCGGGCGCTTCCGCGAGCCGGCCAGTTTCTAAAGGACGTGAGAACCTAACGTTGGATACTGCTTCTTGTTGTTGTTTTCATTAGAAGACACGAAAAAGCAAGTAACTCTAAGCCTGGAGACCTGCGCAGGGTTCTTAACGGCAGTGAAAGCAACAAGCTGCTTCCATAGGCTGCACGTGCTGATTCTAGCCACAAGCAACTGAGTCCTTAGATGGAATGAGGAGAAAGGAGCAAAGGCTCCATACGCTGAAATATGTTCTGTGTGCTTGTTGGGAAATAACATAGCTATCAAAACATTATCCTCTAGTATCTTGGGATTAAACTATTAATAATAGTTTATATATATGTGTGTATGATGTTAAAAGAAAACATGTTTTCTGTAGGCAGATGGAGCCCTATATACCTCTTCCCTTATTTTCTGTCCTTTTGCAAATGGTGAGGAAGGGTGTCACTTGCAATTTCTACCCAAGAATAGTTCTCGTTTAAATGTGTAGATGCTACTGTGGCTTAGATGAGCATGGGTAAAGATTTCCAGGGTTTTGTAGTGAATACGGGTTTTAAATCAGTATGCGAACTCTCTACATCCTATTATTTTTCACCCCAATAATTTTGTGCTGCAAAACTGTAAACTGCTGAAAGGGCCTAGGGTTAATTACTTGACGCTGGGTGTTATATCAGGCTAGAACATTGCTAAACAAATCTATGTTTTGATTTAGGGCTTAATTTTGCTATTGGCCCTCCACGAATCCCACAGTTTAATGGCAATAGTATTTGGAAATCCAATTTTCAAATTTGAGCTATCTTGGCCAACTTTTAGAAATAAGCCTCAGCTTCCTTTTAACTTTTTAAGAATAAACAAGACCAGGGGACAATTTTCTTTCAGCAACACAAAACAGCGGGAGCTAAATTTTGTTCTCAGTTATTAGGGCATTGAGCTGAAATAATAGTGAAGTCACTGCATTTTTCCCAGCTCGGAGAGTAGAATCTGTCCCCGGGAGCTTGGAAAATGCTTACTTTTTCCAAATTGCTGAAGCTGTCAGTGTGATTTCTTTTTCTTTTCTTTCCTCCCTTTAAGAGGATAGGGGAGGAGATGGGGGAAGCAAAGAAATGGGTTTGTCTAGAATGGCCTGCAGAAAATATGAAATGACTAAACCTGTTTAGCCTTTATTTAAATAGTTTAAATAGATGGCAGTTCTCTTTTTTAAATTAACAATATGAAATTATTGTCAGCAATAAAACATTTTGGTAAATGTCTGCCAAACCATCTATCTTGGCCGGTATATTTTATTTGGAGCTTATACCATGAATCCATTTTTTTTCTAAACGCCTGCTGTAACAGCCCTCTCTGCTCCGGCATTTACTGCACGTGGGATAGTCCCCGTGTGTCCCCTGCGTGTGTTGTCCCCAGCCTGGTTGAGCTGGCGAGGTTATTAACCCTTTAGCATGAAATCTAAGGTGAAGGTCGGTGGCAGGCTGCTGAGAGCCTGTCTGCACAGCTAGATTGTCCTTCCCTAAATGATTAATCAATAAATCTCGGGAAACTTCACCTAGAAGAGATGTCACTGATTTGGTATAAGGTCATTGTAGCACTTTTCTAATCCGGCTTCCCAAATTGTTTTTGATGGGAAATGAAATGGCACGTCAGCCAGGTAGCGTGGCTCCACATGAAACACCTCTTGCTTGTGAGTCATTCTGCATATAACAGAGATTTGATATTTTCAAAGTGTCAGAGGTGAACCAGAAAGTTTGAGGAAGAAAGAGGAATCTAAATTTAAATGAAGTGTTACTCATAGATCTTTTTTTTTTTCCTTTTTTCCTTCTTTCTTTAATGCAGCATTTAAGTTCAAGTCTGAACATGCATGTGTATCACATATTCAAACTTTATTTGTGTATTTTCCAAAATCCCTTGGCTTTGATTAGACTTCTAAAGAAGTCAGTCGGGGTGGGCTGAGCCTCCTTCTGCCCGGGGACAGTCACCTTCATCACAAGTTAAGAGGAGGATCACAGAGGGCTCACGTCAGTGGCATATGAAGGAATCCCGGAGAACACTGCTCACCACTTACCTTCCCCCAAAGGCTTCAACAAGATCTTTACTCTCCCTGTTTTGCAACTTCAGGGCAGTCCTGCAGCAACGACCAGTGCTCCAAATTCCACTCGCTCACCATGTGGCCCTTTATGGGTTTGAGCCCGTGGCAGTCAAAATCATACAAAAGTTTTTGATACATTTTGTGCTGGCACACACTGGGGAGCAGAAGAACAAAGAAAGGATTCACTGGGTTTGTCGCATCTCACACAGAAAGCCTACTCAGACTGGGACACTGGAACTACTGTATCCTATCACAGTGACGTGCTTCAGTGCCTACTCTCCTTTCTTCCTAGACATCAGCACACTAAATGAAAGAGGACTCCTTTTTTCATGGCTTTATAAAGCTGTCAAACTTCAGATATGGTAGAAAGGCAAATAATTTTTTATTTTTTTGGTTTGTAAAGTCCCATGGATTGACTTTTCTCTCCCCCCTCCTTAGAAAATTCACAGTGCTCTCAGTGGGCTTTGGCATTAAATACAGTTTTTACTTCAGCTGTCCTTGAAGCTGTCACTAGCCAGTTATTTGGGGGCCTGAACTGTATAATTTAAGACAAAACTTGTATGTTATGAAGTACTATTTGTGACTTATTCATGATCATAGTGCAGCAATTCTGACTTCCAAAGTTGGCAAGTTTTAGGGCTGTGCATTTGAAGTGTCTTCTCATCCCTGTAAGAGATTCTCCCTCCCAACAGGCCTCATATAAGAGAATGCAGAAAATGATTTCATCTATTGTCTGAATGATCCAAAGCAGCGTAAGGGTCTGCATTTCTGTTTTCAAGCTGCAAAACTCCTCGGACACTGTCAGGAAGTTCCCAACATGGAGCCAAATTCCTGGAAGCTTTTGTGAAGAGAAAAGCCGCCCTTCCTGCAGGAGAGCCTCTTCTGGAGAGGGAGGAGCAGCCTCGCTGCTTCAGTGTCCATCTGCCCCCCCAGAAATTGCAGCTCATTGCAGGTACCAACATGCTTATCACGTTAAGGCTTCCAGCTTACTTTGTTGTGAGAATATGGAAAAAATACCGCTCTTATCAGTGGATTGGCATAGCTGACTTGCACTTCAGTATTGGGTATCCTATTGAAATGCACTTTGTGGGTAATTGGTAGCTGGAACATGGAAAATGAGTCGTGTCCTGATTTTCCTTTCCCTTGGAGGATCGTAACAGCTCCCTGTGAAGCTAATGAGGAGTGTGAGGTCTCTTCTGTACCTTGGAGATCATCAGGCCAGTGCTGTTTTGTAACTTAAAAAAATTTTTTTTTTGGATTTGCTTTGAATAGCGAAAACTTAACAAGAAAAATCAATATATTAAAGGCTAAATCCACAAATGTTTTGCAATCACTCAACATTAAGCAAACTCAGGCAAACACATGTGTGATGTTCAAATTCCCATTAATCATTTAGAATGGAAAAACTGTCACGTGATTGCCAACTAGCCACACAGGAGAGTCGTCATATTTAACCAAGAAATCACAAGGCAGTATCGGGCTCCTTAATTGAAACAAATATGTCCCTACAAAGATACTTTTGTATCCCTGTTGTGTTGGAGATCAGTTGTCATTCCAGGTACAGCAGAGCTATCAAATGAAATGCATTTGGACTTTAGCAAAAGAAGGGCCTGCTCCTCCTTCTCAGAGTTTCATCACTATTTAAAATAAGAGAGGCCTGTCCAGCGTTGCTGGTTAATGGTGAAATAATAACTCCCTGAACTGCATATTTAAAAAGATCCAGAGAAGTCACAGGGCATCTCGCTGTTGCCTCAGCACAGGAGCTTGCTTCCTCTTTCCGGATGAATCCTTCTCAGAGGAGCATGGATCTTCCCAAAGTGTGGGTCAACATCACTGCTTTTTTCACTTCCTTTGCTGTGGTTGTGTGTTGCCAACATTTGGGGAACTAGTGTCAGTGTGTATCTTGTGCAAGAAGGGCTAAAGGCTAACCAGGGCGTTTGGCACTGCCATGAAGTCTGTTTTTGAGAGCTGGGGAGAGTTATTTAATAAATTAAGGCATCATCACTTTAGGGCTACTGCTTTATGTCTAAGGCTTAGCTTGAGGGTGAGGAATTGGGGTGAAGAACAGTCCGATCGTGTGGGAATTTATGAAGAAGGTGACTAGTTCCTCTGGAGTTTGGAGTGGCTGAGCCTGTGCTGCAGGCGGGATTGCTCCTGGCACCAGGGACTGCTCGTAGATGATGGGCATGAAGAGTCTTTCAGCTCTCTGGGGTTTTTGTAACGCTGCCCGCACTTTGCCTTGGTGCTCAGGCTCTGTTAATGCTAAGGGTGGAGCACCATTTGGAAATGTGTCGGAGATTTCATGGGCGCCCATGAGCCGCTTGGGAGAGTTGGTGCTGAGGGGAGTTCTTGTCAGGAAAACCCCAGTCGCAAGCGAGAGCCCAGCGCTGCTGCTCGCTTGCACTGTCGACCGTGGCCGAGAGCATCTCCTAGCCGGACAGGCCTCTTGCTTCCGCAGCTTGTTTACGAAGCACATGAGTTCCATGCCTGCAGTTCACAGCCAGGGTTTGCTGCTGTGTGTTGTGTGCTTGTGTGTAAGAGTTAGCTTGGCAGCCGTCCCGACGGCAGAACGCAGAGCGAATCGCCGCTGGTGAACATGCTGCCTGCTCCCGTTGAAAGTCCTGCGTGTGACTATGGAAGATGCAATGAACTTCTATCATAAACAAAACCAAAAGGCTCAAATCGTCTGCCAGCATGTTCTGCCTTTTGTTTCTTCGGATCACCTAGAATCCTGGAAAAAGACTTTGTAAGGCTGTGAGGTCAAGAGTTGTGTTTGCAATTTGCCTGGCTCTGGGAGCTCAAGGGGTCCTCAGTGAGATGCAGCCCTGAGCAGGGAACTGTTCCTTCTTTACAGCTCTAAGGACAAGTATAATTGATTCCAGAAGTTCTCCTCAGTCCAATATCCCCCTCAAAAAGTATGAGAGCATAAAGAAACAGGGACAAACAAAACTTTTTTTTATTCCCAATGCTAAAACTTCCTGCAGTGAATTCAGCAAAGATACTTTAACATAATTTCGTGGAACCAAAAAAGACAGTCAGCTGTAAGTAACTGCCAGTAGCTACTAAAACTAACAACTTAGTGTATTTTTATGCAGCTGATCATTCTTTTTTTTCCCGAAAGTCATCTTGGATGATTTTTTTTTCCTGTCATTTCTATTCCTTATGCACCTATATGTTCATAGGTTGAAAGAAAATGAGAAAGAAGCAAGGTAATTATCTTGCTCACATTGCTTTCACGCTTGTGTTGGCTTTAAGATTTAGTTAACTCCAAGGGATAATTTAACTGCACTCACCACCATTTTGACTGAAGGAAACAGAGCCCAACCATTGACAGCTTTCCTGAAGATGGACAGCAAGGACACCAAGGTGTGATGAAATGACATGCTGCACTTCAAAGGTGGTGTTGGCTGCTGGCAGGGGTTCTGCTCCCCTTGTGCACCCTTCTTTCGAAAAGACTCAAAATTGTACTTTTCCGGATGGAAATTCGGAGCGTGGTTGGGGGGGCTGGGCTGGGAGTCCTGGAGGACTCTTCCTCCAGGTTTCCCCTTCTGACTCGTGCAAAGTGCTGTCCCTTTTGTCACAACAGTTTGTGGGGAGGTACTGGAACATGAAGCTTCTGTGTCTCACTCGAGAACCCCGTGTATTTTGCTTGGTGATATGGATGTCCCCTTCTTCTGTTTCGGCTGTCCTCCAAGATCCTTGCTCCAGGCAACAGTTGGCTTAAATTTACTCCAGTCAGATAAGTTTGTCCATTCAGCATCATTTGAGAACACCAAATTCCTGATTAGTTATATGCACTGTTATTATATGGAGAGCTGGTTTTGTTCTCAGCCAAACCATTTCTCCTAGTCTTTGTGGAAATCAGGCTCCTCAACACTGTGGAAAGCCTGGATAGATGGTACCGATGTGAACACAGCTGGAAAATCATCATTATAGTGAAGACAGACTGAGCTTGGGGAAAAAATGACTTGAAAAATCAAAGATATATTTTAGTTGGTTGTATTAGAAAGCTTCTGAGGAAAAATTCCTCCCACGTGCAAAAGCCTGTATGTTCACTTCTAACTAATTCCAGTAAAATGAATTTTGGAGTCAGCTATCTTCCTAGGTCTGTGAATGAACGTAAGAGTTGGCATATTCCCACGTGAAAAGAAATTTCTATATTGTTCTCTCATTTAGTCCTTGCTTAACTCCTTGCAGACATTATTTAAGGAGTAATATTATAAGAGGAGTGAAACTGGGCAGAGGATAGGAGCAGTTATTAATTCTGGCCTTAAATGTTAGCAAATGATATCAGTTACCATAGAATGCTTTCCTATAAGCAGCTGTCGTCATCTCTTTATTTCATTCCTACTCCTTTCCACAAGCAAGATGGCATGGATTTAGGCCAGCCTGAAGACCCTTACAATTGCCTAATAAAACCTGCTGCTTGAGAAAGCTGCCTGAGTGTAGGGTCCCTTTAGTTTCTGAAAGGAGATGACTTTGGAAAGAGGGGCCAGGTATTTACCTGTTAAACTGTGTGGCCACAAGCATCAGAAAGACTTACAATTCGGAGTAGCCACAGCTGGTGAACACTGCTGCTGCTTCATATGAATTTCTGCAGAAATACTAGACAAATACAGTTTGTGTAACTATCTAGAAGAAAACAAGGATATGAAAAACAGCCAACAGACTTGTCAAGGACAAACCATGTTGAATTCAATTTTGTTCTTTGAAAATACAGCAGTATTAATGAAAAGTTTAAAAAAAAACAAAAACAAACAAACAAACAAACAAAAAAAAAAACAGGCGGTTCTGTTGTTGCACCTGGCACTTTTTGGGCAGGAAGCTGTCCGGGCCGCAGGCTGGGCGCAGTGCTAGTGGGCAAACCGTGCTCCCAGTTCAGTGACTTGATGTCACTGAACACGACCTGTGTATGGGAGTTATACTGGTTTTGATTCACTGTATTAATGACTTGGGTGTGAAATAAAGGCACTGCCATTACATTTACAAGTAAGTAACACTAAGCTGGAAGGGAATGTGTAGACAGGCTGAGAACTAAAACTGATCTGGACAAGTCGGTGAATACTAGTCAACAAAGACAAGGGCAGAGTGCGACCTCTCGGTAGGAATCATCCCCTTCAAGGAAAGGTTGAAGAGCAACTGAGTAAGCAAAGCTTCTGCTTAACGTGTATTCAGGGGTGACTGTGGACCCCAGGCTTCATAAGTCAATGGAGCTTTTTGGATGAAAAGGCAATCAGTCTACTAGGAATGAAATAGAAGATGGCTTGTGAAAATAGGATGAAACAGTCTGTGTGGAAGAGGAATGATTTTAAGAGGGCCAAGTAAATAGCAACCTGGTCAAAATCTAAAAGAAATGATCTGCATGTGCAGGGGGGGTTGGACTAGATGATCTCTAGAGGTCCCTTCGAACCTCAGCCGTTCTGTGATTCTGTGATCTTCAGAACAAAGAATAATTTTAATATCTGCATGTAAAAGAGAGAGAGAGAGAGAGGGAATCTCTCAGAGACTTTTGAAAAGCCTTTCAGAGGTGAAGGAAGGAGAGAAATCTGTTCGCTAAAACACATGCAGCAATGAATTTAAATTGCAGAAAGGAAGCTTTGCTCAGTATTTAAGCCCTTTCCCTAAGGATAGGGAAGTGCTGGGAGGAACAGGTTGGGCACTGGTTTCAGGAGTGCTGTGTAGTTGATCCTGCGTAAGAGTTTTCCCTTTAAGAAATGGTAAGCTTTGTTTTAGCAGTAAGTGAGAAACAAATAACCTGTAGTTTACCTCGGGATTGTTCAGTTTAGATCCATGGATGATATGCAGCTGATTCAGCTGTCTTGGAAATTGCATTCCTTTGTCTTTGGGAGCACTAACGATGGCAATGGAGACCTGCTTAGGCTGCAGTTATGATCATCTCCATCTTCTCTTCTTGACTCATCCCTGTAATAACCAGTGTTTGTTGTCTCTGTAAATGACCAAATAAATGTGTACGAGTCTCCTTGGGATGGAAAGCAACAAGATTTCACTGTGTTTGTCTGCATGTATTTCTCTCAAGGTGAGCCTTCCATAACAGACTAATAGGCCAGTGTCTCAGATTGGTTTTCATCGTACAGAGAACACGTATGACTGAAAACGAAAGCACTGCAGAAAGCAACCCCAGAAAATGTGGATGCTGTGAGGAAGGCAAAGGCTCGGCCCACAGTGCTGCCGCTCTCCTCTCCCCCTCCCTCCAGCTTTACGCTGGCTGCCCCTACCCAGCCATGGGAATCTCACGCTGAAGCCTTTTCTGCTTAGCAGAAGTGGTTTCTGTTTCCTTCCATGCACAATGAGGGCTCTCAAGTGAGACGTAATGTTATCTTAAGAGATTAATCTAATGCAAAAATCTTGGCAGATCAAAGAAATCGGGAGCAGAGGACCCAGAAGACCCTGAAGGAAAAGCTTTATGCATGTGTGTGAGCTAAATATTCCAGAGCTCTATTAAGACCCATAAAGCTGCAGCTGAAGACTCTGATTTCTATTCCTTCTGCCTTGGCCAGAACACGACATGCAATTCAGTAAAAGCACTTCTTCATAAAGTTAACAGAAGAGAGACTTTTTATCATCATCTGACATAACTCAGGATACTCATTTTTCTGTGTAGCTGCTCTATTTTTAATTATTTTTTTTATTAGACTTTGAGCAATCAGGTGAAAAATCTTTTAGTTTAAAGCCACGGTATCGGGAGAGGTAACAAACTGCAGTGGACTTATAAGCACTGTACTACAAAATGCTAATACTGCATTATTTTTTTCATGTTGTTATCTTGAATTTCATGAAAATCTTGCTTATTTACAATTTTTAGAGCTGTACCACATACAATGTCTACTTGAAATTGCTTGTACTCTGCTCTGAGGGGAAAATGTAGTTGATCTAAGTTTAAAAATATACATATATATATATATATATTTTTTTTTTTCCTTAAGAGTAATAATCCTGATATCACCAACCCACCCTCCCTCCATTCTATCAGAAAAAGCTGCTTTTATTGCTTTATATTGAGTGGATTTTTTTTTTCAACTTAAGATGCAAAGAAATTCTGCTTATACTGGAGTAGTTACCTGAAAGAAATTTTTATAGCACTGCAACAAAGAATTTTCACCAAATTAATGACGCCAATTCTTCTGATGACTTAATCTTCTTGACATAGAGCAGTTCATATACACAAGTCTTCAGCATAAAGACAGTTTCTTTCTTAATATATTTATAGATGTTCTCATTACGAACATAAATACATCACTCTGCCTCCAACCAGCTCTTGCACTGGATGGCCTTTTGAGTTGCTCTTTTTTGCTCTTTGTGAACAAGCTCTTTCCTATTAATTTGCTTTTCCCTATTAGATATCACAGGTATCGTGAGGCCTAAAGTTCATAACTTCAGTTCCTCACTGTGCCAATTCCCACATCTGTGTATGCTCCGCCATCCCAAAGAGCGTGGCCACAGCGGAGTCGTAAGCAAAGCGCTGGTGCTACGACAGTCCCTAACTTATGTCAGAGGGGAAGGAACAGTCCACCGAATTTGCACAGAGCTGCTGTTTTTACTGTCCTTCATGTGCTCTCCGGAAAAGATTAATTCAGGACTGTGAAATCAAAATGTGTTGAGAGACTGTTCTGAGGTAAACAGCTGCTGCATTAGATTTTCATCATCACAGGACTGATGAGATTTACTTTAGGCTGCTTTTTTTTTCCACTGGCACTGATCCCCAGTGATAAGAATTCTTGTCTTTCTGCTAGTTATATTTTAACCTACCTGCTGGTTTTCTTATTTGAGAAACTAAATGGAGTAGACTTCGGGGGAAGGTCCCAAGGAACTTTGTGCAACTTCAAAGACTTCTTTCTAAAGCAAGCTGCTAGGCCCTGCTTCTGATGTACATCCAATCCATTGCTGGTTGGTTATAACACTTTAATGTATGTAATTGACTTAGGTAATGTAAAGAAGCTAATTAACAGGTGTTCTGAGGACTTTCCTGGCACTCATTTCAAGTGCACTTTCTGCAGATTTGTAGATGCACTGCGGAGCTCAGCACTTTTCTTGCACCTTAGAGCAGTGATCCTAGCAGCAGCTATATTAGTTGGCACGCGGAAGCTATTTTTAGGCCTTCAGCTATTTAGGTAATCGAAGCTTTTCCCCTTTTAACTAATGCTTTCTGTGTTGTGGAACTTGCAGGGATCAGCTTCATGTAAGGGAAGTAGCCACGTAAAACACTGGGGCGTAAATTAGAAGAAATGAGGAACTAACCCCCAGTTTGGGGCTCTGGTGGCCATCAAAACAGAGCAGTAGAGTAAATGCGTGTGGAAATACAGACTTCTTTAAGCAGCTTTGAAAGACCAGTGACACTGTATGCCATTTACTTAAAATACTGAAAATGCAGTAGTGTTATTACTTGTGCTTGTGTTTGGTGTTACAAGTGTGGTCGGTACAGCTAATGTGGGATCTCCAAGAGGGCTAGAGTGGAGAACCAAAGTGTTTGAGAGCGAACGGGATTTTTTTTCAGTGTGCCAGACACCTCTGAGAAAGAGCCAGGTCCAAAACTGGAACTGGATTCTATCCAAGTCCAATATTCCTGTACTACTTTGACCTTTTTGACCTCTAACTTTCCAGCTTCCATGTTGGGCTTGTATAAGAAATGTGTTTGTGAGGTAGGGCAGAATTGCTTGGCACCTAAAACTAATCTGGTTTCAGGATTAACTGTTCCTCTCTTTAAGCGGCCAAAGGCTTGATGCCTACTGGACTGTAATCAAGATAGAGCTGGCTAGAAAATGTGAGATTTTTGAAGGGTTTTGTAGAATGTGCCCTAACCACCAGCGATATGCTAGACGTGTGTTTAGTTCTCTCAGTGTGTATCTCCTGCAATGTCCTTACAGTCCTACTAAGCTCTCTCCTCCCTTGCCACAAACAGAAAAGTTTTGAGCAGAACAGATAAATGAGTCATAAAGGTTGCACTGGAAAACCAAAGTGCTTCAGGAATCTCTGTGTTATGGCTAGTTTCCCTCGAATGCTTTTATAACTTGCTTGAAGTAAAGGAAAATCCACTGGTAGACGTACTTCCTGTAGCAGTTTACGTCCAAAATAATCCCTGTTGTGTGGCTTTCGGGATCTGGGGAATGTGTTGTAGACAAAGGCCATGTTCCTTAGGATTTTTCTGGGATTATCAGTGAAGGCGATAATGAAGTTACATAGAAATACCTTTTTTTTTTTTTTTTTTTAAAGGTGCTTTGAGGTAGTTTTAACTAGATGCATCTTTTCCTGATGAACTCGTCAGCGTGTTCCAGAGAAAAATGTGTCTCGCAGTACTCGGTTTAGACCAGACACATCTTCAGCTTGAAAGCGAAAGCTAAGAATACTAATGAGAATGTGAAACTTGGCCCTTGAAAAACAAAGCAGTTAAGTCCATCCCGGGCATGGCCTGTACAGATCTGTCCTCACTTAAAAATAATTTATGGTTAACATAATAAAACAAAGCTTGCCAGAAAACTTTATTGCAAATGTCATTCTTGATGAGAAAAGATAGACATTTTAAAATACAAGGCAATCTATTAAGTCCCCATAGAAGGACACTAAAATTTTGTTTATCCTGTCTTTCGCTCCGAAACAGGCTTTCACTCCCTCTGAAAATATGAATTAAAATGTTGATGTGGTAAGCAAGAGTGCTGCTTCAACTCTGGACATAAATCCAGAAATGACCATTTTAATAATGGCATGTGCATTTATTGCTGAAGTATGGCATTCCACACAGGCTTCCTAAATGTACCAATATGACTCACCGATCTGGTTATATGTAGATAGTAAGCGTGAATTACGGAGCAGGAAATACCAACATTATAGCACGGAAATCATTCCTTTTAAGTATAAACTTACATACTACGGAGCCTGTCTTAAGTTTTGTTGTTCTTTCTTTTTTCTCTTTGGCAGAAGAAAGAAGTGCAGGTGTATAATTGTGCATTTAAAAATTGGTCTGTCTTACAAAGAGGGTGTGAGTAGGAATATAAGGATCGAGGGATAGCGATATGGTTTTCCTATTCCTTGTTGTCTCTTCCTCCAGTCCCCTGTCCTGACTGTCTGGCTTGTGGGGGCAGGCGGGGGGAGTGCAGGATGTCAGTCTGACTTCTGTGACATCTGATGACTTTCAGAAATAGAAGCAGCAAACCTGGCAGGCACAGCTCTGCATGGACAGAAATGTCACAGCAGGTCACGTACGCTCAGATGTGGCTTTCGGAGCAGTCCTTTGGTAATTAAGGGCTCTGCCTTTCCGTGCATCTAGGGAAAAGGGGAGAAACGAGTCATACTGTGTCCTGCAGAGACCGATGATATGGAAGAATCCAGCTGATTAGCTAGAAACCTCGAAAGTTACTAGTTGTCACTTCTGTAGTCCCATAATCTTATTGCCATCTAAGGAACTTTTGAACGAAGAGTCTTACAGATCTTATTTAAAGAGTAAGTTTCCAATTATTTGTGTTCAAGGCATGTTGTGAATTGCTGTGTTTATCTGTTGAAGCAATTAATGCAAAAACAGTTTCTAAAACTGATTTTTTTTTGGTTTGCTACTAAAAGGAAACACTTATATCCTTGGATAAAATTATTTGTGTTCAGGATGTGCTCTTAATGGGAAAGCAAAGGTCGGCTATTTCAACACACTTTTTTTTTTGTTTTGTTTTTCCTCCAGACTTGATCAGTCAGTACTGACCCCCTGAGCCCCGTTAGCCCAGCTTGTTTTGAACTGCGTAGTTCACAGGCATTCATCCATCTTCAGAAGAAACATCCCGGATTTCGTGGGGTAGTGGCTTGAGTTGATGGCGAAGGCTGTGAGGGAGCACGACCGCTAGCTCTGTCACAGCTTTGGGGTACGCAAACTCTTTAGCCTGGCATCAGCTTCCTGGGCTTCAGGACAGGTGGCTGTGTCCCTTCTCTTGCCTTTTTTCCTTTTTTTGGTGTGTGTGGAGAAAGCTGGTTCGTTTGTGCCATGTGGGATTCGCTCCCACTGTGCCGCGCTGCTGCGGCCCCCGTGTAGCTCTGCGGGAGCAGGCGGGCGGCTGAGGGGGCCCCGCGGCAGCGCGGGGAGCCCCGCGCGGCTCCCGCCACCCTTGGCGCTTCCTGCGAGTTACTCGGGGCTTCTTCTGGCACTTGCTGCCCCTTTTTTTTTTTTTTTTCCCCCCCCTCTTATGTTGCTATTTTATAATAATGATGGTCACGTGGGTGCCAAGAGCAACAAAGCAGTATGCAGTTTCCCAGTAGTGATGACTTCTGGCAATGAGTTTCATATGTCCTAATGCGAAACAAAGGCAGCACAGGAAGAGTGACTCAGCCGCTGATGCAGAGTCGCAGGGAGTAAACACCGTCTGACTGGTCTTATCTGGATTTCGGGAGCCTGAGCTTGGCGTTTGGCTTGGCCTGCGCTCCTGCCCCATGTGCGGGGAGCTGGAGCAATCTGTGAACACAGAATTACACAGAATTACAGAATGGCGGAGGTTGGAAGGGATGGACCCAGGAAACGTGTTGCTAAATGCGCCTTACTTGAGAGATTAAAAAAAAAAAAAAAGTTGCCCTCTGAGGAAATGACTGCATATAGAAAATTTGCTTTATTCTGCCGAGCATATCCCCAGCATTTTCTTTTCCCCAGGAGTGGAGTGGGGAGGTAGGGGCCACATTTTTTGTCAAGGGGAGCTCACGTTCTCTGCTTGTCATCCGGGTGTCCTTGGTGGATCTGGGGGGAACACACGGCTCGAGCTTCCTCTCTGTCACCTGTGTCCTTCAGGTTGCATTTCTCAGGTAAACAAGGGGAGTAAAAGCAGATGGTTCCCCTTGCAGCACTGAAACACCGAAAGAGCCCAACAGCTTGCAAAACAGTGCTACGATCACAGTTTAATAATGTACTGACTTGGCCTTTGAATTATAATCACCCCGGGAAGATGGTGGCAGCCAGGTTTTTGTGCAGGGCTTCCCCACGCGTGCTGCAAACCCCAGCAGCGTTAGCTCTGTATCACAGGCCGAGGAATTGCCAAAGAAGAAGTCAAATAGCATTAAAGTTGTTGCGGCAGTGCAGAGCTGGGTACTGCAGGCAGCTTTATCCACCCCGGAAACCCGGGCTAGCCTTCCTGGGGCGTCAACGCTTCCATGGCAGCCAGGCGTTCAGCAGCGGTGCTTTAGGGCTTTCAAGGGTCCTCGGTGCCCTCATCGCCTCAGAGTAAGCAGCAGAGCCCCTAAGAAACATCGTGTTCAACCCCGTGCAAGTTACCTAAAAGTAACTTGCATCATCAGTGTTCCCTCATCGCGTCCAGAGAAAGAAACGCTAGAGGTATTTCAAAAATGAGAACATCAGAAATAATATCTACTTAGACGGTGATCTGCAGTGAAAAAATGCATCTCAGGTATCCATGTAAGATGTCCTTTGTTTTATTTTAGCGCTTAGTGACAACCTCCTTTGCCAAGGGCTGACTTGATTTGCGTCACCACTGGGGTGACTTAGTGCCAACACTAATTATGAGATGTATAGTGAAGATAACCTTAACTCTGGGGCTGGCAGGGAGGTGAGAGAAGAGGGGAGGGTTTTGTCCCCGCGCGGTGCTGCCAGGGACTCCTCTCCTGCTGCCTTTCCCTTCGTACGGCGACGTGCTCGCTGCCGGCCTGCGGCTCCCCTAGGAATTAAGCCCGTCGAGTTTAAAAAAAAGCAAAAAGCAGGGGGTGCGCGGGGCCGGGGAAGCCGCGCGGGGAGTCCCCTGAGTCAGCACTGAGTCACGGCGGCTCCTCCCGCGGCCGGGGCCCCTCGCGGCCGGCGCAGCCGTGCGAAAGCCGGCGCACGTGGCGCCGCGGCGGGAGGATGCGCGAGCGACGCGCTTCCTCCCTTCCAAGGACCTGCCTTGAGACAAAACGAAGAAAGAAGCCTCCCTATTGCTCTTGGCACGGCTTTGATGTTCTCAGTCATTCTTATTTTTAAAACGACTTGTAGGGAGAATCAGTCTTGAGTTTTAAGCCCAAGCGGCGTGCTTTGCGTGCGATGTGGGTATCAGCCCAAAATGCTGGGGTTTGTTGTGACTGATGGCATTTTCTAGTTGTGGGCTTGAATGAAAGACCTGCTGGAAACTCTGCTTTTCATTCCGCTTGGGATTGTATGGATTGCAGAAAGCAAGAACCCAGCCCTCTTTCTCCTTTGCCCCCTCTCTCTGTCTCCCCAAGCCTCCCAGTTACATGCAGGGTTTCTGCTTATGGCTTAAGCATAAGCTGAAAATTAAAATGCGCGTGTCTACCATATTAACTGAAAAACAAAACAAAACAAAAAAAACAACCCTTTGACTTAATGTGGGTAAGTTCCTGGTTTTGTCATCAGCTTTGCAAATAATCATGTTCTTGTGTATAAGCATTCCCTCTTCCCTTGAAAAGCCAGCTGCAGTTTGGAGTGCAGTTGCACTGGGCAAATGGGCACTATCAGAGCTCTGGTCATGTTTCATGTCGGGGAGGGGTAACCCCATCGCATGCGAGTGGGTGAAAACGTTCGTGCGAGCTCCTGTGAAACGGTACTGCTGCGTTCCCTCCTGCTTTCCGTGGAGGTGCTCGGCAGCGTTCAGCTCCGTACGTTGCAGGAAGCGTTAGGTAAAAGCTAGTTAGCTGGCGTGTTTCCCTGAGCAAGGCCGGATCTCAGGCATAGCTCTTCAGCGCCAGTCTAATTCTTGTAATAACTTGCATCAGCGAGGGGATATATTTCAATCTCTTGGGCTGCCTTTGGCATGCAGCGTTTGTGCAGTGTCAGATGTGCCTGTTGTTAACTTAGGCTGTGAGACACGTGAACAGAATGTCTTAGGTTGAGCTTAGGTCATGTTTTTTACCTAGCCAGGCTGTATGGTGCTTTGACTCTGTCTCTCTCCAGACAAGCGTTTCTAAAAATACTGTTTTATTTTTTTTCCTTCGTGTGCCCAGGCTGAAAGAACTGCCTTTCAGAAAGCACTATCAATACCTGAAAAGAGGTGCCTTTAACACGACTAAATACAAAATGCTAAATACAAAAATCTATTTTTTTCTGTTTGTTTCCCAAGCTCCCCAAGAGGGGAAGAGTGTTTCATTTTAAATGCACAATGTGTAAAGCCTGTTTGAGGTGAAATAGTTGTTTTATGTTGATGATAAGCAAAACAAAGTGTAGAAGTCAGGATATTTAACTTGCCTACAATCTTTCAAAAATTAGGCCATTTGTAAATGTGAAAAATATGCCTTGGAAATTACCCGTTTATTTTTTGCTCTAAACTCTCTCAGTGTTTTTGAGGAATGTCTTGGATCCAATTCATTACTAAGTTTCACTCTAATTCTACATGTCTTGTGTGAGCGTTCTCTGCAGAAGGGTGTTACTCTATCTCTACCATGAATCACGTGCTCTTTACCACCCAAAGGCATTGACCGGCACCTCCTTATCCCTCCCGCGTCTTCTTGTTTTTCCAACCAATGCTCTAACCTTCCTCCAAGACTTGATTGCCCCTTAGGTCCAAGTGAGCCTGCTGGGCTCTCGCTGCCTTTGTCCTTAAAACTGTAGTGGTTTTCCAAATGAAATGCTTGGGCTCCATTGCCTGCAATGTGCATCGGTTGAGCTTGCACATACCCGAGGTTTCACATGAGATCAGAACGTTTCTAGGTTCTCAGAGGAAACATGATAAACTTGTAGTGGATGCGTAATGGCAAGGTAGGCATGAGAGGTATCAAGGCAGGGAGGGGAAGGCTATTCTAAAGATCAGAAGGGAGTTGCTACACATATCCTGCTAGCTTGAGGAAGATCAGGGGAGAGAAGACCACAAGCATTAACTGGGAGTGAGGAGAGAGGTACACAGGCCTGAACAAGACAACAGAAGGGTTGTATGGTCTTAGCCTTGCCATGGACTTGGGTAAGAATGAGGGAGCGGGCTGAACAAGCAGTATGAGGCCGCTCTAGGTTTGCTTAGTTTTGCATTTTGGGTTTCTTTCCATATTATAAACTTGTCTGTGCTCTTAGTAGGGAATGAATTGAGAACAAGTTGTCTCCAGCTGGAACCACACAAACCTTGTGACTTTTTTTCTTTTGCAGCTGCAGAGTATCTGCAGTAATAACCTCAGTGGATTCAGTTAATTCTGAAGAGCAGATACCCTGAATCTTTGCTCTCCCCCCATTTTTTTTTTTTTGTCTCCTTTGATTTAGCGGCTGGAAACAGGAGAACCTAGCACACTGTGACCTGGTTTTTGCACTGTCCTTCAGGAACTTGAGAGTGATCCAAAAAGCATTCCATAGATCACAGTTTGTTGACACAGCATCTCAATATGAACCATGAGCAGGCTGAATTTGTGCTATAATTACCAGTACTAGCAGTGATTAGAAACAAAGCTGTTCTTGAAGTATTTCTAGCATGATCCAAGCTCAAAAGCCCTAGAAAATGCATGGTTGCATAACAGAACTTGGTCCAACATAAGTTGGTTTGAGGTGTCGTCAGATGGTAGCGCGACGCTGACCTACTGAATATTCGTTTCAGTGTTGTGGTTCTCTCCTCACATGGCCGTGTGTTCCCACTGCTGCGCTGGCGCTCCACGGAGCCAACAGGAGAGCTAAGCTGGCAGAAAACTATTTTTGTGTGCTGCTACTTGTGCCAGCCTGACTCCCTGAGTTGCCTTACTGTAAGGTCAGTTGAGCACCAGTGCCAAGGCGGGGGAAAGCAGCAGGTCAGCTGCTTGAGTGAAAACCCGTATGAGCCTCGCTTTATTTTTGTCCTTACAGAATTAATGAGGAGATTAATGAGGAGCAGGGGAAAAAAAAAAAAAAAAAAAAAAGGAAACAAGGGAAACCTAAGATACGGATGGAAAAAAAAAAAGTAAAATATCTTCAATAGCTTTTTGAAGCTATTGAAGCTTCAATGGCTTTTAATAGCACTCACACAACATTTTTAGTGAAGAAAGCAAAAATACAATTAGGTGGAATGTTTTTATTTTTTAAAAAGAGAAAGTAAATTTGTTGTATCTCTGAAGAGCAAAACCAATCGATAAGTACTGCTTTTTTCCCCCCTCCTTTGTTTTACACTATGCAATCCTTTGCAGGAGCATGATGCTAAGCTAAGAAGCCAACCCCTCTGGAAGTAAGCATTGAAAAGTGGATTCGATGAATTATATGTGCAGAAGATAGTGGTTTCTCTTCTGTAGACTGCCTTTCAGTTAGCTATAAAAAAAGAAATCTCTGACTCATGCTGAAATGTGTTTTGCATGGGTTGCAATGGTTTGGTCTTAAAGTCTCAGCTTCCAAAAGCTTAAGCTGAACAAAGGGAGACACAGTAATAGCCTAACCCCATCCCACAGTCGTGTTTTAGGAACCCTTGAGAAGGAAAGGAGCTGGGGGCATAAGTCTTGAAATGTCCCAATGCATATCAAGTGGGAAGTAGAAGTTCTGGTTTGATTGTTGCCTCTCTTGGCTCTACAAGTTACTCAGCTTGTTTGAGTCTCTGAGGATTCACCTTCCAGCTTTCCCAAACATGAAAATGAGAGACTGGCATTCTGTTTATTTTCTTTTTCAACGGACTGATTGGGCTCAAAGTCTGTGGAGGCTCACTTAGAGTTGAAGGCAGAAATTCTTCTCTGGCGTATTTGCTGGCAGTGACCCGTATGGGAACGGAGCGCTCGGGATAAATCATCCTCTTGCTCACGGGCTGAGAGAGCTCGGGCTCTTGCGGCGATGCTGAACCGCGTTGTCGCGGTTAAGCTCCTGTACCATACACAGCCCAGCAGCCACTTTCACTCTAGTGCTTAAAGACTGTAAAGAAAACAAAAACCATCGCATGTCAAGTGAAGAAACACAAGTGTTTTGCAGAAATAGAAACTCATCTTGAGTAAATCCCCTCCGAGCAGAAGTTTTGAGCTGCACTGGCGGATCAGCAGTTTGAGGTCAGCAGTAGCTTGCATAAAGCAGAACTCGTAAACAAGTCGGTGAGTCAAACTCATTTCCTTGACTAACAGGAATAGGATTTCATAAACAGAGCAAATCCTTTTGTGCTCTGCAAGCCGCCTGTGAGCGGTGTGAGCCAGTTCATGCAGCGCAGAAACGGAGGGAAGGGAGCTGTTCCCAGCAGCTCCCCGGGAAGTGTGCTAGACACGAGGTTCTTTCCCAAAACGTGACAGCTTAGGCGTTGGGTTACAGGGATCTTTTTCAAGCGTACAGCTTGATAATGCTGCCTTCTTTCTAATCTGGCCCGTGTTGGACTAGTGTTTTGGGTTTTTTTTTTAATGTTTAGCAAGCATGTTACCTACTAGGGGCTTTATGTTCCTCTGTAATATATTGGGGTAATTAATTTGTGGTTTTTTGGAAGGACAAAAGAAAAAAAAAAATCAGGGAGTAACACCAAACTATTTAACAGTCTGTTCTTGTAAAATTCTGCCTTTCCAGTCATGCAAAGGCAATGGTGACCCTGAAATCCTGTTTATCTAGTGAAAATTCAGACAGATCACATTTTTCCGGGGTTCTTAGGACCCTACTAAGGCTGCCTTTGACATTTTTAAATTCAAAACAACGCTGCTCTGCCCCGCTTGCTGTCTTTCTTTTCGGACCAGCCTTATAGAAAACGTTGTGTGTATTCAGTTACAGCGTTCTTCTGAAGGCTATTTTTTAGCATAACTTACTGCAGAAAAAGCTGGCAGCCTTTCCTCTCCTGCTCCCAAACGTGCTGTCCCTCCAGAGCCTCCGGAGAGCGGCCGGCCCCGGGCCGAGCGCCGGGCTGCCGTGGCTGGCCCGCGGCGCCCCGCGGGTCCGGGGACGTTTCGTGCCTGCCGGCACGCGGGAGCCCTGGCCGTGGGTCCGCGAGGCAAAGACCGCGCGGAGGCCCACGGAGCCGGGGCAGTTCCACGCTAGGGCTGCAGCCGCTCCTCGGAGGCTGCAGAACAGTCTCTGAATACGTCCCATAGCTGTCCTGCGGACCGCCTTTGTGGCCCGTGATCCTATTTTAGTCTCCCGAGATATAGACACTTAAGAATTTTTTTTTTTTCTTTGAAGTACAGAGGCATCGCAGTGTATGACTAAGCCTTCGTGGACCAGGGGGTCAGTAAATCATAAACGGCGCGAGGGAGGGAGGTTGTCTCCGTCTCTCCCTGACCTTACCTGGCTTTTGTTTGCCAAGCGGGCTCGCCTGCCTGGGAGGCCAGCCCAGCTGCTCGGCCACCTGAGCAGGCTGTAGCCCAGGGCTGCCTCTTCCCCTGCTGCGCAGCACAGCCCCTCGGTTGAGCCGCGGCTGTGCCCACGCCGCGCTTGCCCTGCCGGCGCGGAGCTGCTGCCGCGTGCTGCCCGTCCCCGCCGCCGCCGCCAAGCACGCGCTGCTGCCGCCGCCTCGGCCGTGGCGAGCTGCGGGCAGCGACAGGCTCCAGCAGCGCCGCCGGAGCCAAGCACAGAGTCGGGCAGGAGGCCCGCAGGAACTGCGCTCCTCCCGAAACGTGCAACACCATCCTAACGAAACAGTCGTGACAATGAATGGTTTGACTCCTTCCTCCCCATTCTGTGTGGTTTCTATACATTTTTTTTTTATTCCTTTATGAATGATTCTTTGCTTCTTCCTTATGCCTTTATGCATCGCTATGCCCTGTACCACTTGCTCCTTTTTCTCCTGTCATCTCTTCCAGGATGTCAGATTTTTCAGAAAGATGACAGAGCTGAAATGAACCTGGTCTTGTTGGAAACATTTCAAAGATGACTTCAAAGTTTTGATGAGTTCAAAGTTTTGATGGTCAGATTCCAGCAAATTCACGTCTCCACCCTGCCAGGTTTCTGATTTTCCCAACGACAGCAATAAAGTTTTGCCCCTTTTATATTCCCTGGAACTTTAGATGTGATTGAGTATGTGTGACGTTCATAAGCTGCTGTGTAACATCCAAGTGGAGCAATATCTTCAAGTGGAGTACAAGAGCTTGCAAGCTCAGTCAGCAATACCCAGAAGTTAACTTGGATAAGATCATTTTGACAGGCAAAGATAGATCCCGAAGAGCTGTCGGCAAATGCTCTATCCCTGTCAGTGCATCTTAATCCTGGAGACTCAGGGAACAGAGTGGGTCAGGACAGAGTCCATGGCAGGGCAGACTATCTAAAGGTGAAAATTTCAAGCAAGCAAACAAGCAAACAAAAAAAAATCCAAGAAAAATATTACAGCTACATTTAGTTCAGAAATAAGTTTGTTAGAGAAACTTGGGTTGGAAACCCAGGGAAATTAATATTCCTTCTGACATATGCTTATGCTGAATTTGTGGATAAAACCTCATTGTACCTGGTATATGGGACCAGGTGGGATGAATCTGTGGATCATCTGAGCTGCTCTGTGCAACCAGGTGCCTGAAGCAGTGCGCACGGCTGCTGAAGAGAGACACACGACAATATAAATGTTAATGTTAATAGCCCCAGAGATCTGCTTGGCATCATGCTGGAAACCCATGGACTGGGGCAATAACTGGTGGAGGTATGGGAAGGAGAAACAGGGGAATCTGCTGCTGACCAACAAGGGGCGAATAAATCTCGGCAAGAAGAGGGGACTTGATTGTGCAAACCTGAAGAAAAAGCTTAAAAAGCAGTGCAAGTGAAGTAGTGATTTAGCTTAAGGTCAGTCCATACACATATTTATATTAAATACAATATAGAGATGATTTTTAGGCCCCTTTGAGCAGGAATTCTCGTAGTAGTGCTGGGGGTGTTGCTGGGAGAACTTTCTGCTAAAGATATTTCGATAGCAAATATGGAGCTGTATTTCAGACAACTCGGTGTTCACATTTACACTGAGTTCTCCACATCTGTTTCCTATCCACTTTATGTCAAGAATAATTGAAAGCTGTTACCATCTGGCTTTTGGGTGGGCTACATGGAATGAGTTATCCTGAAATAAGTAACTTATACTATGAATTAAGTATTACTGTAAGTCCGCTGGCTGACTTGTGGGAGCTGAGGGGAGAAGCTAAAGAGTGCTGTCTTAGGCACAATTTGAAATTAAGAACCAAATTTTAATGAAAATATGGAAAATGTCACCTTTTATCTGGCAAGTGGTGGGTTGAGGCACCGGACCTTTTACTAGTGACATTTTGTTATTTCACAGAAACTTTGAGTAAGAAACCACACTTCAATGTATCGGATACTTTGCAAAACCCATAATCAATTACTGTTTTTGTTCAGAATGTGGTGCAAAATCTACTGCAACCCTAAAAATGCTGCATTCATAAGAAGAAAAATGCTAAATGAATAAGAGATGAAACAGATGTTAACCTTCTCACTATGGGGAAGCTAGATGTAAATTCTTTCTAGGGAGGCAAATTCACTAATTAGATTGTCTAACAAATTATATACCTAGAACATGCTGTCATATATCCAAGTTGTATCTTTTTACAAAATTACTTATCACAGAAATCTCTGTATTCAAAACAAGGGTGTTTCTTGGGTGATTCCAGGCTTCTACTGAGATAAAAACATACTTAGTGTTACTCTTAGAGTAAAAATTTGGCATTACAGTCTTTGGCTTAGATGTTAGATAGGTGCGTTACATATATAAAGACCACCAGTTTGTTTTTATAACCCAGTTCTTTTCTCAGAGATGTTAGTGGGATTTTTGCTACTGGCACTACTATGGATCAGTGTTCCATAGTGATCCAGAGGTCCATTTCAAGGGAAGTTATTCAGGGACTTTTTACAGTTGCAGTGGATGGCTTCTGCTTAGAAGCACTTGCTGCATTAGTGATTCCCTCTACATGGATGAAGTTCAACTTACATACAGGATCCATGGTCTCTTTGTAATCTTCTGAATACATCATAGTTCTAGGAGTGGGGAATAATGAATGACACAAACAGGAAGAAAAATTATTTGTATATCCAAAATATATCTCTTTGGTGGAGCTGATAGCTACATAAATACATCGGGCTTCTTGGGCTCAAATGTGCCCTTATCTTTACTTTGAAAGCTCTGTGTTTTTGAGAGCCAGTCCCTTCTGTAGTGACAAATAAAAATAGTTGGACTTTTGGATGAAACAGCTGGAAAGAAATGACAGATAGTGGATTTCTTGGGATGCACTTGTAAAACAAAAGATTCAGCAAGCATACAAGTGTTAATCAGTGGCCAGAAGTACCCACACCTGCTTCATCCCAAAGAAACACCCTTTGCTGGAAAGCAGAGCTAGAGTGGTGTTTTGGGTCACAGCTTCAGGACATCATTAGAAAAACGACTGTGGCCAAAGAAGAGGAGTCTATAACTGTAATGCATTTTTGTTTTGGGAGAGCTCAGCGTGCCTTTCTTGGGCATATGGACTGGGAACATCTCCCTTTACCATGGGAGTTGCAGGTGTTCTCTCCCGTGGGATATGTACAGGGCTGGTGGCCACGATGGGTGTTTTGTGCATCCTGCCCTTTCATTTACCTGTTAGCCTTGTGTGCAGTTGTTCACTTCTTGGTCACAGTTCCAGTGTGCTCTCCAGTTATTTCAGTGTTGGTTTCCTGTTATTGTTTCAGCTTAAACTTTGTTTTACTTGGATGTTAGACTTATCCCGGACTCGATGGTATCACAGAATATGGCAGGATTTGATATAATAAAATCAGATAAATAGAGCCAAACTATGCAAAGGCTGTGACATTTAGTGGTAACTCTGGGCGAGGTATCCAGGTAGAGAATCCATGAAAAGAGGCTGTAGCCGGGAAAGCTAATGACAGGAGAATGACAAGAGAGGAAAAAACCTGCCAAGAAAACAGGAGGAAATCAGGATTAAAGTAGGATTACGCAGTGTTTAACGTGACGCTGTTGGATGGCGGCAGCCCCCCGTGATTTCACGTACGCGCGCAGAGAAGTGGAGAAAGAAGAGCTGCTTCCTTGATTTAAGTGCCCATCTCTTCAACCTTGTCTCAGTGTTTGTTGGGTAGGTTCATCTTCCTCTCTGTGACAGGGGAGGAATTAAGCAATAGATTTACACTCAGGGGATTTTTTTACTCTTCTGTTGAGGATCCCCCTGGTTGAAAATGATAGTGTTAGCTGTTTGGATTTTAAAGTTAACCTCTCTGCCAAAGAGACACACACGCAGTGGATGAAAGAAAATGGAGAGCAGCTGGCAGTGACTCAGCAACCTCCTCCACCCGATCCCATCAGAGAATATTTTCTTAGACTTTGTGACTTGGTTCCCAGTATGTTAACGTCCTTTCAAGATGGACGTAGAAACATGTAGTCTATATTTTTTTTTTTTCTGAAGTTAAAGAAAACATTGAAGAACAAATTGTGAAATTTCGCTTGGCAGAGGGAGGTTGCATCACTGGCTTTCCTCACAGCCTCGGGAGGTTTCATAACATTTGAAGACATCATCATGAGTGTGAGAAAGTTGACATTTAAGAAAGACTCTAAGAATGGGAAAAATGAAATTATTAACCCCTCAGTTAATAACCCTTAAATGCCAGGGGTGTGAGATCATCTGAATGGTGATCACAAACTGCTTAAAGAAGTAATGATTATGCATAGGCTGGACATATATGTAAAATTATGTCCTGTAAAAAGACAGCCTGTCTGTGCTCTTATGTTTCAAGATTTTGGAGTTTACACGGTCTGGGCTCTGACCTTGTGTCCCTGCAGGGCTACCCTCAGATTCCTGTTCTGAGGGACAAAATGGATGATTTTGTGAAACTCTTTTTTTTTTTTTTCTTTTTCTGGCGTTTCAGATGTGCATGTATCCAGTTGAATTTTGTCTGTCAGTTTATTGCTCAATGGTGAGCAATCAGGATGCTCAGGATGTATCAGGATGTCCTTTTGCAGTTCTTACTGGCTTCATTTTTACTCTCTTGAATAATTTTATATTGTCAGAAAGGGCTTTCATACCACCAGTGATTCTTTTCCCTAAATTGCTTATGAGTATGTTGAACAGCAGAGGTCTTGCTCATGACCTTCTCCTACAAAGAAAAGTGATTTTATACCCTCTCCTTCCTTTCTAATCATGTAACTATCTTTTAAGCCCTTTTATCCCATGACAGTTTAGATTTCTGCTTAAGTTGTAATAGGTGTAAACCCTGTTTGCCTATATTTCTCATACAAAATTTAACATTAGACATAATTAAGACATAATTAATATTATGTCTTTCTGTTGTGTGTGTGCACGTAAATATGTGAGTATGTATGTAATATCTTCTTGTTTTAAAGACAAGTATCTTAATTATTTTGATCTACAATTTTCTATTACGATATTTTTCTGAAAGAGGCAGCATCAGTAATTCCATTAGAACATTTATATGTCCAGAAAACAGCTGAATACCGTATAAAAATAATTGATTGGACCACAAAAACTAACACTTCTGGATCATCAGTACCGTGATGAGCAGCTTGTTTATCTTTGTTCAGTTGATTTATTTTATGTTTGACAGTAGTTGGTATTTTTTTTCCCCAATGTTCTGCCTTTTATGGTCTTTAGAAAATTCACACAGTTTGTGAATTAGCTTTGAAGCAGACCCGAATGAACCCAGCACCGATAGGTCTGCACCTCGGGCTGTCTAGTAGTACTTACACACTGCAAAAATGTTATTTAATTTTATCTGTAACAGCAACCCCCCATATTAGAGGGACTATTATTCCAAATTAGAATATTACTGTGACTGTCTGTCTTAAGCACCTTCTGTTCTTTTATCCAGATACATAGGCTTTTGTGTGTGTGTGTGTGTGTGTGTGTGTGTGTATTATATATACATACACATATATAGGCTTCTATCCATGATTTCCATCATCCGTTAAATTCTATCCATGAGATGTCAAGCAGGAATCGGACATTCCTGGACACTTCAGCCCCTCCAGCAGTTGTGTTGTGACTTGACAGTCCCAGACCTGACTTTTAGAAATCACTTTCTGCTAAGAGATGGAAGGATCTGCTTAGGACAGTTTCCGCAAAATGCTGTTAGATTAACAGTACACTTGAAATGATCACAGTTTGACACAGTTTGAAGTTCCAGTATTTTTCTCAGCAATGCCCACTTCATACAAACAGATTTAGCTCTCTTTCCAGACTGTGCTTTGCTCGTGAAAAATGAACTGCATAACCAAAAGATAATAGGAATCTTCTACACGGGTAACTTGTTTATCCTTCCAGCAAAAGACCAATGCATTCCTTAAAAAAAGAATCCCTTGCTGAGTATTCTGTTTTCCAAAGATTTAAACAAATGGATTAGTTTATCTACATGAATAATGTGATTGACTGGAGCGTGCCTACTCGCACGCGTCGGGTGGAGGCAAGTTTCTGCGGGGCGAGCGCTGGGGAGCGTGCGTGATACCACGGATGTGCCTTTCCACGGTTCCTTCAGCGGCTCCTTTGTTTGTGGTTGCTCCTGGCTGCATCTCTCAGACTTCCCGAGGTCGGGACTAGTTGCTTCTTCTATGAAGACCACTAAAGAAAACAAAATGACTACAGGAAACAGGCTGGTGATTCACTACATACGCTCTCCCTTCTGAGTAAGGACTGAATCATAGAAGAATCTGAGAATGGAAAAGACTGTGTCAGAAAAACTCTGAGGCTATTTTTAGTGCTATCCTTATATCCTGGGCAAAATTCCCTGTTTATAAGACTTTCCAAGATACGTTATGCCCTTAAATTGCATCAGTAGGTCCGTGGGTTGAGTGTTTATTGCGTGCAGCTTTGTACGTCGGTCACTATAGAGAGGCAGTCGCTGATCTGCAGTAAAGTTTATTTTAACTAAAATGAACTGACGCTTTAGATTCGCAGATGTTTGTATAAATCCCCATATAAAGAGCATAACAAAAAAAGAATAACAAAAGTCAGAGATAAGTAAGCCCCAGTTATCCCCTGCCAATGTAAGAAGTGTCATTCAGTCAAGATGGTTTATGATTGAGGATATGTAACGGTGCTAGTTGTTGGCTCTCCTAACATAAGGAAGTGTTAGCCCAAATTTAATGAAGTGTGGCTGCAGCCTGCTTATTAACTGTAGTATGGAGATGACTGAATAATAAAAACCCGTCTCCCTGGCCCATGGTAGCATTTCTGATTTCTGTTCACTTAATGTCTTTGGGGGATAAATAGTGCATATTGCTGTGGCATTTGAAGGCCCTAAATATTCTTCATCAGCTCATTATCTTTGGGAGCTGACTGTAGCACTCAGTGTGTGTGGACCTGTGTAATGATGACCTGCTATGGCTGTGGAGGTTTTTTGTGTCAGACTCTTCCACACCTTTTTCTCTTCCGGGAGAATTAATTTCCAAGCGAGCCATTTGTTAGCTGTTGAATGGCTATTTCTAAGTGTTAAGTATTTTTTTTCTTCTTCTTCTTTTTTTTTCCCCCTGAGCTCTTGTAATTTCTGTGTGTGGCTTGTAGAATCAAACTTAGTTAAACATGAGGAACTGGTGGCTACTGTTGTTGCTTGGGTGGGGAAAGAGGAGGTGAAGTTATGATATTTAGGTAAATTAGTGGCTGAATGTTTTAAAAATGTAACAAGCTACTTAATGGTAAACTCTTCCAAGTTGAGGAAAGCTTTCCTCTTTGGTTTTCCCTGGACTGTTTCTGCTGTTGTCTTTGACTGTATTTTTTCCCCATTTGTGGAGTAAGACTGAAGTGAACTAGGTTTGTGTTTAATTTGCTTCCTTGACTGTGTATTGGGGTAGTTACTGACTTAGTTTATAATCCTGAGAATGGTACTGACTACTTTCTTTGGACGCTAATGGCCTTTACTTAAATGCCAACTTAATTGGCAGGGCTGAATCCTGAAGCTGTTGCTCTTTTTTTTTTTTTTTTTTTTTTCCTGCCCTGTAATTTAGTCAGTATTTTCGCAGGGGCTTTTCCTGAATAGGGATCCCATGAAAGCTGAAGCAGGTTGTCTACGTGCAAGGTACATAGCAGGGAAGAGGGATCAACAAGGAAAAATGCCTTGCCATGTCCTTCCTTCAGCACTGCTGCCTCTGAATCCTGGCCTTTGGCATTTCACGTTGTGCTCCTGAGCCCTTCAACTGTTTTCTATTACCTTGGGACACGGTTCCAAAGGGAATGAGGCCTCTTGCTTGTCCCAATCCTTTCCCCTCTGGGACTTTTGCGCTGCTTTCCCTTAAAGCAAGAGCTTCTCGCTACTTGTGGCAAATCTCGTTCTCCCTCCGTGTGACTTGGAGTAAGATGGAAATGCAGAAGGCAGCAGCAAAAGCAAACATGCACAACATCAGGAGCCATGTTCAAGTTGTTGACAGTGAGCTTCCTGGCTTTTGCTGGCTTGCTGCACAGCAGGGCGGGTTATGAAATTGTGGATCCCACAGAGATTTTCACAGAAAAAAATGAATGTCTGCTTTTGTATTTCGGTTTCCTTCTTTTAAAAGGAAAATCCTACTGTGGAGGTTATAAACTGGCCTAAGCTTTATTTACCTAAGAGATAAGGAATTTTATTGCTTGCAAGGTTATTTATGACATTAGGGAAGACAAACAGAAGGATGAAAGGAAAGATAATATTTGTTGTAAGTACCTAAGGGAATATACATTTATGAATAGGGAGTTTAGTGAATGCCAGGCTGATTATTTTCCCCATTTCCCTCTCCAGGAGTGGAGTTAGAGGATCATTAGTTAATGAGGATATGCTAGACAGCATGTTTTCATTCATCATCTGAGAAAGTAAATGGCAATGAACAGTATCAGTTAAATATTGGGGGCAAGTAGCATGGTCTTAGTGATGAACTCGAGAGGAGACTTTCTTCTACTGAGCCCTGGTGAGGCCACGTCTGCAGCGCTGTGTCCGCTGCTGGGCTCCCCAGGACTAGAGGGACATGGAGCTACTGGAGGGAGTCCAGTGTAGGACTGTTACACTTGGGCCTGATGGTCTTGAAGGGCTTTTTTTTAGTGATTTTTTTTTTAATATATGTATTTCCTCCACAAACAAAGAGGTGAAAGCATGTTTGGTGTGGTCTGTTGGCTCTTTCCTTCCATTCGGTTGTCTTCCTCCTATTTTTTCACTGAACTCCACTTCAACAGATGTGAGGGTCAAATCACATCTCGCAGCTGACGATCAAGGACTGGTATCAGTGAGAATATACACTTACATAAGGGAGGGTTGGGGAATAATCCTGACCTCAACAACAAAATAGCTGCAGAGGGGGGCCATTTGAAGACGTGTGGCATGAGGATTCAGAAAATGAGGACGTGCCATGGAGACTTTCCTCACTGCTCCGAGTTTGGCAGCATGCGATGTGCAGCATGGCTAGCACCTGAAGAAAAGACCTTTGCCTGCCACCAGGCAACGAGTGCTAGGCGGGAAGACAAGCTCTTCCTATAGAAAGTGAAGCTTTTTTTCAGGAAAAAAATTTCTGGGGAATAACTGGAGCCTCATCTGATGGATGGGCTGGTAGATGAGCCAGCTCTGGGTGGCTGAAGTGGTTCTAGTCCCAGGTGTTTGTAAATCATCTCACAAAGGATCCTTAAATGAGACAATTGATGAAATTCTGCCAGTTTTCATTTTATACTAATGTCAACTCCTGTGGTTTTATTGAAGGTCCCAGGCAAAGCTTCCTATTGCCCAGGGCACAAACTCCCTATGTCAGAGCCCTTTTTGCTGTTTTATGCTGTTGTCTTACGCAGGGCAGTCTTGGGGGCAGTTGGAAGACACACAGCTGCCTTACCTAGCAGGAGGTTAGGGAAGGCCCAAAGAAAAAAATAGTTACTACTTGCCAGCAATATTTTTTTAAGATCAGCAAGGGCTAAGGAATATAATTTTGGTTGTTTTTTTATTGGGAAATAAGAAAGTTAACAGAAAAAAGTGACAAAATGTAATTCTGTCTGCCCAAGAAAGTAAGCTGAGACTGGTTCAGCTCCTTTTGTTTCCTTCCTTTCTCCCCCTTTTTCTACCTTTTCCATGTAGTTGTCATTGCCCATTTCTTGCATGCTACATACTCTCATTCCTAGCTCTTCTATTAGTGCTTATTGGTCTTGTGTGTATCATGAAATAATATTGCCAACTCTAGCCCCTCAAAAGAAATGACAGAAAGGCTTTTCTTAAATGGTGTAAGATTGAAATGGATGTTGTGTATTACTGGAGTGGTGAATGTCGGTCTTCAGCGGCAGGTTTTACTCTGCTTGTGTTTTCAAACTTTCCTTGACAGGGTATTTGGTGATTTTTTTTTTTTCCCTTTAAGTGGAGACTGTCCTGTTGCTGACTGACTTGAGGGGGCAGCTCTTTAAAGCCCGTTGCTCTCACGAGCCACAGCTGAAATGGCAGAGCAGAACCCAGCGCTCTGGTAGCGCAGCCCTGACGTCGGCACGGGCACGTATTGTTTTGCAGGTGCTTTCGGAAGGCCTGGGTGACACGTCAGGCAGCTGCCTCGCTCTGTTGCGTCAGAGACAAGAAGCTGCCTTGCAGCTTTGCAGTTGTTTCTTCTGCTTAGTTTCTTTAAACTACTGTCCACAGCAGAGTCCAGCCTGCCCTTTGCCCGGCTGCCTCTTTTGGTAAGCAGCCCATCTGCGCCCGCAGTACCAGCCTACCTGCTGGCAGGGTAGGAATGTCTGTATTTCCCCTACGATGTGAAGGAAATCCAACTTTCTCCTTAAAGGCTCTGAGGCGGGATTAGTGGATTCGTTACCTGCGGTTGGGTTGGGTTTGATCCTGGCAAAGCGAGCTGCACGCAGTGTGCAGCAGAGATGTTTTCCTTAATGCGAATGACTCTGTCAAGGCTTTGGGCTGGAATTGTTGGGGTTTTTCCCTCCCTCTTTGTTTTCCGGCTAGTGTTACTGCGAAGTTACGAGAAGTTCGGCCTTGCGTGCTATCAGGGCACTTGTTATAAACAGCTGCTCCCAATTATCTGGGCAGTGCGGGGATATGCGAGGCCTGGCATGACTCAGAAATAGCATCAAAAAAAAAAAAAAAAAAGAGGGGGGTGGGGGAAAGGGAAAGGAGAAACCAGGCTCTGTTTCACACCGACGTGACTCAGCTTCAGCGAGGGAAGGCGCCTGTCGGAGCGCGTCCGGTCGGAGCGTTACGCAGCGCGTTCAGCGAGCGCTGTGCCCTTCCCCGCTGGCCTGTCCGCTCCCGTTTCCTGTTTGCGAAGTGCTCTAATCTGCCGGAGCAAAACTGGCCGGGTCTTGTGTAAACAGCCTGCAGCCCGGCTTAGAGGCGGCCGGGCGTCCATGCCGGCTTTTGCAGGCTTCAGCCTTCGAGCGGACCCCGCGCTGGCACCGTGTGTCGTGCGACCCGAGAGGGCCTTCTGGCAGCACGTGAATTAGTAACAAGGAGGGACCAGCCCTCCAGAGAAGGAAAGTGGCAGCTTTTCTGAACCTTCTTTCTAGTTGCCCCTGGTAATGAGCGGGGTGATTTCGTGCAGGCTGCTGAGCACGGGATGCTCCAGCACGCACCCATCTGCCTATTGGATCGCTGTCCCCATGGGAATGCTGTATAAAACACAACGGGCACGTGTCATTTATACGTCTTTTATTTCTAATGTCGCTTTTCAGTGGACGTGTTCGTTTCAAAATTTAATCTGACAAAATCCACTTGGTTTAGTAACGGCGGTTTTCGCAGCTTGTTTCCGTCGTGCGGGTGGCGCGTGCGTGAACATCAGGAGCGGGAGCGAGGAAGCGGGGACGTCCCGGCACGAGGCTCACGGAAGGCCCGTCCTGCCTGGGCAAAACACGGGAGTACGGGCATGTCCGCAGCCATCCATCGGCTCTTCAGAATCCTCTCTCCTGTCTTTACAACGTGCCAGCGTGATGCACGGTCTACAGCCATTTGCAGAATTTTAAGCGGTTAGTTTCTAGATAAGAAACTCTGCAATGGGGTGGCAGTGTCTGTCTAAATAGCGTGAACATACATGAAAATAATATGCTAGGGAATTTCATATGCAGTCACGCAACCGAAGTTCTAAACTGTATGCTTTACCAGATTAGTTTCCATAGACGTTTAAAAAGTGTAGTCTTTATAAAGTGTACGCTGTATAAAATAGAGTGTAAAACTTTTTTTTAAGGAAATAAGATTTACTTTTAAGCCTCCAGAGGATTGAATTTATTTATTTCTTTATTTATGTTTATCAATGGGAGAAGGCAACCTTTAAAATTTGAAAAGGTATCTTGTATCCTGCATGTGTCATTGTTATATTTGAAAAATCATTCTCTTTTAATGTCATTTTAACATGAAATCATTCTCAGATTTTTTTTCCTAATTATTTGATGTAATCTTCTAGTCTAGAATTGCTGAAATACATTGCTGATTATAGCAGCTGCCTAGTCTTCCTTTACTTAAAAGGAAGCACATGGAAATTGAAAAACCAAAATGAAGGAAATCATTTGGGTAGCTCTCCTTGGCAGAGAATCGCTTCCCTTCCCTTTGCCGAAATTGCTGCTTGTGTGTTTTATGATTCACTCTCATGAAACCTCATTCACATCCAAAACTCTCGGAGGCTTCACTTAACACTTTATGCTCATATTATAAGATGTGGGAGATGGAAACTATATGAAATATATTGCTATTTAAAGTTTCTAAGCCTCCACAGCTTTGAAAATACAGAGACTCTGCTGAGATCATAATGGAAAAAATATATGGAGGTGGGAAAGTGGTCTTCAAATTTCTTAATATGTTATTTTAAAGACCATAAAATGAGATCATTACGATCATTTTCAAATACTAAGTCTCCTGGATACTAAGGTTTTAATGGCATAAGATTTCCCCTGGATTCTCGGGTTAGATGCTGCAGTCTGAAGGTGAAAATGATGAAGGCTGAGCTTCTGGTAGGCAGTGAACTTAACATATAGCTACAGCAGACTAGATTGCACCCTTTAAACTTTGCCTGTCTGGCTGTACATGTTGCTTATAAATCTTCTCTTCAAAGATGCAGGTCAATGGAGAGCAAATCCTGAGAACAAATTGAGTTTGTGTTTTATATCCCATTTCTTGCCATTCCTGTGTCTTGCTATGGCTTGTTGCAGTGGACTGTGTTCTTGGACAAAAATCCATGGGTGAGCCGCAGTTGTGCTCCCTTCATAGAAACTGGATCTGTTTCGTAGAATATAGGAGGTTTCTAGTATATTTGTCTCCTCACCTTTCCCCTGGGCTAGTCTTTAGGTCCTGATGTGTGAGACTACTCAACTTTGTCCCCACCAGGACAGGCATTAGGACAGTCGCCTTCTGCTTTAAAATCTCACATTCATGGATATAAGTCCTGTGTTTATGGCTCTTCAGAGGAAGGCAGCAAGATATTTAATGATAAGCATTGCAGTGTGGTTCTAAGCTTCAGTTGCTGTAGTTCACTGTAGTGCCACTTGTTAAATACCTTGCCAGATAACCGCAGCATTTGGAGGGACACAGATCTCTGGCACAACAGTGCGCGCGTGGTGTGCGCAGGGAGCTCCTTGTTACTCCTTCGGCTCACCCTCCGCATCGCACATCCCTTGGCCAACCGCGTACGGGGCAGACGGAGACCGTGTGTCTGCGCCCGCCTCTGTCAGAGGGACAGTAACAAATGTAATTCCAGATAACGGGTCTTCAACGTGGCAAGCATTGGTGTTGTGTGAGTGTTTCCTGAAGCCTCGGGACAGGCTGTCCCCATTGCTGCTCGTGCCCTAGGTGCCTTCACAACATATCCTGCTCCTCCAGAAGAGGCTGGTGCTGCCCTTGCAGAGCGACGGGACAAATTACGCACTGGCAAGAGCAGCAGTTGTGTTAGAGCAGGCTGGAAATTAGAGCAGGGTATATTAGGGTATGATGTGGCCATCAGAAAATTCAGTGCAGGCTGTCTGACAAGCAGAGCAAGCAGTGAAACGCCCTGTGGCTTAAAGCAAAATTCCCAGTGAAGTATGCTTCTAATATATGTGCTTAGTTCGTGTCGCTCCCAAAGAAGAAAGAACCCTTAGTGTCAGCTATTATGTTGCTAATGAGTGATAGAAGGTCCTCTGAACCCAGCAAAGCAGGTGCGGGAAAGTCGGTGTGCCCAGACAGGTTATGTAACGTGTGCAGTAGGTTGAGGTCGCGTTAGGCTGGCTGCGCTGAGGACGGAGGAGCTGTGCGCGCGCTGGGAGCACCGTTTGGGATCTGCAAGGCTGGCAAGGCCGACAGAGCTCTGCGACTCGGGCTAAAGCAGGTCTGAAGTGAAGCACAAAGTGCGTGCAGCCAGCCCGGCTTCAGTAAGTCGTCTGTCGTGTGTTCCCTGATGAGGGGCGATGGCACAACCTGCACTCTGTGTCTTCACTCTATAATTCATTTTATGCTGTGGAATGTTGCCTTCCTTTTAGTTTGTGAACAATGGACAAAACTTGATTATCTTCATTCATACACACCTTGACCTAGTTGTACCCATCCCGGTCCCTCTTTGATGATTATTTTGAAAGATGATACCACGTCAATGATTGGTTGTTCACTGTGATTTGAGAGGAATCTTCTCTTAGCATCTTCTTAAATATATATATGTATATCTGTCACCAGTGTGATGAACTGAAAGATAGAAAAATTAACTTTTCCCTAAAAAAACGCTGATGCCAAAAATAGCATCTCTGATTAAGAAGCGTGATATTTAGGCTTGGCTGTGTGCTACTCATTAGCTTGTGGACTGAAAGGCACCAGCAGAATGTCATCGTTTGCCAGATTTTGCATCTGGATCTTGGATTTATTTGACAGATGTGCAACATCCAGAATAGCTAGGCATATTGCCAACGACTGCTTCGACGTTGGTGCGGGAGCATTTCATGTTCTTAATAGATCAGCATTTGGTTATTCCCCCAGAATTGCCTTTTTCTGGTTGCTCTACCTGTGCTGAATCTCTGCACTCTTCCTCCAGTTCTCTTCCATAGAAATCCGGATCATTTGGGAAGCTGAAATCTTGCTTTTATAAAGGATTAGTAATATAGTAGTCATGGAAGCTGGAAGAAGCAGGGTTAAAGAGCTAAAAGTAAATAAAGCCAGGGAACTACAAATCAATCAATACAGTGGGAGAAGCTTCTAGCTCCGTAGCTCAGTAAATGAGGTTGGAGAGCTCTGTCATCTATAACAGTACACACAGCACTAGGCAGAAGCAAAAGGTGCACTCGCAAAGGGAAGGGTGCAGCACAGGGTTTCTTCATAGATATAGGTGTGTGCGTATATATAAGCGTAGTGCAGGTGAAAAGGCTTAGCAAGGTGCCTGTTTGGTCTGTTTCCTGATGAAGACCAGTTGCTTACATGCTATTTATTTAAATAAGCGCAACCGTCCTCTTCCCGCACCCTCGCTTTTTCCTTCGGGAGCGAGCGGCTCCTCGAAATAACTCGCGTCAGCCGTGAGGTGGAGAGCAGAGGCCGAGAGGGCGAGGGCGGCGCGCGGCCAGCGGCGTCCGGCGCGGCGC
>VZSV01000062.1:2407401-2424211 GCA_013398735.1 Nothocercus julius | reverse complement strand
GTTGGCAAAAGCCGTGGGCCTGTCCTCGAGCGGCCGTGCCGGGCAGCGCCGGGCTGAACGGGCAGCAGGCGGGTGGCGTCCTCTGCCCCCGCGCTGAAGAGATAGCGGAGCGGCGGCGTTTGGTAGCGCCGGTTGCTCCTGCGGTGCGCCGGTGTTCGCCGGGTTGGACGCTGCGGTTTGGAAACCGCGCTGCTCTGGGTCTGCTGGGCCGCCTTGGCTTGCTCTGAGCAACGCTAGCCAGAAGGGTTCTGTCGGGGCTGGGTTAAGAGTTACGAACTTAAACTGCAGCAAGGTCACCGAAGCGTTTGGTGCTCGCGTCAACAATTTACATTACGCCGGAGCTGGAAAAGCTGTTTGCTTGAGTTCCTGGGCACAATTGTGAGCATCCTCAAATAATCCCGTAATAGTGTTTTGAAGCCCCTTATTAGAACTGTCACCATATTTAGCAAGATCTACGAGCTGCAGAAACAGAACATCTTCTTATAAGGTTAGAAAATACAACAGCACATTCAAGTCCAAAATGTCCTTGTTTGAACTTGCAAGAACTCTGTTTTGTGTAACTAGTAAACAGACTTCTGAATTACATAAATCAAAGCTGCTCCTAATCCGCTGGCTGCTCCGTGTGCGTGTGCTGGGGACGTGTGTGTATTTTTCTCACAGATCCGTGCAGGTGGCGGAGGCGATTCAGCGTGGCCGGCAGTTTGCTCTGCAAGACGTTCCGGAAGGATTTGCGCCGCGTGCTGTGAGGGCCTTTCCTCTTACGGTGCCCTGAGAAACTGCCCGTTGGAGGGCGTCGTTGGCCACGAGGCCTCTTGCTGCTCCCTCCCTGTGGTCGCTAGAGGTTTGGGTAGAGGGGCCAGCAGCCAGGGCAAAATTTGGGCTCCTTCCTCTGCCCGTTACGTTCCTTACACGTAGTCGTAGCAAGTTTATCATCTTCCTCTTCAGAGGGCTCGCAGTGAGGCGCGCCAGAGCCGATGTGTTGGAAGACGCTGTGTTTATGAAGAAGTTGCCAGGAGGGGAAGGTGGGCCCGGCTTGCCTTCCGTGGCAGCAGGGACGTGGAGGCAACGCGCCGCTCGTGCTCCGGCTCGCCGGCCGCGCCGCCACCTCTCCTGCGTGTCTCTTCTTGCGGCTTCTGCTGGCGCCAGAAGCCCCGTTAGTGTTAGGGCACACAAAATCATGGAAAAGTACCAAAGAGCTGCCAGAGAAATGAGTGCGTTTCAAAATGACTTTCTAATTGGCCGCTGTAATCAGAAAGGATTGGCATGAGTATGGGATAATGTAATATTTGTTGCAACAGGGTTCCCATATGTCAGCTGCATAAAAAATGATGTTTATAAGCCATTTAAAGGTTTAATTTGTTCTTTTTTGGGGGAAGGGGTAATCACAAGGCATTAGCGAGACGTAGGACCTTGCGTGTAAAGCAAGGAGATGAGTTTACTGTGCAGTCAGGTACTCCAGTACTAATCGGTCATGTGCGTGCTTTTAATACACAATAAATTCACCCTCGGGGTAAATTAATTTGCGTTCATCGGGAGATACTTCAGATTAAAGGCGTGGAAATATTATAAAATAGCTGCCGTACGGCAACTGCCTCGTTACTCTGCCTCGTGCTGTGGATGAAAGTTGAGTTCGAAACTAGGAATTCCCACCAGTCTTCCACCTAATCATCGCTTCCAGCATTCTTCAGTCAAAAAGACGGGCTTGGGGGAGCCAAGGGATAGGGATTTTACAAGTGCCTTCCAGGAAGGCGTTTCATGTAGAGGGGGCAGATAAGATTTTTTTTTTTTTTTTTTTATAAATGGAGCTTTAGATTTGGCAGGGCTGGTGGGTGTAAGATATACAAGACTCTACAAGCAATGAAAGAAATGGGATGTTTTAGAGCTTTAAAAATTCTGATTAAGTTACAGAAAGGAGATGGCAGTGAGGAAATGAAGGGAAGATGGTTACCTTTGAATCACTTTGAAATACCAGGAGAAGATATAAGGGGGAATTTAGAAAGTAAAAAAGTAAACGCATGTGGTGTGAAAGTTTGTTTAGTTTTATTTCTGCTTCTGCTAGATATTGTTTTTTTCATTTGTTTTCTTTGTGAGCATAGCCTTATGTGGTGCAACTGGTGAATCACTTTATTTCTTTATGGGCGTGAAAATTGCCACAATATATTGTGTCTGATGCACTAAAATAAAAGGGTCAGGAATAAAACTGTCCTTCTTGCCTGCTGCTCTGAAGAAGCGTAAGAACACTATTTATTTGAAGCTGTGAGAGATAATTAATTTGCTCTGGAAGAGTGAGGCAAACTTCTCTTTGTTTATATCGCATACTTCACACCGCAGGAAATTTGGCAACCGGAGCTGGACTTCAGTATGTTATGGCTATCTATTTTCTGAACTTAGCAATGCTAACCAGCAAAAAACAGACTGGTTTAACCCTACAGACTTCAACTGACTACAAGAATTATATTAATTAGAATTCATTAATTAGAAATCATTACCCAGAGAACGTTCTGTGTCTTTTACAAAGCTGACTGACCCATGGAAAGATTGATTAAAATCTGTTTGTTAGCTGATGGGCAAGCATGACAAATTTACCTTGCATATCAGTGTCTAGCCCATCTCTAGTGGGGAGCTTAATTTGGATTTTAGGCAGTTTGAAGATAGTTAGACCTTGTTTGGATTTAGATAATTGCATGAATTTTCAGATAACAGTTAGAAAAGCTTGTATTAAATTTTGTAAGGATTTCCCTCCTCCTCCTCCTCCTGTGTTTTCTCATTGTATTCCACTGAGAACAAAAACATGGTACCTTTTTTGAGAGAGATGGAGTGATGGCACACTCCAAAATCCACTCAAGAAATAACTTTTATTAAACCAGTAGGCGGATGACGGGTTCTGGCCTTCCCCGTCGCCGAACGCTGGGTTTAGGTTAGCTGAGGTTTTAAAAGACGTGTGTTCAGCGTGGGTTCTGCTGCGGCGTCCGGCCTCCCCTCGGCACGGCCGCCCTGCCTGCGGCCGGCCAGGAGATCCGGAGATGCAGCTCTAAAAATAGCCGCCTGTAGCCGGCAGGGAGAGGTTCGGGAGCGCGTGGTTGCTTGGAGAGCAGATAGGTGACTTCGTGCCTTCTTTCAAGGGTCCCATCTGGCAGGGAGGGAAGCACGCCCCGTGACGTGCCTCTGGAGCGTCTTTCGTGAGAAAAAAGGGGAAGGTGGGAATCTTCCTTAGTGGTGGCGCAGGTGCAGGCGCTCGGTAGCGCTCGCATTGCTGTGAATTCCCCAGGAGGTTTCTGCTCAAATCCCCCGTATGTGCAAGGGCTGCAAGTGGAGGCTGCGCGTCAGGCCGGAGCCTCGGGCCAAGGCAGCGTTCCCAGGAGCAGGTGCCGTCCCGGAGCAGTGACCTAGTGGAAAGCAGGCCGGGCGCAGGCTGTCTGCGGAGCCGCGGGGAGCTGCGTGCCCTGCTTGGTGGCACCACGTTGGCACGGGCAGCCTTCCCGTTAGCGGCACAAGGTTCCCTTCCGAAGGCTCCCAGCTGGCCGGGCGCCCGGCGTGCGGCGCTCGTGCCGGGAGCGTTTGTCCGTGTGGTGCCTCAGCCTCCGCGGCTGCTGCTGCGCCTTGGAAAACGAGGCCGGTTCTCCCTTCTGGTGAATTATGCCTTGGTTTCTGCAAAACATGAGTGGCTTCCGTTTAAAAAGGGCCTAGGAAAGCTCCTCTGTGCTCTGGCTAGATAATTGTCCAAAAAATGTGGGATTTTGCAATGCGGGCTTGGGTGTCTCAGAAGCCTAGGGGCTGAAGCACTGCGATTTGTCATCTTTCTGGATTGCCAAGGTGGAAGAACTGTTATTTTAAAGGTAACTGTGTAATGCAGATTTGTGTATGTGTATAGGTGTTTTAATACTTAGAACTATCAAATATTTGCATTTTCAAGGAAAATATTCAGATCTCAGAGTAAAGCCTTCAGAATTTCCAATTTTATAGGAAGTTTAAACCTGAGCTTGAAGGAATCCTAAGTAGTAGTTTTGGTCTAAAAATGGGATTTCAAGACCATGTTGCACAAAAGCACTAGGAGTGTGTGTCCTTGAAATGCTATTGCAGACAAGTTGAATTCTAACAAATAGTGCCACATAGCATCAGGAACTTTGGTAGTAAAAAGATTGGTGCTGGTCTTAGGACAAAAAGTAATTATTCTCATCATTGCTACTCAGATATAAAGGCAGTATATTGTGCATATGAGAACCTTTTTCTTCTTTTTTTTCCTTGATTTCTTATTGGTTTGAACCACAACTGAGATACAAATGATGAACTGTTTGCATTATTAACACTAAAAAAAACAAAACAAAAAACCTTCAAATAGTCTTTCTGGCTTCTCCATAGTTGGCAGTTACAAGTTCACAATGCAATGCTGCATTTCACCCAGGAAGGCGCACGCTCTGGAAGCCCTCCCGTTCCCGTGGTGCAAGGAGTTCGCGCAGACGTTTGGGTCCTCCGCATAGCAGTGAACACGGTACAAGGTAGGCTCGGGTGCTGGTGTCTGCAGCACCTTTCCCACGGGCACGCGGGCCGGCCCGTGTGGGGCCGCCTGGCGCGCAGCCCGCTGACCCGTCCCGTAGGTCAGACGACACTGGGACACCGGAGGAGGCCGCCGCTAATCCGTTCTGTCGGAGGCTCAGCTGTGCGCGGCATGCGGAAGCGGGATGCCGCGGTGCTGGCACGCGCCGGCGCTCTATTAATACCCCGTGCGGAACGCGCGGCCCTTCCGCGCATCTGGTCCTGCTGGGCAGCCGCGGGGACGGTCGGGGCTCCCCTTGTCACCAAACCAGCCTTCGCGGCCTTGCTGCCAACCCTTGGGCTCTCCGGCCTTTGAAATGCCCCCTGCCCCATTCCCTGCCATCCCTACTCAAACGAAGCCCCTCCTCCCTGAACCGCTTCCCATGGGAAGTACTCAACTCGAGCAGGGTGCTATAGCTGCAGTGATGATAGAAACACAGCGTCCTCAACAGCCTTAGATATAAATAAGAAAAAGGAACTGAGGATGATGATGAAACTTAGCTGCTGCGCTTCCCAAAAGCGGGGTGTCGCTCTAGAAATAGTTCTGCCACTGCCGTTTGCTACGTGCTTAGTGTATGTATTCCTACAGTAATGTGATCCTCACGACCTGTATTTAATGCACGGTCACGCAGTAAATAAAAAATCTGTGTGGTATAAATTTTATGGCTTACACTGATAGCGTTTAAAGGCTTTAAAAAAAAAAAAAAAGTTTATTTTCCACAAGGAAGAGCAATAGGAAAAATTAAATTGTTTTCCACATATTGTTTTCTTGAAACAGAGTCTACAAGGACATATTCAGCACCAAAACTAAAAACAAAAAAAGGAAAGAGAAGTACAAACAGCCATAGAATATAATCTATAAAGCAAACATTTAATATTGCACTTTGTTTCTCTAATGTTTGGATTTTACTTTTTCTTTTCCCTAATTCAGATGAGGATTCTCTATCAAATACTGGGCTACAACTGTGAACCTTACGTTTTGTAATGCTGAGAATTGACCAATATTTGTGGAAGAATAGTAATGCCTCGAACGAGCTAACAAAAGAGTTTACATGGAAAGTCTCTATTTGATAGAAGTTTCAGAACTTTTCAGTCTGACCACAAAGGCTGTGATGCGACACCAGTTGCTACGATATTGGTCAATCCTGCTTCGTATGCATTCTTCCATTATATTGTGATAAGTACTTTAATGCTATGTATATCAGTAATTGTTCCCTAGTCTGTTTAAAAAAAAAAAAAGTCTTAAAAAAAAAAGTAAAACCACCAAATGCCCTTTTATGCCAAAGATCCCATCAGCTTTTTTATTTTGTCTGGATGGAGAGGATACAGGAAAGGGACATTCACAAAACGGTCTCCTAAGGTAAAACATCACCCAATTGCTTTTTTCTCCAGTATTTTTGCTTATCAAAGCCAAAACCTCCTACCCGAGTCACTTAAAACGCGACTCATATTTATACTTTTTCACCCTGTCATTGTTTTTGAAACATGAAGTATCTTTCATGTTCTCATAAAGGCCACTTATGGAAAAGCCTAGTATGTCATTTTATGAAGCCTTAAAAACAAGGCAGTTTTTGTAAAAATAAGCACGACGCAGAAACACCAGCTTTCCCTCTCCCCCTTCCCTTCTCAGCTGTTTTATTGCACGAGGAGATATGCGATGGCTTGGCTCTCCATTGAAGCAGCGGCCACCGGAGGCACGTCCCTTTGTGAATAGTCTCAGTGATGTGAGTTCGGGAAAGGAAAGTTGACTTTCCTGAGGCCCTAGCACATGAGGGGCTGGTATCCGCGTTACTGCATCTAATGGCTCCACTGCACCCTTCCTCTTTCTTGACCTTCACCTTGGTTAAACTCAGGGAGCGAATCCTCTTTGTATTTTGTTTCTTGCACCCTGAAGGAACATATCCTTGAAGCTGCGGGGGTTTTGGGTTAAAGCTCGTGATAGTACCCCAAGAGATCCAACTGTCAAGTCCTTCTCTGCTAGCTAACAGTTGAGTACAGCTGGTAACACTGATATTCTGGCCCAGTTTCATTATAGTTCTAGTCATAGTATTTTTACAGTATCATAAACCCTGAAGACAATACAAAGTGCACAAACTGAGCTGTCTCTTACCATAGTCCAAGCTCTTCTTGTCTGAAATATACTTTCTACTAGAGACTCCTATATAAAGGTATAGAATTTTTGGTGATTAGGTAACTATGTAAAAAAATAAATTTACTTTCCCTTCCCATCCCTACTCATTGAGAAATTTCTCTGCCCATAAATCCTGGGCAGTACAGGACTATGTCCTTTTAAAAATTCTTTTGTCTCTTAGCCAGTGGTTGCTGGTGCTGCTTTCACTTGTGCCTTTATTCTTTTTTAAAGCTTCACAATTTGACCATTTCTTTTTCACAATATAGGAAGTTTAGAAGGGAATGCAGGTGGGTTTTGTAACTTTTGTGTATGTCCCTCTTCCAAATCCCCCTCTCAAGTAAAGAACAGAACACAAACACAAAACAAAACGAAAAAAAATGAAGTAACTGAACAGTGCAACGTAACAAAACAAATAGCATTCCAACAGTTTGGCAAGTGATGAGTTCACCTGAGATTAAGTGATTTTTTTAGGCAGTCTGTAACAAAATGCTGCTTTGCGATAATAGTAGAAAGGCAACAAATTTTTAAAAGAAATGAAGAAGGTATACAATCCTGACAGTCTCATATTAGTTTCCTTCTGGTATCACCCTCCTACCCCCACCCCCACATATCTGTTGCTTATCTACTACAGTAGGCTGCAAAACATACAGCAAGAAGGATTGGCTTGAAGGCATTTGATGTTTGTAAATAAATCCACAAGAGGATCCAAGCTGAAGAGGTGATACATGATCAGCCTATTAGGACAATTCTGAGCATGTGCATATGCAGGTAAAGTCCAGGCTACATTAAATTAAAAAAAAAAAAAAAAAAAAAAAGTCAGTGCATTTGTTAAGTCTTTGTCGCCGTTGTTTTCTGTCAAAGCTTTCTTTTGCTCCTTGTTGTGCGGGCCACGAACAAGTAAGAGGGGGTAACAACAGTCAGGCATAAATGAGAAGAAGCTGTAGTGACACTGAACCGCACAACGTAAGCGATGAGCATGTGCAAATTTTCAAATCATTATAGGAAGCCATCCCTCTCTTACAACGTGGCGAGTGTTTGACACACATGACTGCAGGCTAGTAAGGCTGCTCCTAGTATGTGCCAGTATTTAAAGAGGGGAAAAAAGCTCAGATCTTCAAGCGTGTGGAGCAGTCCTATGATGTTGCTGTAGGCTTCTAAGCATGATCACAGGTTGTTTTCATTTGTTCACCGTCCAGGCGAGAACACCACCACTTTCCTTGGAAAGCGGGTCTCTGCTACGACGCCTCGATCTTCAACACGGTAAGCACGATTCAAAACCCAAGTCGAGTCAGCTTAGCATGGATTCCTTCAGCGAGAGGGGCAGGATGGTCTGTCATCTGTGGGCTGATCTGGGTTGGGGTCAATCTAATGAAAAAGGGAAAGGGGGGGAAGGGGAGGAAACAAAACAACATGGGATTTTAGATTCAGCTGTTAGGAGACAAATCAGAATTCACATTTTAACGATACAAAAAAATTAATTATTATTATTTAAAGTTATAATGATACATGGAATTCCCAATCCATTTGTTGTATTAAAACAAATGCTAAACCTCTGGTCATTGAAACAAAGCTTTGGATAAAATTAAGAAAATATGTACTTAATACATATTAAAGGAAGTAAGTTGAAGGCTTTAACTAAAGGGTTGAAGGTTTTAACTAGACATTTTTAACAATTCTCTGTGCTTAATACCAAACTTAAACACACATAAAACCCCCTCTGATTTACCACTACGGAAGTCTTTTGAACCATCTGACATATAGCAGAAAGATGACACATTACTAAAAATGCATCTAATAAACATTTAGAGATATTGAAGTTTCGCTTGAAAAGGCAAAAAATTGAAGTTTCGCTTGAAAAGGCAAAAAATTGAAGTTTCGCTTGAAAAGGCAAAAAATTGAAGTTTCGCTTGAAAAGGCAAAAAATAGTCAAAAAAAGTAATTCTACTTTAAAATAGTTAAGCCTCAGTATGTTACAAGATGTTTCCAAAGCTCCTGTGTTCTTAGACCTTACTTTCTTCCTTTCCCCAAAGGAATAAAGGGAAAACAACCTGCTAACTCAAGTCCCTCAGAATGGATGGTAAGACTAGCTTTACATAGTTTCATCAGGAATAGCATGCAAAGGATTCCTGTCTCTGCCCATTTCATACCATTAGTTCTTAAAGGGGGCAAGTACGTGTGTGTGCGCATGGGGCTCTTGGCTTGAAGTGAGCATTCAGGCAAAACTTAGCCAAGGGGACTTCAGCTGTACCAACAAGGGGACTTGTTCTGTACCACTGCTGCTTCTCATGGGGGGGTGGGGGGGGGAAAAACTTGGTGCCTTACAAGATAGTAGTTGTATTTTATAGAGAGAAAAGGAGGGGAAGTAATGAACAGCTGCACACCACGGCATTTTGTAGGACAGCTAGTGCTTTTTGGAAGCCTCTACGGAGTGCTGCCAAGAGAACATGATTTCCAGGCCTACAAGACACTTGATAGAGCATGTTTCAAATATAAGGCCAAGATCGTGTACAAAAAATGAGTGTAGCCTCTGCTATGAAACAGATATGGAAAACTTGATGATTTGTCCGTATCTTGCTAAAGGATCTGAGTTGGGGGCGAGGAGCAGCTTGTTTCTTGTTCCTCCCTTTAGTGCTTTCGCTGGACTTTTGGGAAGAGGACTATCTTCCTATACGTATTCGGCAAGACAGAATTCAGACAGACAGCAAGTTACTGCTCACACTGCTTGAGATGCACCTACCTCTGAATAGAGGGGGGGAGGCAGGAAGCGGAACTCCTGGATGTATGCGAACAATGGTCCCTGGAGCGCTCGCTCAAAGTCGTCGCAGGCGGCTATGGGCGCAAGGCTGGACTGCCTCTGCTCCTCTGTGACCACTTCTGCATAGCTCGGAGGTGCTGAAGGGAAAAGGTACACGCAGTTCGAACAACAAGTTCTTATGCATGTCAAAATATATAATATGATAAATATTAAACTTTTGTTGTTACAGAAGGCATTTGCAGGTAGGTAACTATTCAGTCATTTTTTAAAAATTGTTGAACACAGAAGTGAACTAGGTAATTTAAGATTAAGCAAACTTATGTTCAAAAACAGACTGACCACTGTGTATTGTGGCTCAGTTATCCCCTTCGTTTAAGCGTGCCAAGGATACTGTTTTTTCTGTACAGACTGTTGCAATCCTTTGGATTTCAGAAATCCGAGTCTAGCATTTGTACTTACAAAACAGTACGTTCATCAGGTTTGTGATAGGAGGGAAGGAGGTAAAAGTTCCTCCTTCAGCCAGAAGGGAGATATCCCATAGAATTATACCCTCTTTTCAGAAAGCTACAGCCATGAAGGCGGACAAGAGACCCAAGACACTGCTACTATTGCGGGTTGTAACGTCTCACAAGCAAGGATGCAACTGGGATACTGCAGGTAGGAGTAACCACATCCCGCACAGATGCGACAACATCCTAGGCCTTCACTTGTACGAGCTCCCCTGGCAGCTTGATTTCCCTGCCTCTCCTAGGCAGACAGAAGGGCAATGACAGAGGAAACTGTTCCTCTGCAGAAAACAGGTGGCAAGGGAACATCCAACAAAGGATTTCCTGTGGGCACTATTAGGAAGGGACAGAGCGCACTTCTAGTAACACAGCAGCGAGTAAAACAGACAAAAATCTAAACAAACAGCAAATTGCTTCAGATTTGTATTGTCAATTTACCTTCTGGTCTTTCAGGCAGGGTCAGACCAAGCCAATTCATGTTCATGCTACACTGGCTGCTCACGCTTGACGTTCTGCTACCAAATGGGTGGAGAGGAATGGTACCAATGACCAGTGGTAAGTTCAGGAATAAATCCATGGCTCCTGGAATATCAACGTACACCTGAAGAAAAGAAGAAGAGAAAGAAACGTGAGTTTGCATCAGCATTTCGTTATTAGACTAAGTTTTTCTTGCTGTGGAAGTTTCTATGCGGAACTTGTGCCTAATTGTCTGTTTTAGGGCCTGTGCCCCTAAGGGGCTGTAAGCTCTCCCCGTTAATGGACGCTCAACATTCTTAACGTGAGCAAATTAGCAAAACCCACTTTTTTTTTTTTAAAAAAAAAGAATTTGCATGGAATGATGGAAAGGACCCATATTTGAGAATGAAACAGACCATGCAACGTACCATTAGTGAATATTCCACACGGATTATACTACAGTCGAGGATGGAAGGGGAAACAGGTGGAATTTTCAACACTTTGCCATTCCAGGTTTCTGTTTTGCCAGACGACAGGGACTCCCCACGCAGGCTGGCAACAAGCTGCTTGACTTCCTTCATTTTCCCTTTGGCATAGAATGCCTGTGTTTGGTAAATGGCTGCCTTTGGCACCACCATACGGGAAGAGCAGTTCTCAATCTCAGCAAAGATCTGAATTGATTCACCTGAAACAAAAGAGAATTTCAAGTTCTCGTGGCATTTACGAGGTAGCTTAAGCGAAGCTGTAATGCACTAGACCTGGCTCTCCTTGCTCTGCCTGTTAATGATAGCAAGGTGACCATAAGCCAATCTAAAACAGAAGTGTAAAAGTCTGTTTAACAGAAGTAGAAGTCCTTCAGCAATCTGGAGACAGAACTAGCCCTGTCTGTTTTACTTTACAGTATTCTGAGGCGATTGCTGAATGTGGACTGAGGTGGTAAAAATAGCCTTAACTTTTACATAAAACCATTAAGCACAAACTTAGCAGTTTCAAACCATAGTTTTAAAAGGGAAGGAGAAACATTTCCCATAATTACTTCTGTTACATACCTGGGGTGTAGCCCTTCCTTTCAATTTTGGCACTTAAGGATATTGGGCCTGAGGTACAAAACCAACAACACAGAGTCTTTTCTTTTGTGCCTGCTTGGGGTGACTGCAAGAAAAGAACAAAATTGCCCATTAAATTACAGAGTTCAATGAAACTCATCAGCTATTTTAATCAACACACACACACACACACACACACACAAAAAATCATTTTCATAATGTACTTATTTTTAGAAACTTGTTCTATTTGTAAGAAACTTGTTCTACTTGTAAGAAAAAATCTGAAACAGTTTAAATGTCATTACAGACATGTTTGCCCTAATTCCACTGCCGCATTAGCACTGCCTTCTTCTCCCAGCTATGGGATCCTCCACACTACAGTCATGCTTGATAGCCTACACATCCTAACATACTGTTGGCAGAGCTTTCCATGTAATTATCAGTGAATTAGCATATCTTCCCACTTTACATTACACTACACTTCAGAAAAAAAGTAACTAAGCCAAACTACTCTAATCTTGACTCCTGCTATTTTCTCCATTTCTGTCTCATCTATATTAAACTAACTCTGTTATTTTACATGAAATGAGGATTAAGGGCTTGATCCAAAGCCCATTAAAGTCAAATGAGAGTCCTTTGATTTTAATGGAGTTTGTGCAAGGCTGAGGTCCCTTTGCATGTCTGATTATTCACCCATACACACAAGAAACCTATTTCAATGGACTTTGTTTTTTTTTTTTCCACAGATTAAAATTTGAGGGAAGGCAGGGGGGAGGAGGAAAGGGTTTTTAGGCCAGATTGAAATTAAATCCTCATTGAAAGCAGTTGTGATATTAGAGTGATTTTAATACAATGAAATTTCAGAAAATTTATACAGAATTGTGATCATTTCTCCCCATCAACAGAAAGTTGTATCTATATGGAAATTATCAATTATGCACTGCAGTACATTTTTTACTTTGCATTTTTAAGTTAGCAGTCTCGCAATGAAGTATTTTTATGCATTGCATGTTCTTTCCAAAGACTATTCCTTATGTAAAAGGAAAGAGAAGCAGTTCATAGAAATTCTCCACCAAAAACTTTTTAATTTATTATCGATTTAAAGTAACGAGTACATTTACATCTTATGCTTTGTTTAAAATTAAGCAACTCTATATGGGGTAATTTAGCTTCCAAAATACTAGCAGTTTAAGAGTTGCTAAACTGAAAGAATGCTTAAAAGATCAGCTGTAGTTAAACTAGCAAATAAATATTAGATAAAATTAGATATTGATGTTGTTTTGGTTATTGTAATTCATTATTTGTATGCCAGAAACAAAGAGTGAGTAATTCTGTCAATTCTTACCAGTAATGAAGGAGTGTTGATATCTATATGTTCAAAGACTGTAAATTCCTTCTTTAATTTTACTGGTAGAAGCCAAGGCCTATGCAATTCGGCTTTCACCCAATAGCGCACACTGCCATGTCTGCCTTCGAATGAGGTAGCAAGTGGTCTGTGCAGGACACAAAGGTCAAAATTGAGCAAAGTCTTTATCTCTCTTTCCAATAATGATACAAGCGATCAGATTAGAAAGTGCTATGTTGGAGTGGTAGTTTTAATGCACCAGAATATTTAGCTAAGCATAACTTATTTGCAAAGTTTCCATATCTCAGAAAATTCAAGATTAAAGCTGGGAGAAAAAAATCATCTCCAATTCATCCAACAGTAGTTTTGTAGAAATTTTAAGTACTGATGATAGAATTGTGCTAGAAAATGCCAGAAGAGTACTCATTCTCTTTAAGCTTAAGAGGTCGCTTTCAAGTCTAGGATGCTGCGTGCCGTTTTAAGGCTATCCAATCAAAATTCGCCTTAGTAGCAGCAAATTATTGTTTGGAATTTTTTGTAAATAATTGTGTATTGTTTACTTGGCTGGTATCTCAGTGTCTGGTTTATTTTAGCTCCAACTAAGCACTTTTGTCATTTGTTTTGCCTTAAGCAGGGTAGTTAAACATCTCAATTTAGAGCTCTGAATAGAGAAAGGCTATTTTCAGTATCTTCTAATTTCCCTCTACTCTGATGAGGCCATGTTCAAATATTAATAATAATAGATGAGATTATTCTGCTCTCAAATCTGGAAGACAAGGAGTCCTTCTTGGGATCTAGAAGATAAAGGCATGTTAAGGGGCTCCAAATCTTTTAGCATCATCTTTTTCTGCAGCAGCATAACGTGAAGGATAAAGTTCTTTATACCCCAGTCACCTCAAAAGTCCTTTTCTTTCAGTAACTTTTTTTTTTTTTTTTAAAATCAGAGTTGAAATGTTTATTTTGCACTGTTTTTGAATGATAATTTATAAATTAAATACAAGTTACTTGCAAGCTTTTGTATCTTCTATAGTTAATACTGGCTGTGCTAGGGAGTTACTAAAATGATTCTTACTAATCACTTACTGAATGATTCTTTTATGCACATGTTTGACTTTTCTATTTGTACACTGGAAACACCTTTTTGGTTAAAAAGAAAAAAAAAAAAAAAAAAAGTAGCCCAGGTGATAGGCTCTTGATAATCAGCCTTCCAAGTTTCATCTTGTCCCAGTATTCTTTCTGGCAGAATCAACAAAAGTAAGTCCATGCCTTGTGTTTTTCCACCCATTGCATTATAGTTCCTTTTTAAATTAATTTTCAGAATAGTAAGCATACAAAATCCTAAATAGACAGTGTTTGTCAGGCCTCCAGACATTTACTGCCAGCCTTTGTTCTCTCAGTATTATCAAAAGCTCATTTCACAGTATTCCTTCAAGTCACTTAAAAAGACCTTTTATAATATTTTGACCAATACTTGTGATCTTTTACTGGCCATCTATGTCATCTCAAACTCAACACTGCACACATACTGTTTGTATTTGCATATGCAAATGCCCCAAATTAAGGGAAGATCAACATTTTCTTATTACTTTCTGCAGATGAGATTTTCCTCTAAACACTAGATTGACTTCTAAGAATCACTACATATGTAGTGTTCTAGGTGTTCCAATGATATCTACTGTCAAACTATTTGCTTTGAAAAAGGCAAAACCTCTAAAACCATCATGTGCAGGTTCTACTAGAGCCAGCACCTCTAATAAACAGATGGTTCATTTGCTTTAATATTAGATACCAGCCTATTTGAGTATTAGATTCTGCCAAGATTTCCAACCTCACTGACTTCCAAGATTGCTTTTTACAGTAAAAGGCTCTTCCTCCTTTTTCGCCATCCATTTCCAGACTCTCTCTCTCTGTTCCTTTGTATTTAATGTTTGTGGCTTAGCCAGTTTCCATGTTGGTAACTGCTCTAAGTCTTCTATTCAAGATGTCCATGTTGTGCAGATGGGTGAACACAAACCTATGTGCTGTGCGTACATGGTGCCATCTTAGGCCTTCTTTTGCAGAAAGGCCAGCCTGAGTATATACATCCTATTGTAACTGGAACAATCTCCTCTTTTGTTCCAAAGTGCTGTCGAATTTGCCACCTCTGTTGCAGACTGAGCCCAAACAATCAAGCTGTGCTCTTATCACTACTTCTGCTGGTCTGCGTGGCTCCAGGGAAATCTTGGGCCAGTTAGAAGGTATCTCAGCCACTTGGGCAGGACTCAAATGACACTTCAATTCCCCTCCATTCTCCAGAGGTGGAATAAAATATCGCAAGGCACAATGAGTCAGACTTTGGCCAAAAAAAAGAGTCACCAACTGTGCAGCAAAGAGCTCCCATTTTGTGGGAGGACGAAAATATCTCTATATTTATCACCGTAAAAGCAACCTCTTCAGCTTAATGAGATTATGTCCTCTGTTCCATGTCTGAGCACAATTCCTACTACCATTGAAAAGGTTTCCCCTCCTCCCACAGCAAGGATTTTTCTTAGGCAGGTATGTGTCTCAGCGTCCTCTCACACAGCCTGAGCAGTGCTTGGGGGTACTTACGTCTGTGGAAGCTCGAAGCTGAATGCATATTCATGCCTTCCTGAATGAATGGTGTGAAGGCCTTCTTCAGAATTGTCATCATCTAGGAGGGAAAAACCCAATATGCTATTCCACCTGTGAACATTTTACACAGCATAATATATTACATAGGTTTCTTTCCCAGAGTAAAGGGAATTTATACACTCTTTACAATACTTAAGGGCATGGTGCACCATAAACAAGTATCTCCAGCCCATTTGTATCAACTGCTGGATGTGAAAAATTTTGTGGCTTCAAGGTAGATAAAACAGCCAGCTTCGTCTTATATAAAAGCGGCTATTAACTTCTTATTATTTGCTGCTGAATACTGGCACAGTTGTAATTGCTGCCATTTCAAAATCCGTCCAAGAAGTATGACATGGAAATTATATTTTTCAACATCATTATTTAGTTCAAAATGTAAATAAAAATGGATCTTTCTCTTTGATGGTATTAAACAATTTAATACTTGGTATGAAGCTTGCGCTGCAACATAGATTTAGTTATTCAGCTTTTTATCTCCTGGCTTGCAAGGGCCCAAAACTTCACTGGGGGTGGTGGAGTGCGGGGAAGAGAAAGACAGAGACGATGTATGGGCACTACCTAGGAAGTACCAGACAAATTCAGGAGCACAGGCAGTGAAAAACTGCCCAATTCATGTTTTTAGAGCTGAACTCAAAGTTTAGCTGGATCTTGCTAGTGTAGCTAAGACCCAGAGGTTTCCTGGCAGCAAGAAGAACACTGACTTGGGGTATAAAGTCATGATTCTTTCCGCTGCTGTAAATGCTGCAACAAATTTGTGGCTTATTCAGATATAATTACTGTAACATCAGGAAAAATGCTGACTTAAATCAAAATATACAGTTGCTTTATGAGAAGATAACTGAATACCTTGTGTACAAAAGAGCTGGGATAACAAATGCAAAAGGACTATGCGAAAAAGAGTTGCTTAAACCATGAAATATCATGGAGGAAGAGAGGCACGGTTAGAAATGTGCAGTTCCTACTGCCCTACAAAAACGCTTTTTTTTTTTTTTTAATTATACCAAAAAAGCTATGGCAAGAAACCTAAAAACCATCACGCTATTTACATGATGGCATCGTGGGGTGCTGTGCAGCCAAGAATCTCAGAGACAGTGAAAGCACAGAACACTGTGTGTATAAATATGTACATATGTTTTAAAACGTTGTGCGTTTTTATTTATTCTTTTAAAATAATCTTGCCCTCGCACCGAAGTTTTCCTTCCTTTCTCCCTTCCTCCTCTCCCTTTCTGCCAGCTCAGCAGTCCCACTGAGCCGAGCGGCAGCGCTGTGGTAAACAAGTGCTGAGCTGTCAATCAGAGGCTAGGCTGGAGCAGGAGCGGACCGGCCTAAACCGGCGCGAGCAGCTCCCGAGCCAGCCAGCCGCTCATATACATACAGTATACATTA
>VZSV01000062.1:2354576-2404551 GCA_013398735.1 Nothocercus julius | reverse complement strand
TAGCCGGCGGGGCTGCCTTTGACAGTGAACTTGGGTCCGAACGCGAGCGCAAGCCTGAAGTTTGCCGTGTTCACGCTTTTAAACGAACCGGTGTGCGCTAGCTCAGCTTGGGGTTAGTTCGCTTGTGCTGCCTTTTTATTTATTTTTTTGCTTCCTCTTCCGTGGTGCCTTTTCGTGGATAAACGTCCTAGATTAAATTCTTAAATTAGATTAAATGCTGTATTTCTATTTTTTTTCTCTTTAAAAAAAAAAAAAAAACTTTATTTATTAGTGGCATAAAGTTTTTGGACCAGACACTTGATGTAGGCGTTAATATTTAACGAAAGAGTGTGTGTGGAGAGCTGTGTCCTTTTTCAATAAGCAAAGTCTGTAGCTCAAGCAAACTTCGGAGCTGCAGTTACCATATGAAGCAGTATGCCTGTATTTGCTTGTTTCCTTGAGTAAAAAGTCATGTGTTTTCTCTGGCCTGACACCTGGTGGAGATTCCTTTTTTTTTTTTTTAACAGAAAATGTTCAGCAATGTCCTTCTGGTATGTTAGAACTTTTTATGTTTTTGCACCATCTTGTGGTAAATATCCATACTTAGCTAGACAGCTTGTAAAAGAAGTAGAGGTATCTCATTCTTCTGTTAATAATTTTCCTCTTGTTATCTTTACATGCAGATAGTTTCATACAACTATTGTATATTTTTTTTCTCCTTCCTACAATGTAGAAGGTAATAGTTCCTTCCACAGTCGCAGATCCCACCACCCTTGTGTTTGAATTTGCTGTAGGACGTAGGAAAACTAACAGCCAAACGGCTGCTCCTTCAGTGCCTCCATCTGTGGAGTTCAGTCAGGAAAGTCCTAGCTCCTCTTCCTCAGGATCCTGTGCTGTGCACCCCTGTCCGTGTGGATCTGCAAGGATTTCAGGTGCCCGGCGTTCACTTCAGTCTTTAACCTTCACAGGTCTTAACGGTTCCTGCAGAAGGTGAAGACCCATACGGATGCTTTTGTGTGCTTGTTGATAAAGACAGAGATTGTCTTGCATGGTTGAAATACAGCATATGCTATTTTCTGATTTGCTTTCTCATATAGGTGATGTGTTTAATACACTTAATAGATTTTCACATACCAGGCTTGTTGGCGGAAGATTAAAAACTATCCCAACCAATCAGATATGCTGATTTTTTGAAAGTGGCCCAGTTTTCCAGGCTAGCTCTAAATTCCTGTTAAAGTTTGGTGGGGAAAAAAAAAATCCATATTAATGCTGAGCTGTATGCTCCCAAAGCATATAAGCCTGGAGCTACTCTTTCCCAAAATAATGACCTTCCTTCTCCTAGTGTCCCACTCAGGAACCTTTCCTCTAGTTTTTAATTCAATTCCTCTTTTCCCTAAAAACCATGAATTACCTTCCTGCAGGCTCTCACCTCTGTGCCCTTTGGGCAAGAAGAGTGCACTGGAAAAAAGCCTTTCTTATATCGCATCCTGCTGGTTGTAGCGGGCACAACTACAAATTCCCGGTTCACCAAGCTTTGCCATTAATCTAGCAATATTTGCTGGGCTATCTTAAAGTCTTAGATGGGGGATTGCTTTGACCGTGTAAGAAACCCATGCAGCTAATTCCCCTGCGCGCGTCTCAAGGGGCTGCTGGTGCCGTGGCCCTGAGCGCGAGCCGCTTAGCCCTTCTCTCGGCTCGCCACCCACGTTTCCTTCTACGCCGTCTCACCCATCGTAGGTTGTCCTGACGTGTCTGGGCCCGTTGCTCGCCAGAGATACCACCCACTTTGGCTTTCCTGCCCTGCTGGGTTTCTGCTCCTACACAGGCTTGTTTCTAGGCACCTTGTGTATCTCCTTACCGTTATTTACGCTTATATGTAATTTAAATTTGGGGCACTAACAGAGCAATATAGGCTGGCACTCCCGATTTAGTTAAGCATGTGTTGCAAAATAAAGTAAAATACAACACAGTTTTGTATAATGACATTGCATTCACGTGTATTCATGCGGCTCCCTTGTCCTGGCAGTGCTCGGTGACACCTTCCCTTGTTGTAACTTGCTTTTTATGTTCGTAATAGAGTGCTGCTCATTTAGAGTTCTGTGTTGCTGGTGGTGTTTATGTTCCATGCCACCTCGTGGCAGAGTTGCTGAACTGCCTGCCTTGCCATTTAGCAGCTTTTTTTTTCACTCGAGAGCTCCTATAAATGCCTGTCGTTCCTCATTTGTGCCTCTTTGCCCTTGTCAAACTGCCTCTCCCAGTTCTTCTCAATTTAGTTCTCAAGGGCCCATTAACATTCACTCTTGTGCTCTGACTTACTCAGAATCACCTCTCTCTTACCTTCTCCATATGACAGATTTTTTTCCTGTTTTTCATTTTCAGCGCCTAGTTATTAAACATAGGGTAAATTCTATTCATATAGAATAGTATCCATGCACCTATTTTAGGAAAGTAAGACAAAGTGGGAAGTTAAGTCATGCTAATGAGGTACTTACAGATATTTCATTACCTGTTATTTATTAATTTTATGGAGTTGTATTTTTATCTCCTTTCAAAGGAAGTTTTCCTTAGGCTAAATATCATAGTTTTTATAGAATATCATAGTTTTTATAGATCCTGAAACAAGGTTTAAAAAATTGGATACAAATATCTTCAAGTTTTGTCATCCTTGGTGCCAGAGATTCTAAGATGGCCTCTTTGAATAGCCAGGGAGGGTGTTTCTTGTACACTTGGCTTGGTTATTACTAGTCAGGAACCTCCTGTAACCTTTATCAGGCTCTGCACATGCTAGACTCGTATAACCCTTTCTGTGGATGGCACAGGAGACCATTACTCACTAAGGTAAGCACTGTGCTTGTTTTCAGGCCTTTAGGTCCACTTTAAGATGCAATTTACCATGCCAATTAGTGCGTGACCACCAAGTTTATGGACTAAATTTGCCCATGATATCCATTCATAAACTGTGCATGGTAAAAGTCACTCTCAAAAGCCTACAGTGTAGTCCAAAAAAAAAAAAAAAGCCATGGAATAGCTTTTATTTTCCCACAGATAAATTTAAAATGGTATATTGGAAATAAAGTTAGTAAAGACTAATGTTCAGAGAGGATGGTTATTACTAGTTAACTGTTCTCTGCTTTCAGTGTTTTATCTGCTAGGCTCTGTAGAAGCGGAAAGAGCATAAAGTTTAAGGGGTTGGGCCCAAACCCTTTTCTGCTGACAGAAACCAGGAAAGTGATGCTGTGGCTGTTACTGGGAGTCAGTATTCTGAGGAGGATGGCAGGATTCCAGCCTGCTCCAGAGGCAAAAGTTAGACCTCTCTTAACAATTCCCTGAAACTGGCAAGCTCTCCCTTCACTTAATTGCTTTTTTTTTTTTTTTTTTTTTTGGTGAGAGGAAAGATGGTTGGAAAAGTATAGTAAGGGATGTTGGGGGGGAATCCTGGTCTTCTTGGGTAGTGCAGACTGCCGTATTCCAGGGCAGTTTCTCTATTTCAGGCAGGGGAGAGAGATCATAACCTAACACTTGCAATGTTCTTTGGGCAGGGTAGTTCCTGATTACCCTTCGTTATGTTTGGTCCTCAATCCAACCAAAAACTGGGGAGGAATACAATTTCCCTCTCCCTGCCTGCCAGGAGAATGGAGCACTGTCACGTTCTGGTGTGCAAGGTTGGCATAAGATGTCGTGCAGTGGGTCGGTGGCACCAAGGAACGGCTCTCCAAGCGTTACTTACAGAGAGGGGTCTGCAGAGGTTTGTTGTGAAGCCGACTGTCCGAAATGGCTCCTGGTGTTTAGTGCTATAGAAGAGAAAGGAGGAAGTTTCACTAAATAAATCTGTTTGGGATTCAGATCTAAATCTGTTTGGGATTTAGATTTTTATAATGAGAAGATTATCATCAATAGGTAAAAAAGCACAGACTCTGGGAAATGGGTTTATAAATTTGAAGGAGTCAGAAACGAGAAGCACTTCTCTCCCTTGTCAAATTTGTCTTCTTGCAAAATACAGTTTCAGTAGTGAGAAAGAATGTGCACCATTAAGAGTAGTAATTCTGAAAATCCTCATCATTCTCTTTTCAGAAGATGCATAAGTAACAATTACTAAAAATGAAGCTTTTTGTTTGCAGTTTTTAAGTTTGATGCATTTTCTTTTTGTTCTAAAGTTTTGCTAGATAATGGGCTAGAGTTATTTGAGGTTTGAGGTCTATTTTCCACTGAAAACCAAGTGCAAGTTATATAATAATCACATTAAACTGAGTGTCTCTAAGTCATGGAATGAGAAAATAATTGCTAGTGCTGTTCAGTGGAGAAAAACAAAGTGTTAAACACAAATTAATCGTTCCTGGAAAACACCACCACATAGGGACAAACTTACAGTTGCCGCCAGTAATATATAAGTGCGTGCTTGGAATATCTAATTTATTAGATGATGATGGACAGTCAAACTGGCCAGGGCTAGAGTGCTTAGAAGGGACATGGGGATGTTCTGCCCTGGGTTTGACTGTGATGGCTCCCTAGGGGGGCCATGTAGCACATGTGGGTTTGGCCCCTGCCTTTGACTTGCTTCCTACGGCTGAAAATCCCCATTAGCTTACAGGAAAAAAAAAAAAAAAAATGCATGCAGACACTTGAGCATTTTACCTGTGAGGGCAGCCCAAATGCAGGGTCCCAGAACAGAGCAGTTCCCAGTCAAGGGAAAAAAAAAAAAAAAAATCCCATACTGGCCTAAGTCAAACCCGGATTTGTAAGGTGCTCAGGTGCCTGAGCTTGCAAACTGGACTGAGTGCTGAGCGGGGCCCGTGAGGAACATCATTCCTGAGGTACAGAACCCCTGCAGTTCTCAGCCTGGCGTTGCGGCTCCCTTCCCTCCCGGAGGTGTTTGCTCCCTCTTGCCTCCGTTACTCCATCTGCCGGCTCCGCGCTGCCGCCCGTCCTGCCGAAGGGGCTGGGGCTGGGGTGAGGCGGCGAAGCCGAGCGGGGCTCTGCGGAGCCGCTCCGTGTGTTGACATTCCCTCTTCTCACACCAGGCTGCAAAGACGCCCCAGCTGCCCCTGCGTAAAGTAAACCCTGGGTCAACGTGAAATCCACACGAGCTAAGGGAGCAGTTAAGCCACAAAGTAGAGAGCCCCACGAATCCTGCTGAGGCCCAGGAGTCAAAGCAAGTTGTGCAGCTTCTCTGGTAACGTGTGCTCCATGTGCTGCCTGAGCAAGCAGGGCCTGGCTTCACAGGCCACTGATGCTCATTCAAAGAGCTGCGCTCCATCTTTTTCTAATCCCACTGTTGCACCCGCTCTTTCTGCGCTCAGCATCTTCTCTTGCTAGCAGTTTGATTGCCAGAACAATCTGGCAATAGATGTGGCTATATAATTCCCTGTTTTATTTTGTTTGTTGTTGTTGTTATTTGTGTTTTGAGTCAGGCTTCTGTGTCTATCCCAACATCCAGTAAAAGCAGAAGAAGGGTTTTTAACGTACTTGGACTGGAGCTGGTTTTGTAACTCTCTGTTTGGGTGGTTATGTGACAGGCATTTCTGCTCTCACCTCTCTTTCATTCATCAAAAGACAGTAGCATGCTTCTCAGCGTTGTGTGTGAAAATGTATAGAAATTGGAAAGTCTATTCTGTGATTTTTCTTTTTTATCTGCAGGAATATTATCCGTTATGCTTTTTGGTAAGCAAGGATTGTAGGAGAGGTAATACCTTTTATTAGACTAATTTATAGTCTGGAAAAAAAAACAGATGAGCTTTCAGCACACAAACCCTTCCTTAGCTTAGTTTCACATCTTTAGTGAGGCAGTAATTTTAGAAGCAAGCTACCCCAAGGCAAGCTGAGTTCTGGTTTAGACCATCTATTTTCCTTGAGCTTTCTGAGTTAAACTAATAAGCGTGCCCAGCTTGCCTTTATTAGAGCGATAAGCGTTTCAGTAGTAAGTTGTGTATCGCTGCAATAACAGTGATGGTTATCTTGCTCAAAAGCCAGAGCAGTCGTGCTGCTGTGTTTATTTTGGTCCCCCAAGCAAGGCAGAAGGGATGTATCTCTCAGCTCTGTCGGTGAGTGCCATTAAAAAGTGAAAACACCGACAGCGAGTGTCCCTTGTCAGCTCAGCACCTCTGCGGGGAGGGTTTACGACATGCGCAGGGATGCACACACTGTTCAGCACTGTGAGTTGCCCTTTTCGCCCACGCTGAAACCAGAATGGCAGGGGAGGAAGACGTGGGTGTGGCGGGGTCAAGTGACTTGGTGCTGGAACTCGTGGCGTGTTGCAAATTCAGGGAGGAAAAGGCAGTCTAAAAATGTAGCAGCGTAGGTTGGGCTAGAGAAGTTGTAGAAGGCCATTTTATGGATTTCTCAGTATTTTCCATGGTTAATGTGCAAAGTGGTCCTACCAAAGTGCTTAAGAGCTAGGAAAGAGTAAAAAGGAAATGAGAGAGTGAGCTTTTAGCAGAAATGCTCCACAGATGGGCATGAAATATGTCTCATAATCATCTCCTTGGTGTATCGTGTGTTATGCAGGGTGGGCCAAGTTTGAATAAGAGAAAGAATTTAGGTATTTCAAGTGAGGCTTGGGCAGAACATAGGCACTGCAGCTAAAACTGATCTTAGAAAAATCCCTGTTCGAGTCCTACTTATCCTTTGAGGTACTATGTTTCAGTGGCAGCTCAAGAGTTTAGGTAAAAATTTTGCTTTTCTGTGCAAGGGTTGAGCAGCTTGGTTTCTTGGCTATCAGTCCTAAGTGACATAATCTGAAAATACCTTCTATGTGACTACAGCATTATGCCACGATGACATTCTCTATTAAAATATGTTACACTCTTTCAAAAAGTGCTTATGTATTTGACATCAAACAGTCCTTAGAGCTTGGACTGGATCCATCTAAGTGAGTACTCTATGCCAATAATCATGGTCTTTCATTTTGGCCAAATAAATCTTGAAGTTTTTCCTGCACACTGTAAGCAGCCCAAACAGGAAGTATAGCCAGTGCAAACAGCCTATCCATTAGAGACGTATATAAAAAGTATGTCTTTGAACCCTCAACTCCAATGTCCTTAGGAACCGCGTACTTACTAAGGTAATATAATCCTGACATCTGAGACTCGAGTGCTTGTCCAAACGTGAGGCCTAGGCTCCCACGAAACACGTCTGTTTGCGTGCAGGGGACATACCTGGTCCGATGGCAGGTATGTCTGTGGGCAGCAGGGTGTGGGATTTATTAAGGACCGTTTGCAGAGTGGGGCAGCTCGTGCAGAGCGGCCACCTCGGCTGCTCGTAGCCGCTGGCTGGCGGCGGCAGCCCCGGCACGCTGAGCAGGAGGCAGCCTGGGGCAATCGCTCTGCGGTTAGCGGACTCGGGCAGTGCAGTGGGGTGACACGCAGTAGTGTCCACAAATGTGGCTCTTACGTGCTGCATGTGGAGCTCTGCCTGTGTACTGGCTTCTACAGGGCACAGTTTTACAGCTGCTTTTTGGTTTTGGCCTTTAAAGTTTTTTTTTTTTTTTTTTAAATAAAGGCCACCTAAAAGCAGGAGTGGGTCCAGGCATATGGGAATAGTCAAATTGTGCTAAGTGTGACTTGTAGAGAGGAGGCAGCATTTTCCCCGTTATGGGACAGCGTATGTGCTATGCGTATTTTACATGCCAGAAATATACTCCAGGATTTTTTCTGTCTAAAGTTTTCCAGTGCCCTGGTTGTGGATTCCAAGCGAACAGATGCATTTGTCGGCCACCCCAACTCAGGCAGCTGTACGTGTTGTGTGGGCTGCTGCAGCTACGTAGCCATACCTGTATGGGTCTCATTCTCAGCTGCTTAGTTCTCCTTACGTGTTGTGTCTGGGTTGAACACAAGTGTCTGGAATCAATTCGGAAGCCGAAGCATTTAAGTGCAACATCGTGACACACAGGTCGAACCTCTGATTTTCTGGGAACTACCGGCTTTGGCAAAGGCATCCCCTTCATTTTACTTAATTATGAGTTCCATGCTCATTTCCCAATAGTGATTCATGCTTTTTTCACATCCATGTTGAATATGAAAGTAGGTGATAGTTTGAAGGATATATATATATTTTTTTTTCTTTTTTTTCAACCTGAAGAATGCCCTCATGAAATGAACAGCATTCTGATGAATACCCAAGATGATTTGGGCAATACTTTTTTCTCTTTCTTTCCCTTTCTCTCTGTAATGGTTCTCTGGTTATTAAGCAATGGAAGAAATGCTTTAGGCTTGCCTTTAATACCCTTTCTCCAAGAGTAAGCATTTTTTCTGTAGTCATATACGTTTCACTGAAATCACAGACACAGTAAGACACAGGACATCAAAATTACAAAGAGAGATATGAGGTAACAAAACTTGTAGTAATATCCATATGTGTGGTTCAGTACAAGTGAGGCATCTTAAGACTTCTTTTTTCTGATGTTTCTACAGAGTCACTCTTAATGGGGGTAACCTACTTTGTCAGATAGGTTGTTAACACGTTTGGGTAGAAGCATATGCCTCCATTAAATCTTGCATCCTGTAAAGATGCCCAAAGAAGAGTCTTTTTCAGCAAAGTGGCAAAATAGTGGGGGAAAAAAACAGAACAAAACAAAACAAAACACGGTGCAAGTTTGCAGATGGTGCTCTCCTAAGATGGGTAACTGTTATTTTTGTTTGCCTATTGGGAAGTTTAGTGCTGGGGTGCTACACTATGGAAAACAGGATCAGTCTTGCTGTCATGTATTTCCATTGATTAGGGGCAAATATTTCGCAGACCTTCACACTGAGGTTTCACTCCAGGGTTTGTCAGTGAGGCCTCTGTGGCTCAAGTGAAGTGTTCTAAGCAGTTATAGTTCCAGCAACTCTGCCAGGAGTTCTCAGAGAACCCCAGGCCGCCCAGTGGGTCCGCGTTAGGGACGGAGGCGAGTTTCTCTCCCAAAGCCCTGCTCAGGGCTCTCCTCCTCTACCAGGGTTTCAAATCTGGGAAAACAAACAAACAAACAACAAAATCAGTTAGCTAAGGAATAATATTTTAGCTGCTCTGCCAGTGAGTTCATCCTACATCTTGGACCATTAGAAGTGAGAAATTTAGGATCTACTGTCTTTTTTTTTTTTTTTTTCCCCTCATCTTTTTCTTCTTTCTACCTTTAGATAAGGAGCGAAACCCTCTCAGATTTCTCATGTTGATTCAGGAGGTGATTTAAGGCATTAGGCAGCTGAGTGCAAAATCCGAGTGGATCCAAATGAATGTCGCCACAGAAAGGTAAACAAACTTAGCTATGGGCACAGCCATTTCAGTAGTTCAGAATAATGCCCTCCCTAGCAAACTGCGGGTTTTATTATGCAACTAACAGAGTGATAAAAACTTATTATTAAAAACTCTACGCTGCTGCGTGGAGCTCCCTGCAGCTGCGGCCTTCCCGAGCCTGTGGTCGCTCCTGCTGGAAAGCAGGCCGGCTTTGCAATGTTCCTTACGGAGCCACAGCAAGTTCTGGAGATTTCCTAATCTCCCCGCACTGCATTTCAATATAGATAATGTATTTTTTCTTGCTTATAAAACAGATTTTTCTTTCAGGTGTACTTGAATGAAACAAATAAATGAGAACAGCTGTGTTTGCTGGTATTGCAGATAACGGGAACAAGCCACTGTCCATAAGGAGAAACAGAGCTGCTCACACATCATCTGTGAGTAGTGAGGGGCTGCTGGAGTAAAGGAGAGCGGCTAAAACAGGAGATTAATGACAGCGGTCAATGTGAGATGCCAAGGTTAGCACTCGCACCAACAGCATCTGAAAGTGCATTATTAGTTTAACTGCTCTGTTTAAATTAGCATTAGTGATTTGTACAAATACTGTAGCTAAACGAGAAGGAAGATGGCAAGGAGATTGTAGAAATTTGGGACGTAGACAGGCCATTGTTTGTCACGGAGCTCGAACGGGGCACGTAGCGAGGGCCAGGCTCATTAGCTGTTTCTTCGTGCCATCTGCTGGCTGATCGCAGGTATTTCAGCAAGAGCAACTAAAAGCGTTTCCGATTTCGTGCTCGTGTTCCTGTCCTTTCAAAGAGAAAATAGAAAATCAGCAGCAATATAAAGAATGCTATGCGTCCTTAGGACAAGACATATAAATATTCTGAGATAAAGAGCTGCATAAGGCAGGACACAGTCCAAAATTCCAGTGGACAGCAGTAGTAATCAAAACACAAGCTGCAGCGCAGAACTCGGTATTCTGCCCTTACGTGTGTTTTTATTATTATTATTACTATTTTGTTGCCTAGAGATACAAGTGAGATAACCCTCTAGAGACTGAAAGTAAGTTTCAGAATGAAAGAAGATCCTTGAGATCCTCTGGATGCTGTTTTGCGTGCCTGAACTGTACGATTACTTTGAATTAGTTCTGGCTTTTTGGAAGGTATATATAGTTCAGTATTCCTCCAGCTCAGCCTGCATTCCTACTTGAATATGTTCGACTGCTATCCCATCTCAGGTGCTAATAACAAGTGTTGTGCACTATCCCATTGACATGTATGTGTGAGGTACTCGCTTGTCACTTAGTTTCTTACAGATGTTTATCTGAAAAGTAAGTTTCCATGTATACCAAAGGTTCACTTAGAGATTTCAGCCTCACCCTTCATAGGTAGAAAGGCCACTTTCATTTTGCAGCTTGTTGGAAGCAGTCATTAGCATGGTCTGCCTTATTTATCCAATGTGTGGCTAAGAGAAGCTCCTTCAGAAAAAGGGTTCAATAGGCACCCTCTTCATCTATAAGGATATTTAGACAGAGAAAGGAAAAGATGTTCTTGTGAATGCCACCGTAGAGAAAGTTGCAGGAGTCCCTACATCTAAATCCACTTCTGTGCGCACAAACTTCTGGATGAAGAGTTGGTTTAAAAACCTGACCCCCTTGTCTAATGGCAGGTAAGCATCCTGAGAACAGAGAGAAAAAGAAAGCGGAAGATCATTTTGAAGGTGATACAAATTACACCTTCACAAAAATATAAATATACCTTTATGTTTTTCATAGTTTTCTTTTTAGTTCTCTATGTCTGTCCCTAAACACATAAATGTATATATGTCTTCCATGTTTGGATTGTATGAACTAAATAAAATTCAGTATTAGGCTTGTCTGCTGTTCAGAGATGAGCACAGGGGAGCTGCAACAGGAAGGCATTCCAGTCTTTCGCATGTGGCAATCCCACAAATTGTAACGGCTGGCCATTCTCTTGGCACCAAACAGCTATGTATGTAAAAGTACAGACGAAAACACAAGTGGGCTTCTCTGCTAAGCTGCTGCCCCGGCTTTGGACCCACTGCTGTGTTCCCATAAGCAGCAGTTATGCTAGTATCACTCTCAGGCACCTCTTACAGCTACCCCACAGTTAATGTCAACACTGCATTAGTTCTACATCTTGCTGCAGCTCTGTGATGTTATACTGTCCAAGCATTTTTCACAGCTTTGCATATGTTTTGTTAAACCATTTGATCTTTGGACAGACTTAGCTATGGGCAGAGCTTTCCATTGTGTCCAGATAAAGTGCCTAGGAGGGTAGTGCCTCTCAGTTATGTCAGTGCTTCTCTAATACGAGTGAGCGTTTAAAGTCGGGCTTTTGATGTGTTCCCAAGTAAATTAATGTTTGCTCTGAGTAAGCCTTCTATTTTTCTAAGCCTTTTGTGGCCTGAAAAAAGTACGAACATTTTTGTCGTTTGGCTGTAAGGAAGATTGAGCTATGTAACAGCCAAGTCAGACAAGTTCTGGATTTATATACTTTCTGTATGCACTGCCAACGGGACCTTAACGCAAAACACACAGTTCAGTGACTTGAATTCATGTCAGAGTTTCATGGTTTTGGATGATGTGCTAGAAGTAGCTGCTCTCGGGGATGGGGATAAAGCTCTAGGTCGTGCTGGGGCAGCTGGTGTTCCAGCTGTGCTGGCCTGCGCTGGGTGCATGGAGCCAGTGCTTTACTCCCATGCCAGATTTCACTGCCACTGGTTTGTAGTGGTTGTCTCTATTTTATATCTCATTCTAGAGTTTACAGTTGTTACATATATCAAAAGATAACCATATCCTACAATAACATTTATTCTTCTACCATAGAATGCTTTTATAAGATGGACTATCACTGGCTTCAGAGCTTCTTGTATACAATAATTTTAGAGCAATATTTACCTTGGTTATTATAATCTTTTGATTTGCTTGGCAAAAAGTTTTTCACACCAACTTACAGAAGCTTTGGTGCTCAGTTAACTCTTAGCTTGCTCTGTTGTGGAGAAGGCAGAGTAATCAAGCAACTTTTGGGGGTCCTACATTAGAAAACTGATTTCAGTTTGCTGTAAATACTTGAATGCTGCCAGATTTACGTTAAACATATATTTGATGATGTATTTTAAGTTGGTGGCCTCCAGCAGTAAAGCACAAAAGCATTAGAGATTAAGCGCTGTGGCAGTAGTTCTACGATTGGCTGTGCATCGGGAAGGTGGAGGAAGGCCTGGGATCCTGTATTATCTGGAATGAAACGGAACAACTCGAGAAAAACTTGCTTATCATACTGACTTCCTTGTCTTCTCCTGAGACCTGACTCTTGTTGTGTCCACTGTTCCTGCTGTAAACTTGCTTTGGCTTCTGGTGTTGTTTTGGGCTGGCCTTCTCGCCTGTACTGGTGCTGAGATTATTATCTGCCAGGTTGTCCTTTACATCACCTCTTGAAAGACTATCACCTTTATTTCTGCCATTGACCCTGGGTGATGTTTCTGCCATTGTTTGCCCTGGGTGATGTTTTCAGCCTCATTTACTGCAATCTCTTGTTGTCTTCTGGATTGTCTTCTATGTCAGAAAAAGATAATCTGCTAATCTGTCAGTTATTAAATCAAACCTTTTCAAAATACATCCCTTGGTGTTCTTTAATCATTTATCATCGGAGCCATGAAACATTGAAACAGGCCTCTTCTTGCTAATTTTCTTGAGCATATTCCTTCCTTTAACACAGTGCTACCAGAAAATATACTCTCCCCTACCGTGAATTTTCTCTGGTGAGGCACCTTTGCACCTGAGGAACTAACTGTGCTGGACACTGAGGAGCTTGTTCACCCTTGTGAAAAACATCTCTATTACCTGATAATATTACCTTTGTGCTCCTATTACTTTTCCTTGTTCAGAAGGCTGTGGCCCTGCTGATCGATATTGTCCTTTCCAATTTACACTGAAGATGCTTCCTTTTTCTATTCAAAATACAGAAACAGGCAAAGTGCTTATTTATTTATTTATGCCCTTGCACTTTAGTTCTTACCTGGAAGGTATCCTGTCGAAAATCAAGAGCAGTAGTGAGTCTGCAGGCAGCTCACCATATACCAGATTTGAGAGCTAGGCTCTACACCTCTGTTTCCAGATCCTGCTCTGAGGGGCAAGTGAGTAATCTTAGCAAGTCCTTAAAGGAGGGAATAAAAGGGAGTAGTGTAGGGTGCAAAACTGTGAGAGTAGAAAGGAACAAGGCAGCTGTGTAGAGCAAATCTTAGCATGGAAGCCTGGAGTGAAACATCAGGTTGAAAGTAATTAGTCAATCACTAGGTCTTCCGATTTATGTAATGCTTGAAGTATTATCATGCGAATTTACATGTTGATCCTTAATAAGAGGGTAAAGGGGTACCTCACGGCCGGATAGCGTAGCTTTCCAGCGTGCCTTTTCCCAGCACATGAAGGGCTAGAACAGCACGCTCGTGCTGCTCAGCACCAGGCTGAGAAGGGAGAGTTCTGTGCTGCTCTCATCTTGCTAGCTTTGCAGGAGGCCGGGCTGCTGCTCGGCAGAGCAACTGGCTCCGCTACAGCCAGCCAGCTGGTAGAGCATTTGTAGGAGCAGTGGTGCCAGCAGATAGGCCGCGTACGAAATATGGAAGGCCTTGCTTGTCATTTGTAAGCTGCCTTCTTATGAACTGCGCTCAGAGAAAAAAAATACTGAGATATTTAGTCAGTCATACTGCTATGGGTCCATTTCTATTCCTGGGGGCTCTGGACACGTTACCTGAGCAAGGATTGCAGGAGCTTTGACTTGTAAATAGCTTGCAAAGCATCAGTGCAGTGAGATGCAACAGCCCTAGCTCACCCTGATGACTAGAGGTAAAATCCTCATTCAGTCATTCATCAGGGTGTAGAGAATAGGGGTGTAGTCTGAAGGCTTAATCAGGCATTGTATTAAAAGCAGCTGTCTGGGAAGGCCTGGCTGTTGTCAGAGAGACAGGTAGCCTAAAGCTAGGCAGAGGAGGGAAGTCTGAGTGTCAGTTTATGTAAAACCTCAACTTTCTGGTATTTATGGTCTCAGACCAAAGGGCAGGGGGAATCCTCAGGTACAGGGGAAAGGCTATTTTACTGTTATGTACTGCTATTCTTGTTCAAGGAGTATTTTTAATCCCTGTGAAACTGCTTTTATAGTAGCTGACAAAGCTATCTTTTGCAAAGTACAGAGATTGTAGCAGAATTTAAATGAATTGTATAAATTTACTAATAAAAAATGAGTCCTGTTTTAAAGGTAAAAAAATAATAGCTATAGACTGTACTTCTGCTGGAAACAAGGAAGCTTCTAGAGGCTGGGTTTCTGAAATAGCCAAGTATTGAGTATGCTAAAGTGCTATGAAAATCTTTTGGATTATTTTGGAGTATGAAGTAGAAGCCCAGTGCTCCTGAAAAATCTGCTGTGAATTGCAGGTACGCTTTTCTCAAAGAAGTAGTCTCTTAAACTGAGTAGAAGTAAATTCCTTTGTACTCATCATGTTCTGCAACTCACTATTTATTTATTTACTCTTTCTCAAAGCATTGGATGCTGGCAGAGCTGGGATACCAGATTACTCAGAACATTAAATTAGGTGCCTTCTTGTAAAATACTTGGTTTATTCTTGTGGAAATGGCTTTTTTTTTTTTTTTCTTTTTAATGTGGACTCCTTCAACATGATCAGTTTTTAAGAGATTTGATATATATTTGGAGGGATATAGTGGTTTAAAAAAACAAAAAAACAAAAAGCTTTATTCCTTACTGCGGAGCCCAGAGGCTCATCTGCCAGGCCCTGTAGGCTTCCTGCTGCCATCTAGGCAAATTGCTTTGTTTTTTGCTTCTGCTCAGGACTTTCTTAAACCTTTTCACTGAAGGTGTTCTTCTCGCTTCTAAATCTGTTCTGCTGAAAGCATTTTGACCCCATGCAAGCATACTGTTGGCAGTCTGCAAGCAGCAAGCTTTTACTCATCCTTCCCAGTAAAGGCGAGAACAACTGCAGCAGGACTCCACAGAGCAGCTACATCTTCTATAACTTGGGTCCTTGTGGACTATTACCAGCTTCTCAGAGGAGAGAAGGAACCTAATCCCCTCATTTTCTAACTTAACCTGAAATTCTACTTGCTACTGTAGCAACTTACAAGCTACTTACAAGCACTTTCTGTTTATATATAAAATATAAAAATATAAACATATTTTTTATACAGGTTAATGGCCTATTTCTAAAGTTAACTCAGCTTCCTGTACATCCGAAAGGATATGACTTTTTTTGTTTGTTTTGGTCCCTAAGCAGTACTGAGGGGCAGTAACTCTGGATCTGAGTTTATTCCTTGCTCTGGAAGTAACAGATGGGGTGCAACGATACCAGTGTTGTTTACTTGTATTAATATCTACTGGACAAATAGCAGTCTTGTCTTTCATATACTACTTGGCTTTATTCTTTTTGCTAAAATAGATAGTCCGGAAACTTTATCACAGGAATGTTCCTTTAATTTTGAACTATTTGATTTATATACTATTGAGAGGACTGAGTTTAGCTTTGAAATTCTATTATGTTAATAGATATGTGGATAACTTTGGGGACAATTCAGAGCACCTAAGTTATTCTAAAATAAGATAATGTAGGGGAAAATAATATATACATAGAGTACTGGAATCTATAATGATTCCAGTTACTGTTAAATTACAAAATTACTATTAAAGTACAAAGGGATATCAGTTGCTCTAGAATCCTGAGTATGTGAAATGGGCAAGGAATTTTGTCATCATAAAAACCTGTCAGATTAACTGCTTTCAGACCATCACAGTGCTGTTGGACAGTACTCTTTATGGTGCAGGGGAAGTGAAAGCTTTAGGTAAAATGTCAAAATGTCAGGTTTTCTTTTTGGTGCTGCTTCTACCTTTTCTTTTATGATATCCAAATAACTCTTAAGGTGGGACTTGTGACTTAAAATAATATGTTTGTAAAGTGTATTGTGCTGCATGGCTTGAAGTGTAAATTCAAAAGCAAATACCTATTTTTTTTGAGCAGAGAGTTCCAGGTAGCATCCAAGTCCCTGAACAGGCAGCGGCTTTTAGCTGCACTTCTGTCCAGGTGCTTGGACGGTTCTGTCTAAGCAGTCTGGGTCTCTAAACTCTGCGGTTAAGAACTAGTAACTGTAAAAAGCAGGACTATTTTTGCCCTCTCCAGAGACTTGGTTTGCTGGATGGTGAGTTCTGTAAGCATTTCAGCAAGTGATTTTTCTTGTGCAAATTGGATTTCCTTGACTTGTCTGGCCAGTACTCTTTCCTTGTGCTGTGCATGTTCACTTGAATGTTTCTGTGTACGTTACTTGCATTCTTCTGACTGTGTCCATGTTCCCATTGTGATGGTTTGGGATAATGGCTCCTTTTTTCTAAAAGGATCTTGGGTTTATAAGTGTCACAATAGGAAAGATGCTGTACAAAAAAGCAATCCAGATTCCACATGGTAGGGTGGTCAGTCATTGTTTCTTACTTGCTTTTAAGCATAATTGTTGACAGTTTAATGTAAATGGACTCAAGTTTCAATTTTTGAAAGCTTTTGAATTAGAAAAAAGTTTTTGTAAAAAACAGCATCTGTACTTTGTTCTACAGTTTAGGAGCCAGGCCCTTGGCTTATTTAAAACTAATGTCATGATCTGCTCTTGGAAACTGATGATACCTATTGCTGCTTGTTAAATTACCCTTCCCCAAAAGTAATGCCTCAGTAGCGGCGTAATTCTTCCTGGTGTGAGTACACTTCATATATACCAAGTGTCCAGAGCCGCAGAGGTGCACTTGGAGCCCTCTGAAAAGGCAGCCCAGAGATGGTGCTTAATATAGTGCTGCCACTAACATACCAGCACTAGTAAGTTTAGAGGATGAGTCATTTAGCTGGGACTTAACAACTTCATATTCCCTCCGGCACATATTGCCCCATTTGTTTTATCAGCTGCCTCTGGTATTTTATAGGCATCTTTGTATATTTTTGTTGCCTTTTCTCTGTGCTGATTTCTGTGCATTTACTTGATTATGGCTCCAGACCCCATGGCAGTTACTATGGTTTACGTAACCTTGCAGGCTGCACAATGATTGAACCCACTGCGGAGGCAATCCCTTAAACCCTATTCCCGGCAGGCAGAGGAGCAGGCTGATGGCTTTTCCAAGCCAACACTTTCTCAACAAGTGAATTTTGATTTGCTACAACTTTATGTGGTACGCTTGTGTTACAAAGACAATGTTTCTTTTGAAACTGAACTGTTTTTTACTTCAATCCCTCTGTAATTTATTACCTAGATACTGATTTGAATATCAAGATACATTGAGTGTAGGCAATTGTTTTAATCATTATTTAGATTCAGTAAAATACAATGGTGGTGCAGGATTTGCCACCAGTGAACCAGATGAGAGGCAGAGATAAGACATGAATTGTAGTAAGCTCCTTGCGCCTAGCGTGTAAGCTGATTTATTTATTTATTCCTCCAGTAGAAATAATACCAATTTTATTTTTCTTTAAGAACAAAAAAGAAGAAAGCTTTTCTAGGGCAGATAAAAACCTGTGGTTTGTATCACCACAGAGATAATTGTGAGATAAACCCCACAGGACAAGAGGAAGTGCAAGAGCATCAGGTTGCTGTTTGTCCTAATTCTTCAGGTTTTGAATTTGTCACCTGCATCAGTGGGAAACTTCTAGTTTACAAAAAACTTGGCAAGATGCTGCCTTTGAATTGGCGATGCAGATGAGCCACAAGCGTGGTAGAGTAGTGTTTAGTTAAATCTCCAATATAGTATGTAGCAATAACATTAAATGTGTGGATTGGAAGTGATAGAAGTGTGTGTGTCTTCTCCAAAAGAAGTCAGGAAAACAGATTCCATTTTATTGCTAAATACACTTTGTTTTTTGTGAAGTTAGGCTTCTCTCATGTTAATTAGACCGAAAGCTTATTGGGGGAAGAGGCTGTGACTCATCCCATGTGCACAATGCTTAGGGCTGGGAGCTTTAGTCTAGGCTTGAGAATGGAAGAAGCATATGTGTCTTGGTGTATATGTCTTTATTTTACAGCTAAGAAAGTTCAATAATTCATTTACCTGCCAGTCTGATAAGTGCCAACATGCTGCTTTTTTCCACTATTTTGATTCTTCTGCATGTAATGTTTTCTACCTTGAATGTACTCTTAGGGTACGTATGCTGTCTCTTCTTGCCTTTGAAGTAATGCTGCCATTTATTTTTTTTTAATTCCCTTTTCTCCTCTTTTAAATTCTGAGGTGGAACTTTCTGTGTGTCTCTCCTCCCCCACTGTTACCTCTGTTATCGTTGTTTTTTTCTTTTTATTTACCTTTGCTTTTGGTCGTTATCTTTGCCATTCCGCCTTTCTCAACACTATTGTCGTGTCTGTCTGCCCATTATTCATCTGTTGCTGCTCTTTATCTTCCCATATGTTGCTTCTGGACTAAATCCAAAGAAGTTCCTCTGGTGCCTCAAGAGCAGGAGCTGCAATGCCTGATTTGTGTGTCTGCTGCAGCACTGCAAACCAGAGCCTGCTCTGAGCACTGCAGTGCAGGAAGGCCCTCCCAGACCATCCCAGGGAGGACCCAGAATCTCAAATACTTAGAACTGCTTGAAGTAAGTTAGCAGGGAAGGGCTGAACAAGAAGGGGACAGGAGCTTAGATACAGCTGTGAATTAAGTGCTTTACTCGCTGCTTACCTGAAATAATTTCTGTCCTGCTAATGCCTAAAACAAGTATTTGGAAAGCAAAGCAGTGCTTCTATTTCCCCTACTTATATTGTGGCACATGCCACCTGCCCTAGCTGCAGCTCTTTCCTCACCCTACGCTATTACACCTGCCTCCCAGGAATAAGGCGCTAATTGCCACCTGCCAGGAGATGAGCGCTCCTTGCTCCATTTCTGGACCTGTGTGAAATAATTCAACAGTTACTGGGATGGAGATGTTGGCATAAATCAATAATGGAGTGAAAGGTTCTGATTTTTGTTCCAGGAACTGATTAGCTAATATATGAATAAAATACAGGTTCAGTGGTTAGATTGGAAGAGAGCAGTTCCTGCCGCGCACAGGCAGGAGAGGGCACGTGGCCCGTACGGGATCGCTTCCCTCCCCCGCCCAGCCCTCCTTGCATCGAATCTCTGAAGTTTCAGAACATAACCCATCATTTAAATGTTATGCTCGCATGCAGGCTGTGGTTCTCAAAGAATCACTTCTGCTCTGAAATACTGAAATCTGGATTCAAATCCAGATGAACTGAGTTCACAAAAGAGCTTCCTTCCCCCCTCCTTTTTTTCCCCCCTTTTCCTAGATAAAAGACAATGGCACTCAGCTGTTCACAGTTGCTTCATCCATTTGATCACAGAGTCAGGTATGTCATTCTTCACCAACAACAAAGCGTGCGGTGGGCATTGGTATTCAGCAGCCATCTGTGCCACCAGAGAAGGTTCAGCCGAGGGCATCCAAATTACTGTGAGCTGGAATCTTGGTTTCTTTTATGTAGAGCAGGGTAGGTCATATTGATACCACACACACACACGTGCAGCTCCCCACAGGACTCGACAAATAGCCAAAGATTTAAATTATTTACAAAATCAGGAATTCTTTATTCTTGCCTTAAAGATTTGAGGGAATATGGGCATGCACTAGCCACCTGTGTGACAGTTCCTAGTTATTCCTCCTATGTCTCTACAATGGGTGTTATTCATATCCTCAGGGCAAACTCCCATCCCTTATACCATAAGGGTCAGGGGTGACAAATGTGCTTACGTGGTCATGCTTGAAGACTACAAGACTCTTTATTTTAAGCTTTATTTAAAAAAAAAAAAAAAAAAAAAAAAAAAACCTAGTACATGATTTGATGAAGTGCATCTTCTATATAGCTGCATATAATTTTAAGACTTATTCTGTTTAAAAATATTTTTAATCTTCCAGAATGACACTGTAAATTATTTTAAAATATTTATAATTTTAAAATGAGCCATTTTCTATCCATTGATTACAGAGTTACATGGCTTTTTTTTTTTAACTGAAGCTTAAAAACGTAACAGTGTCTGTCCAGCTTGAACTGCTGAACTTTTTGATGTGCTAGAGTGTGCAGGTTTTATTTTAAGCTTTTAATAGTGATTTAAAATGTAACCTCTTTGAGGAGGTTTGAATATTTAACTAGTATGTTAAGAGGTACGGCATGGTCGATGGTATGTATGTAAGCAACTGTTTCATTAAATGAGTTGAGTTGCAATGTGATATCCTCTGGTGAGTCTAGATCAAACAGTTTTAGTTACCTGTTATCAATTTGTCTGCAGAGAAACTTAAATCTCTCTCCTTTCTCATCAACCTTTTTTTTTCTAAAGTTAGCATTAGTATTTAACAGTCCTTATAGTTCCCATTAAACTATACATTCATTGTAACCTTATCTGCTAGTATATGATACTAGAAATGAAGTAAAACCAGAAGATGGTAAAGCAGAAAGCAAAGACTTCAGAAAAGCCCAAATTCTGTGAATGTGTAGCAGATTATTTAATTAAGTCTAAATGAGAAATTAAATAAAAGCAAGTAGTAATGAAAGAGATCAAGTGCAAAAGTTAGTTACTTCTTTGAGCAGCCTATACTTAAGTAAGAAAAAGTAGGCCACTAATAGATGTATCTTAAAGTTGAGCAATTCTGATATGGCAGAGCTGCTGCCAGCCCTTCTTCTGAGTCTTTGTATTGATCTCTCTTGGGAGTGAAAGACTTAAAGCATTTATAGCATATGTAAAGCTGCTAAGCCAGTTTATAAGGCTTGTGGATCTTTATTTTAAAAAATATTATGATTAAAAAAAAAATTAAGAGGAATGATGAAAGGTTCTACCTAAAATTTGTAGGAGAAGGGGAAAGGTTAGATGCAAGTTATAATAAATTGCTAGACTACTATATAATAAGAATAAAAATAGAGTAGATTTGGAAGGAAAATAAGACAGTGCCAAGCTGGACTGCAAATGTCAAATTCCTAGGAATATGCTAGGCAAAGCAGAAGCTTAGACATAGAAGACTACAGAATGCAAATGCAGCATATTTTCAGGAAGCAGCATGAAGAACTGTAGCCAGAGCAGAATCCTGTGTTTGTACAGAGCTGCTAGGTTCACAGAAAACAAAAGCATTTTGCAAGTGTAAACACATCCTGTGTCTATCCATATCCAAAGAAATACATATCCAGTGAAGGAGACGATAGGAATTGTCCAAAGATCAGCTAGGAATTTAAGCCCCTTTAATTACAGATTGGGTACTCAGTGTGGTAACCGATGATTCCGTAAAAGGTTATTAAGAAAATCCATGTGCTGAATATAAATAAATTAAGCGAAAATCATACTATAAGCAAATTCTTTATACTTTAAAGATATGAAAACTGTAAAAAAAAAAAATAATAATAATAATTGAAGAATCTTGAAAAGATAATTTTGCACTGTTTCGTGAGCACTTAGAGTAAACAAGGAGGCTTGGCATGAGATTTTATGGGCATCAGTAAGCCCTTACTGCACAGTTTCAGAAACTGGCTGTATCACAGAAGCCCTTAGAAACAGAAAATGTAAATATAGCAAAGGAAAGGTTAATTTTGTCGAAAAAAAATCTATTTTGATATTATTAAAAGCTTTTATCTTATTTGATAAAACAAAGAAAAGATAAAACAATGACTAGAGTTTATATGCAATGTATGTAGCGATAAGACCAAAGCTTAATGTTATATATACTGGAATCATTAGATATTGGTTCTTACATTATTAGAGAATTAAGATGTTAAATTTGGATTAGTAGTATGTGAAGCTAGCTAATATGCTTGATAATAAGCTACAGTATTACCATAAAATAAGCTACGATTTGGGCTTATAGGTATTTTAAATATTTTGTGGGAAGTTACTTATTTCAGATATGCTATTCAGAGTTGATGATATCTACTATCTGTTAGTGTTGTGGAAAATGGTGATACAATTACATACAAAAGAGTCAAAATCAGACAAAATTAGGTTCCCCTTTGATCTTACTGAACAACAGGGCAGGACAATTTAAAGCAGAATCATCAGTTGAATTTTGGATAACTGAAAAGTGCGGACTAAATGGGCATTAATTTTTTAGAAATAGGATTATTTTAAAATATTTGCCAGAAAAAAAAATAAAGCTCATGTTTTTCCAGGACATAACTTAAAGTCATTATACCTGCAAATGATCAAAGAATATATAAGAGAGGATAAAACATTAGGGTTTCTCAAAAAGTTCTTGCCCCTTCTATCGAAGCAGTAATAAAACAAAAGTTCTCCTATAAAAAGGAGAGAGATATCTACTGCTTCCTTTTCCAGAAAGAGGAAAATAGGTCGATTTTGAGCTCTCAAAGCTGGAAAAGGAAGAGTCAAAGAATGATATGGCATTAATTAAATGGACTAAGTGGGACTAAAGACAAATCCTAGACAAATCTTCTGACCTACAAGACAAAGGAGACCAGCTCCAAAGGCTTCTTTGGAGTTCCTGAGATATTCTTCTCCAAAAGAAAAACAAATAAGAAGTATGAATAACAAGTTCTTCAAAAGGATTTGACTTAAATGTTCTTTGGGAATATTTTTCTTCCTTTCTGTTATTATTTGAATGGATATTTAAGGCCTGACTGATAGATCTATAGATGCCTTTTTCTGTCCTGTGTTTGGTAAGTCAAATGTCCCCTTTAGTAAGGACATAATTTGTTTTATAAACTCCAATATGGAATTTGAGATAATTATGAACTCTCAACACCAATTATGATCAAGAATGAGAGACTAAAAGAACACTAATTGCCTGGGAGATATGTACTTACCTACCTTATCCAACAGAATGGACCTAGTAATGCCTTTCATTAGGGCTCTAAGATGTGGCAGCAATCTAAGGGGAAAACTGGAAAAGGAAAATCAGCGCTACTCAGGGAGTTGTTATCTCATTTTATTCCCACCAGAAAGAAGCAACTCAGTCCTCCCTCCCCCAAAGATATATATATATATTTTTTTTTTAAAGGGCATTATTGAGAGGATTTAAAACAAATGAGGAAGTAGCAGAGTTGCATGAAACTGGGTGCTTTGTGATCACTGGTTTGTAGCCATAAGAAAGACAAGTTGGCAGTAAAATGTGCTTTTGTTTATTTTTTTGTTAAAGGAGCTCAATAATTGAGTAAGAAATTGAAAATATAGGACTGCTTCAGGGAATGTAGAATGTGGGGTGCTTTTGTATTTATGCCTTTTTGCACAAGGCTATAGTCTATAGGAAAGTTATAACAAACCGGGAGAACATCAGAATCCAATGCAATATCAAGGATGACTACCATTTTAGTCAGAGAAATATATCACATCTAGGTTTCATGTTTATCATTAAAATGCATTTTAAATGAAGGGAAATATTTTTAAAATTGTTAAAATTGTAAAAATATATTTTTAAAAATACTTTTGAATTTTTTGCCGAGATGATTGACTTTTTCACGTATTGAAGTTCCGTTTATTTTTTTATAGAACATACATATGTATATCAGTTGCCATTTATACATGGAAAAATGTGTTTGCTAAAATCTAGGATAGAAAATATTGAAGAAAATTTTTGTTGGACAAGATAGCTTATGCCCTATCTGTTGAATCACAAGAGCTGCATTGGAGTTATATTGAAAATTTTGTTTGCCTTTTAAAAGGCAAGGAGTGGGGGAAATTTCTGAACCTTTAACATGTTTCAGACATTTCCTAATTAATCTTCTGGGAAAGAGGATTCTCTTCTCATACTGTTCCACAGAAGCTGGAAATGCTCTACCAAGTCTCTCTTTCTGCTACTCCTATTATAACTTATTTCTTGGTAGCATAACAATTATTCTAAAATTCTGTTATTCATGCTCTTTACTATTATGTAGTCTGGGAATTTCTTTGAGAATAGTAGTTTCTCACAGGCAGTTGTGGGACTGAGGAAGAACTTTGTGCTGCCTGTAGTCCAGGTTTTTGTTGAGTTGAGGTGGCAATGTGTCCTTAGTTATGGGCAGACCAGTGTACTAAGGAAGGGGATTTTTCCTCCAAAGACCTGAATTTTGTGTCCCTCATTCCACAAGATGGGCAAATGTTCCTCAGGTGGTTAAGTTGGAAGTTTTGGTGAAGCCACATGTGAAATAAGGCATGTAGAGATGGTGGAATACCTAAAGCATTTTGCATTTTAGCCAAAGCTACTTAGTAACAAAAAAAAAAAAAAAAAAGTTAAACTGACTATAGGTATGGCAAAACGTAATGTTAATTTTATGAAATTAGGGCATTTTGCAGAAAGAATCAAAGAAAAATAGTCTTGTAAGGAGCCTCTGGAATTCATTAAGTCCAACCTCTTTCTCAGAGCGGATCCACTTCAAAGTTGCATCAGGCTGCTTAAAAATAAGTGACTTCTCGTAAAAGTGATGGTGTAAAATCAAAGAATATTCAGACATGTACTGATAAGGGATCAAAGCATGGCTCAGAGATATTCAGGGTCTGCTGTATGAGTATTTTGGGTGTTACAGATATTTTACTAGCGATTTGTATTACTGGCAGTATGCAGCAGATAAAAGATGCTTCTTTCATACCATAGTCTGTGTTTGGCAACTTCTGCAAATACCTCCTGTGTTTTTAATGCAAACAAGCATGTATAGCATTAGAGCCCTTGGTGTCAGCCCCAGAAGCAGAATGCAGTGGGCATGTTCCCTGCTCTGGGTTTGCACACTCGAGCTGATACCCTCCAGGTACCTTGTTGTGTGGCTTCAGGTGAGGGCAAATCCCCTCTGCACCTGCAAAAGCCACTGTCTCGGCCAGTCAGCAAAAGCCCCTGCGTGGGACTGGATGCTGTTGCTGGAAGGACAGGTGCTGGCAGCTGACTAAATCATGTCCCTTTAGCTTCCGAGTATGTGGGGTTTTTTTTGGTATTTCCAGCTAAGTCTTCAGTTCTGCCCGTGATCAAGGGCTTGTTTTTATGCACTACAAATACAGAGCAAAATTGGACTTGGTGTGGGGAGCAGCTTCCATTTGGAAAGCAGTGCAAACTAAGCTTTCAAATAGTGACCTCATCAAGCAGAAACGTGTATAACTAGAGACAAACAGATAAGCTGTTCATTATTCTATAATGGGTACTTTTATTCTAAATAAATACTACTCTGTTTTCTGAAAGATGGATTGTCTTGCTGCCTCATGGAAGAACAAGATTGCACTTTGGGTTCATCTCACCTAACTACAAATCAGCCAAGCAGTTGTAAATCAGAAGATTTATAGCTGAGCTATAGACTGCCCCCCATAATTAACGGAGAAAGAGATACTTTCATGCCATCTTAAGATCAGGAGCTGCAGTCAATCACTTTTTGCTGATATCTGCCTCTCACCACTGATGGTAACGAGTGCCTGCACAGCTAACTTAGGCTGTGTACTTACTTTTCAGGTGGCTGAAGTTAGGTGAGCCAAAATCTGCCCCAAGGCAATGTCTGCTCTTTGAAGGTTTGAAAAACCTTGTGGTGACCTGTGGAAAATGGCCTCACTGAAATTCCTTGCTCAGACCTGAGGAGAGGTGCCTGGTGTTGTGATAAAAGACCCGTCTGGAATGTCCTCAAGAGGTTCAAGTTGAAACCAGGAAAAGGAGCTAATGTGGGAGCTGGAGTTCTAGGTTCTCCCCAGAACAGAAATTCTGACTTCCTACTAACTCTATTCAGCAGTCCATTAAAATGAACAAGCTGCAGCCTCTTACTCATATAATAATGTCCCTATAATAACTTATGTCTACGTGATCCCAACTCTTCATCTGTATTTCAGCGTCCTTCAAGAGTAAGTTTGTACAAAACCAGGTTATGCAGTTTGGTGTACATTAGATTGCCAAATGCAGAATAATCTACATACATGTCACCCTCAGAGCTTCACTCTCCTCATGTTTTGTGTATGATGATTTTTTTTCCCATAGAGTTGTTGGAAGTAACTGGAACATTCTTTGAGGGCTCTCTCTGTTTTTCTTCCTGGATATTTCACATCTCAAGCCGTTGATGCATCATTTAAAACATACACCAACTCCTTTTAAGTAAGCTCCTGGGTTTAAAAGTAAATTACAGTAAATCACAAATAATTGGTATTCAGCACTCAAATAGCAATTTCACACTATGGCTTATCCCTGTGACACATCTCCCTGAGGATCTTGAGTACCTCAGAATATTTATCCCATCAAGTTCATGCAAACTATTTAAAATTACACCATTTGTAGCTATTATTAAGTGTTGTGACATGCTATGATTTTTCTCTGCATTTTTTTCTTCTAATATTTCCCATAGGAATGAAACAGTCGGAAGTCCTTCGAGCTTAAGAAAGGGTAGGTTTTAATGAACTGCCCAGAGAATGGCTGTTAGTGCTCCAGGGGAGCTACTAGGTTTCTACAGCAGCCCCACAGTGGCCTGAAACAATGAGGTGTTTGAGTCTAAATGGATTTTACAGTACTGTACGTGAATGTGATTTTAAAACTTCTTATATAAGAACTTTCCCACCTTATTTTCATGCATATTCCATGTGTGTTTTACTATTAAATCTTTTGCTTCATTACAATATTTCTGACAATACTGAAATACTTGCTGAAGCCACTTGTTGATTTTTACTCTTGCACTAATAATAATAATAACTGTATGTGCAGGACAGTAGATGGTAGGTGCAGGGCCTTCTTAACCACTACCATGGTAAATGGGGGAGCATCGTAATTTAAGAGTTTGTTTTTAAAAGTTTATTTAATTTATTTAAGAGTTTGTTTCATCCAGATATGAAATAGATATCTATTTAGTGTGCATTTGTTTTCTGGGAAGGTAAATGCAAGGAGCTTCTCGCTTTGCTTCCACCAGTGCATTTGTTTCCTGCAGACCTTGCTTCCACACAAGCCTGAAACATACCTTGTTTTGGGAGTATTTCTTGGCTGGTTGGTTTGTGTGCAATGTGACCAAATTAATTTGGGAAGCAAAGTCTGAACACTTCCAAAGTCCTCAGATTTTCAAATTTCTTCCAAGCTTTTCTTTTCTCCTGAGATATGGCCTAGCACAGGGAGGCATGTGTAGAGCATTATCTAGGCAGTGAACAAACAAACAATTAATTACTAGTACTACTTTTATGTCATTTGTAAATTGATCAGAAAATGGAAGTATTGTCCTTGAATTCACTTGTCTAAAAACTATTTTACATGCTGCTTTTTCCCTCTTGCCTGAATTAGCCAATAATAAATGGTTTCTTCGCTGAGCATATCTGTCTGTGATGTTTTACAGCTCTTGATATTTTTCAATAAATTATGGTAGAATAATTCTTTGTAAAGCTAATGATGATACAGTTTGTCAGCTTTGCCTGCGGATTATTTTGCATGGGCTAAGCATCACGGTGTTAAAGAGGATAATTTTTTTTCTTTAAAAAAAAAAAAAATAGTTGTCCTGGTATTTCTCTTGCCTGTATTTCATCCCCTTCTAAGTTGTCATTACCCTTAGTAAACAAAGGATGGTTCACTGTGGTAAACGCTCTCTGTGAATGGTCTTGCATTCTGACAGCTCTGAAGATGAAAGGTCCCTCCTGGCACTTACTGTAGCTGGGCTTGATGGAGTTCTGCGACTGTTTGCCTTTACTACTCAGTGGGAATGTGACTGTGTAACTTGTCTCCAGTCTGTATCACCAGGGAGTTCTGGCTTCTTTCCAGCATCTTCAACATTTGTATAATGTTCCACGGCAGGAGTTCGTCTTTTATCTGCAGCTCAGGCACTTTCTTTTGCTACCCTACAAGATTATCTCCTACCACTGGCGACAGCCCTTGAATCTCTTTTCCTCAGATTAAAGTCTGTGAAAGGGTTTGTTTTGAAATGTTGCTGCCTGTTTCATTGTAATAACTCTCAGGTCCTTTACAAGTAGGAAAAATCGGTTGGGAACCTGATTGCAAAATGTGCCTTGGTAAAGGTGGTGGCCGTCTCCATTAGGAATACTTTTTTTTTTTTTTTTTTAATGCTTTATTCACATTTTGATTGCTAAAACACTTGTCAATGCTGTAGACAAAACAGAGTTACCAAAAATGTAAACTGTGTCCCGTGACCTAGGAATATGCTGAGTTTTCAGGTTTTTTTCAGGCATTTTGTTTTTTTTAAACCTGTGGATGTGCAGTCAGTAGACTAAGCTGGGCACTGATACGTTGGTCTTGTTTTTTAGGGGTTCATGCCATATATCATTGCGCTGCACAGTTTAGCCTAGGCAGCATGCCTATGGGTAGTGTGAACAAGGATTTGCTTCCACTAAAATGAGAAATTTCAAATTTCAGTCTGCATTACACAGGGTATAACTGGGCATAGACACAGAGTCAGTCTTGGCTGTGGTGTAAGTTCAGCCGCTGCCTTCAACTACTGGCCAAGAGATAAAGCAACACTGAGCTCACGGATCAGGACTGGAAAGGTTCGCTTGACAGTAGCATCACCTTTTCCTACTCCCTTAGAGACCTGGAACTCTGTAGAGTTCATTATCTCTTCTTGACTTGTAATTTATAAAAGGTTTTCATAAGAGCAGACCCACAAGGAAGCTTTTAGTTCCTTCTTGAGTTTGATTATATTATCATTTGAGATCAATGGTGAGATGTTGCTTTGAATTCTTGCAGTAAACAGAACGGAAAATAAAATCTCACTACAATTCATTTTTTTCCTTACTCATAACATTATCTGCAGGATTAGGGATCAGTCCAGCAATTTATTGAGTATTTATGCTCAAATTGCTGAGCACTCTGAGCTCCCGCAGATGCCAGCTGGATTTGAATACTGATGGCTGAATTAAGTGCCACAAGAATATTAAGAGTAGGTTTTTATAAATCAGTCCTTTCCTTTTTGCACTGATAGTGGTTACTGCCAGTTATATCGCGTATTCCTTTTGTTAACCTGAAATTGCTGCTGAATTCCAAATGTATAGATAAATTTAGAGCTTGCATTATTTTAATAAAGAAAAAATGGTAAATTGGGGTAAATTGCCTGATATAATTGAAAATAAAAATCAAATAAATATGTGAATATAACCTTATAGATTTTAAGGAGAAACACCAATTCAGCGTTATTGTAGTGATTTTCTTTCTTTTTTGAAACAAAATTTTGATTTGAAAATTTTCAATCAGTTTAGCCAAGGCATGCTAATAATATTCACAAGAAGTATGTAAAGTTTGAAACAGAAGTTGATAGCAACTGTAGGTAAACACATAATACAGTGCTTGACATGTTTACCCTAAAGTGATGACTACAGCTAGAATGTATTCGGGATTGTTTAGTTATTCAGTCTAAAAAGGAAAGACAGGAAAGAAGCCAAAGGGGGAATTATTTGACAGTCCGTTCAATAGGTTTATTTTATTCAAGTTTAAAATATGAATCTTCAGGAGTATTTTATGAACTCCAGCGATAAGCAAACTCTAAGCTATTGAGGCTAAGCACCGACAGAGAAAAGAAACCATCTCAAACTTTAATTTGATTACAGAATTTTAACAAGGTGTTACTTAGAGCCCTAGAGAGCCGTCCTTCCCTTCATCCCCTCCCCACACATCCCTGGTCGACAACACTTTTGTACATCTTATTCATGAATTATGGACTGAAATATATTGCTCTGTGACTCTTCAGTGGATGTAAATGAGGATAGTGCCATGGAGGCTCATTGAGCTACACTGTGCTCCAAATCGTTTAGGATCTGGCCGTTTGTTTGCTTGCTTTGAAACTAGACTTAGGTGAATAATGCCGAAACCCCACCAACAGGCTGCTAAGCAAAACAAAAGAAATCACCCTTTAAACCCCAAAGTCTGTGGGCATTTGTACCCTACAAATTTATGTGCATTTTAAAATGAATTCTCTTTTGTATTTTCTATCAGTATATGCTTTGAGACTTAGTAGGAAAAAGATAGAGAAAAGCAAGTATCAGTTGTACGCATGAATAGTTGAAGAAATTACCTTTTGAACTTGCCCTCATACGTATTCATCTGGAAAGTGCGTGCACATGTGCCAAAAAGCAGAAGTTAGTCCATGGTTGATTAGATCTCACAGCAAAACTTGATCAATATTAATATGTGATTAATTCACAGAACAAGTGGTTAAAAAGAATAAGTACAAATAAAGAATGCATTTGAGAATTTTGTTGAACTCGTAACCATCTTCTCTGATTACAAAGAGTTGTTATACGAGCTGATTAAATTCTTTATCTTTTACAATAATTGGTAAAATGTATTTCACAGCAGTGCTGATTTAGTATCTGTAAAAGACAGGACTTGTGGAAAGGCATGCGAAGATATGGATTGAGTTTGGTGGGCATGGGGTTTTGTCTATAGTCAGTTTTCCAGAGACAAGATGCATGCTACGTGAAGTACAATATATGAAGATGTTAAAGTATGTGGATGCTACTGTTTTATAGATGAAAGAGAAATGAGCAGTGGCCTTCTAAACCAATCCTAAGTCCCTAGTAGTAGATCATCAACACTTGTGCTTACAAATCCTGACTTGCACAGCAGATGTAAGAGTTAATTCTACAGATGGTAATTTTTTTTCAGTTGACTGTGTAGTTGGCAAATAACAATTGGTTATGGCCCCTATTGACTTGCAGTTTGACCTTTATCTTCTCAGTGATTGAAGACCCCTAAGTCATTAATTAAAATAAAAAAGCTTCTTTTATGAGTTAAAAGATAACTTCGTCAAATCCACCTAATTGAATTCATCAGGTAATTTTTTGAGCATACTGGGTGTTTTAACAGCTAATTGAAAAACATCTGTGGACACAGACTTGGCAAAAAGATTGTTGTTTCCTTCTGTGCAATGATCTGAAGGTTGATGGAGCACTTGTGACACTTCAAGGTTACCCCTGCATTAATGGTTTCTGCAACAGGTTCCTCTGACATACAGGAAGTTAATATTCGCACTGTCAGTGCATATATCGATTTATAAATACACTTTTCAGCAGAGCTAATAATTTTATTAGCTTTTGCACAAGATAATCGGCATTGCAGCAGGTACTTCATGAATTTTATGAGATTGTTGGATTTCTAACTGTCATGGGAGCTGCAGACTGCATGCACGTGGTAATGCATGCATCACCACATAATGACTAATGAGGCAAGGCAAAGAAATCGAAAATTTTTTTCATTCCCTCCACATGCAGCTGGTGTGTGATGCCAGATGTAAAATCATTGATGTACTTGCCAAGTTCCCAGGATCATGTCATGATTTATTCAAACGTAGACAATCAGGATTAGGTCAATCTTTTGAAAATGGTCAGATTCAAGGAGACTGGTTAATAGATAAGCAGGAGCATTGCTTGTAAATAAAACATTGAATATATATTAAAAATGAGATGATTATTTACAGCTTGCCTTTTTTAGGTCACAGTTGTTCCCTCTGAAGAAACAGCTAATGACTACAGTTTTTAATCCCCAAACTCTGTTAGAACCGCTACGTAATGAGACACACAAATTCATAAGAACTATAATTGAAAGAACTGTGGCATTCTGAGAAAATAATACAAACGCCTCTCCTGGTGCGTAGTGCACCATTTTATATAAAACTATTGTCTGAATATTTGAGTGTCTTTTCCTCTGTTCTGCGTATGATGCAATGAAACTCACTGATAAATAATATCTGAGAGAGAGACTGAGGTCAACATTATCAAACTAGAAAGGCATCGTTGGCTAATTAAAGTGAGTCTGGCCTGATATGACTTCCCAGCGTGTTGATACACGGAAGGAACCATTTAGAGGGTTTGGGTCTGTTTGCAAAGTTTGGGGTGGTTGTTAGTGCCTTATATTTCTTGGAAGGTGTATATGTTTTCCTCACAAGAATGCTTTCTTTATGGCTGTTCTTGTGGAGATTCAATACATGCACAGGGACGTTTTTGTGCCCTAGAGCCATGCATATTTCCAGACCAAGCATACAGGTGTTTGGTTTGCTGAAGCAAGAATAAAAGAATTTGCTGTGTTTTACTTTCTTATCATTTTAGGTGAGAGAACATAGTGACAGATTGTCTGGCAGATCACTACCTGGAAAAGACATCTAAGTTGTCACGAGCAATTAAAGCAAACCTAGGATAGTTGTGGAGGCTCCTTCCATTTCCTCATCCTTTCCTGGAGCAAGAAGCCATTGGGTTCCCTCAAAGGTATTCTGTTTTGTTGTTGTTGGATTATTACAAAGAAGCACTAGAACTGAGGTTTAATTGCCTTTAAAGCAGTTATGTTACCAGTAATAATGCTGATTCCCTAATACCAGTGAACTGCGTTTGAGACTTGTGCCATAAACATGTTAGTAAATAATATTTTGTTTTAATATTGATAAAAGTAGAACTTTGGGGTCTCTGGTAGTTTTGGGTGGGATGCAGTTGCTTTTGCAATTTGAGCTCCTTGTTGTATTTGAGGAGACCCCTCAGCTGGTTGTTGTTGATAGTCCACAACCATTGCTATGAATTCTTTCTGAGTCAAGATACTGCAAAATAAAGTGTGTTCATTAGCTTTCTCATGTACTTAAATATTTTTGGTCACTTTGTTGTTTTCATGTATCTGAATTAATTTACAGTGTCACAAGTGAATCATGAAATGTAGGAGATGGGGCTTATTTCCAGATTTCAGCTCAGGTAACTAAATTATATGTATGGAGATAAAACTGATGCCCCCCCCCTTTTTTTTTCCCCATAGTAACCTTTCCAGATTTCCAGAGTTCCAGGGACAGCTGTGACTTACTTAGAAATCCTGATTTGCAATCCTGATGGAACTGTTTCTGAATTGTGGTGTTAAGGTAAGTTTTTCTGTGCTTGCTAAAAGTTTTTTGCATCTTTTCATCATCATCTATGTAGAAGACCTGCTAAAAAGTCTTATTCTTGAGGAGATGAGCAGGCATGAATTAACATCACAGAAGAACTTTAGTTTAAATAGTTTTTCAGAAATACAAATAGTTCTATCAATTGTTCTATACTGTATTTCAATGACTAAGATTAATAATGTCTTGGATGATTATAAGAAGGAGGAAGATTGCTTTCCTATCCCTACTGCATGACATAAGTTTTCCTTTTTAACCAACTTTGTTATAATTGGGAAGAGAAATAGATGCATCATTACAGAAGAATGCTGGCAAGATAGATGTGGCAGAATTTGTTTGTATTAAGGGCTGGCTCTCCACTTCAACTGTGTTATTCCCATTAGTTTTATTTCACAGAGTTGTTTTGATTTTGACAGGCCTTGGTCAATTCTTTCCATTTATAAGTGTGGCATTGCTTACAGCTGAGCTAGCCTATCTATCTATAACACGCAAATTTATTCTTCATTTTTAATTAACAGAATTTCTTCTTAATTCATTTGTTTTAATTTGTATAAAGCAAAAAGAAGCATCGCCTGGTTTAGTGGGCCAATCATGCACTAGAAACAACCAAGAGCAGAAAATGTAAAACGGTGTTTGTGAGTGTCCTATAGTGTGTTTATGCCCTCATCACTGATTAATGAGGAAATGTGGTCAAGAACGATTGCTCTTTTTTGTGTGTACTGCAACCAGATAAAGACATCTTAATTATTTGCAGTAGTCACGAAGCCATTTTTTGCTGTGAACTTGGGGCCCTTTCATGAACTTGCAGTGTAGTTTGTGCTTCTTGCAGAACTCGGGGGTCACGCTCATTCAGCTGTAATAAAAATGTGTGTTACATTAATGAAGAATTTTCCTTGACTCGGTTTGATTGTATGGAGCATTTTATGGTATGAAATGTATTTGTGTATAGCTGGTGTAAACTAGAGAAGCACTTTGTGCGAACTCTTGTTACTGTTATAAAAATGTTTAATTAACCTTTTCAGTTAATGTCAGTGTTCTTATTACATTCTTCAGCTCCCCCTGGTGCCTAGTGAAAATTCTTGATTTCCTTTACTAAAGAGATTGTGTGTGAGGAATGATGAATAAAGTAGCTGAAATATAGGTTTTCCTGCTGCCTGGTGGCAGACGAGCAGGCCCATTTTTTAACCTTTTGCATAAATAGTACAGTCTGCGATGGCTGGGGGGGTTCTATTTATTTGTTTTTGTTTTTAACTATTTCATTGTTCCCCATCTAAAAGCTCTTTCCCCCATGCTTTTGGATCTATTCCTCTGCCTGCTGAAGGCTGTTCCAATAACAGCCTAAAATGCAGATTAGCAGAGTGCTAAATCGGTAAGAATTAGAAGAGCTGTCTTTTAAAAGACTTCGTCCAATGTAAATGGAAAAACTGCCAGGGACTTCAGCTTTGCAATGATCCATTCCCTTCTCTCTTTTCACAACGCACAATACATGCTCTGCCTACCTTGTGTTTGGCTTTATTCTTATGTTTGTGGTTTACTAAGGGTAACAGTTTTCATTTTTGTAGAGAAAAAAATAGTTGTTTTCTAACTGCACATAGGATGTAACTTAAATGTGGGAGCTGTAATTTGTTTAAAAGAATTGTGTTGATATCCAGTTCTCTTGTTCCACAATACGGTCTTTTGTGCTGGTGTAGATGGGACTTCAAGCGTTCCCTTACCTTCGCTAGCCCACGTGATGGTTTTAGTATCTGTGTTGCAAATAATGCAGGTTTTGATTCCTAGCAGTCAAATAGGAGCTCTAGGAGTTTGTATCAGAATTGCAGAATCTTGTAATTTTCGCTGAATAAAGTCCTAAGGGATCAATTTTGATTTCTTTAAAGAACACTGTCAAATGCTTCAGGTCTGAAATTTAACATATATTTTTAGTTTCTACACTCTAGTAGGAAATTTTATCCACTTATTTCAGCATTCTATAATATGTGCTTTTGTTTGTTTTTAAAACAAGCCTTGCTGGGTAGAAGAATTCAAAACAAATGAGAAAAGATACTTGATGACTTCATACACTTCTAGCATGATAGTGAGTATTTCAAGCTGCTGCTGCAAGATCAGCCTCATAGTATCCATCAGTCATTACTACTTTGTGGCTTTATGAATAGCTTATTCGTTAATGTTACTGCTGTATATCAGTGTTAAAAGTTAAAGGTTTATCCCAAGCGTAACTGATAAATTTCGCTGAAATCTCCTCAGTGAGGAAGGGGTTCTAATTTAGCTTTAGATGAATCTTGGGTGGCTGCTTTTCTTCCCCTATAGTCATACCCTGTGCTTTCACTTGCCTTTTACCTTTTCTCTGGATAAAGACATGCAATCTCTAATGCAGCTAGTCTGACATGTTTCATAAAGCACAAACAGCACTAAAATAAAGGGCAGAATTTACTATATATTCTGCCCAGAAGCCACATGCTATAAAGCATCACCTGTGATCATAAATCATGTTCAGCTTTGTATATACATGTATTTGCAAAAAGTGGTGTTTGCTTACAGCTTAAAAACCGGCTTTGGAAGAGTTGACATAACACCTGTCCTGCTAGTCACATGTAAAGAGAACCTACACATAAGCACATACAGCTTTTAAATTTGACTATTTCAAAACAGCCATTTACACTTATTTTTAATGTAAAAGAAAAAAATGAAATTATGTACTAGACATTTCTAGAAGAATCTCAGAACAGGAACAGAAAATGGATTGAGATATATATAATTGATAATTAGATAGATACATTTACCACGAGGTTTTTGTTTACTGTACTCAGTTCATTGGGAAATGAAGGCTGATTTTTTTTGTATGTCCTCTGCTAAAAAGTACATCTCATTTGTTTTCCTTTAGGGTGTGATTCACATATGCATGAAGTGCACTAATCAGTTATTGCCTAACACTGTTAATTGTATCTCTAGGTACATTTGTATTTTTGTACACTACTTATTTGTATAATCGTATCTGTAGGTAAAATTTGCAAATATTGAAATGCAAAAGTAAGCTTGATAATGGCCGAAAATATTTTTAAAACACCAGAATATTTTCCTATGTTCACTGAATTTGGTAAGAATCTCAAACAATTTTTATATGTCAACTTCACAGATTTCTGAACACGTATGCCTTTTGGTAATATGTCTAACTTTCAGCATTATTTCAGAGACAGGGAGCATACATACTTGTTCTGGAAATTTCTTGTCTGAGCAATCTTTTCCAAGGAGATACTTTTCATAGCTTCAGATAGTAGCAACCAGAGAGTCAAGGAAGATAAAATCTGATTTCTGAGACCTGATTTCTATGAGGTGTGTTCATGACGCCAAGACAAGTGTATTTTGCAAACTTCCAGCTGGGATAGATAGGAAAAATGAGCAACAATCTCTGGGTTTTGTCTATTTAAATGTTAAGAAATAGATTCAAATCCCCCAAAGCATCCAGAAAATGGTAGGTGATTGCGTAGTTCAAAGGATAATGCCATGATTTTACCTAGAACATTTGGTGATGATGTTTTCGTAAAAACTCTTAATATTCAAAGTAATTCACTTTTGCATCTCTCTTTTTTTTTTTAAGTCTTTTTTTTTAGTGTATCTATGAGCTCAGTATGCAGAAATAGCAATTATAAATATGTATCTGAATTTGTTCAGCAGATTTGTTTGCAAAATGCTTGTGCAGTTTCCATCCCAATTTTTATTCTGAATAGGCTTGGGACAAATCCAGAGAAAGATTCAGCGCTACAGTTTCTTAACTTCTGGAAATATCCAGACATTTTCAACTTCACTCACTGACCTGAGCTGGTGATCTTGGAGATCTGATTACACAACATAATGAATTACAATCTTGATTTGTATAGCAGATATTTAGACTCATCCCTTCTTCCCACAGCTAATGCCAACAGGTTAGAGAAGGTAGTCAAAGAACCTCTTAATTAGATGATGTGTTTTAATTTCATGGAAGATTGGCATTAAGGAACCAAGATAAAAAACACAAGCACCCCAAAAAAGTGATATGGAGTACATTAAATGGCATCTGTTGTCTAGTGGAAGGCTAATTTGCATGAGCTTAGCAATACCTTGCTTTATTTGATCATGTAACTTGCGAGTTCTAGATCGAGCTGAGGCTATTTCTCTTACAAAATAATACTGAAACAGAAAATCAAAATTCATAATGTGTAAACTAATCAAGAACTTGCTTAATGCATTTTGTGAGAGAAATCCACGTTGTTTCGCAAACATATCTTTTACTGGTCAGTATTTATGTTACTAGTTAATTAAATTCCATTTTTGAAATGGCTAAGTAAGATTTATTTATATTATAATGAATGCAGTGTTTGGCATTTTAGACCCTTGCCTTTAATCAATACCCTTAATAGTTACAAGCCTTAGTAAGAAGAACAGTGTGATAAACACTTTGTTGGTGCTGTAGGGAACGTTTTAAATGTCTGAATAGTAATCAATACTGAGAAATTAGGTATTGACTAAAATAGTTTCATAATAAGTAATTATTGGTTTGCTCTTTTAGAAATTAGACATTTTCACTATGGGAATAAAGAGTAAATATATGATCATGAAATTAAACTGTGACCTTTTGATACGCCTTTCTTCTTTCTATAAAATTAGTAGGTTTAAATTTGATTGCACAGCTGTATTAAGTTCTAAGCATCAATTTTTAATTATTATAAGGTCAAGATTAGAACTAATGTGATTAGCACAATACTTCAGTACACTTCGGTTTTTTTACAGGACCTTCACCTGTTTCAGGTTATATTCTCCATACTGCTGAACCTCTTAAACTGTTCTTTGTTAGTGTTTCACCGAATGTTGTATATTTTTCTGAATATGATTTCACTAACATCTTTAATAAACTCCTGTTTTCTTCAGAAGGAACAGATTTGGTCAGCAAGGAGTGTTGTTGAAAATTGCCATTACTATTTTGGATCTTCTGGCCACTGATTTCATTTACACTCTACTGTCTATGTCCCATCACAACTTATAACCTTCCAGGACGGCATGGAAGTTGCTACATTTTTTGTTGTCTTAATGAAAATGAACACTTTTTGATTTGTTTCTGAATTAACTATAGATGTTTTAATACATAAGAATATGAGGCTGAGCAATATGGAAGGTTACTTTGGGTATTATCTGTACCACGTTTTGTTAGTTTGTCACTGGGGAGTACCCTTTTATTCCATGCTCATGTATTGTGTCTACAGAGCACTTTCCTTACTGTTATGTCACCTTAGCACAGGTGCAACAAGTTCAATTTCTTACTTTTTTTTTTTTTTTTTAAGTGATCTGTGCTGGAGGAGTGTCTGTTAGCAAGTTCAGTGTTTTATTTAAGTTTTCTGTTGGCATTAATTCTGATGTGCAAAATTGCTGAGTCCTATGCATTTGGTAACTGATCTGCCCTACGCGTTGTTATGGAAGAAAATACTGTTGCATACTCATCTAAGTTCTCCAGGTTAGTCTAGAAGCTACATGTCAATCACCTGACCTGCAGACTCTTGTACAACTGTCAGAGGAAAGGATTTAGGGTAATGATTTTTTTTTTTTTTTTTCCCCACGATTCTGTTACTGGGCCATTGAATGATCTTCAGGTACTCACAATTCTGGTTTGTACTGTCCCATAAAAATGAGATGCTTTCCAACCTCGCAGAAATACCTCTGTGGCTTGTAGGCAGCGTCGGGCTTGCTTTTTCTCCCATACTTGTCTCCAATCTAGGGTACAGCAAATGCAATGTTCAGTGAAAGACTTCAGGCAAACAAAGGAAGAAAACACTTCCAAGTTTCAGTGTCTCCTATTGTGCAGTTCAGATTGTTGCATTATGGGAACCTGAAACTTATCTGAACTCTGAAGATTTGGAGAAAGTCAGAAACTCAGAGCAGTGTGTCAGCAAAATTACATGCAGGAAGAAATGGTTACAAAAGCAGCCTTCCAAGAAGCAGGGCTTCTTGTACCCAAATTGGCATTCAGAAAAGTTATATGAGCACTTTATTTTTGCCTTGAAAACTGTAGCAAATTTTTTGTTAGTTACTATGGCTTCATCTTCTAATACTTCATGTGGTGGTGCTCAGTTCAGACTGTACTGCAGTGCTGTGCCATGCCGTGCTCCGTGATGACACAATCTTTGTTGTTGTTATTTGTTGACCATTAAGATTAAATTTCATAGATTAATTAGAGATTGTAATTTCACATTGATATCAGTAGGAACCTATATAGGGGTTATCTGCTGGATCTAGGCTCAACAGCTTTTAACAGTTTTGGCTATTTCTAAGGACTCTTACTTTGCAGTGTGTAAGAAAAACCCTTGCATCAAAGAATGTTAGAAAGAAGGCATTAAGATTTTCTTTTTTTTTTTCTTTTTTCTTTTTTTTTTGAGTTCTTCATAAGGGCAAAAAGCCAAAGGTTTATTAAAAATGAAATTCAAATAAACAGTTTTCTGTTTTTAATATAATAAATTTTTTATCCACTGATGAAATCATCTCCTGTTTTCCCCCGATAGATATTTTTTTGTTCCAAAGAGTTATGCCTGAACAAGGTTCTGCCAGGTGTCTACAGCACTGGCCAAGCTCTTCTTCCAAAGCAAATATTTTTAAAGCCAAGTATACTAGTAGTAATAACCAGAAAATATGTAAAGTATAACAATGAGATCAATAGTAGAAAAGAAACATGTTAGCTTAGTGCACACAACGCATTCCGAACTTGAAATCGTCTGTGTGAAATTAATGAAAAGTTTGGATATGGCATGTGATATCTTTTCCCTTTTACATAGTAGAAAGTATTCTGAAATGGTAATGTCAGATTGCATTCTGAACATGCTAATAGTATTGTGTGAAATTGTGTATCGGGCATATTTAGTTCTGAGTGTTACAAACTAGTTGTAATGAATTGAGATGCAGGGTTGGTGTTTTTAGAAGCTGCTTTACTTCTGAAGCGTTACAGCTGAAAATTTGCAGTGGATCTCTATTAAACAAATGCTGAGTGATATAGACACTAGATTTATCCTTGGTGTCATGGAGTGACTTCTACATTCTCTAGTCAAATCGAATAGTTATGTCTGAGAAATGGCAAAATGTCATTTATGGTAAGAATTGCTGCACCAGACCAGATTTCTGTCATAATTCTGACAACGAGCATTCCCAAGTACTTCAGAAAGAGGCGAAAGAGATGCCACTAGAGAACATTAGAGAATGACTTGATAACAAAGTAAGTCTCTTTATAACTTAAATTGAACCTCAGAGGGGTTCAGCTACAAGTGACAGCAGCATCTGAGTTTGTATTTAGTAGGGTATAATCAAGGTGCTTGCCTAAAATGTTCTCAGTAGAGCTTTCCTGTACTGAGAGAACTTGATTTGGGGAATTTGCCACTAGCTTGTATCACTAGTACATTGCCAGACAACTGTAAAGGAACTCACTTGGCTGAAGGACATTTGGTGGTCATTCATAATAACAAGAGAAAAATAGTGGAGACTTTGAAGAGAGAGATTCTTTGGTCTCCAAACATAGTAAAAAAAAATCACTTTTCTGTATTACAAGTAAGAACACCTGGGAGTTTCTTTTCATGGCAGTTCCCATTATTATTATTATTTTATTCTCAAATGTTTCTGAGTAAGCTGAGTAACTGGCATCATATGTTTAGAAGAAAGAAGGATTAATGAAACAAGAAGTGCAGTGATATCGGAAAAATGTTTTCTTATTGTGAAAAATGAACTTTGTGGAAAAAAATATTCCTTATAATAGTTTTTCCTCCTTCACAGAAAAATCATGGTTCTATTTCTCTGATTTCTCTGATAGCATATTGTATATTCACCGCTTCTGAACTGGTGAAAAAGCCTTCAGTTCTTTAAAGGACTCCTTCCCTTCGCTACGCAATCAGCGATGCAGCTTCAATGCAGCTCCTCATCTTTCCCTGTCAATGCTATTTATCATGTTGTTTTTTCTGCTTTGTTTCTTTATCAGTCATTAAGATGTGGCTAATAGTTTTTAAAGAACAGAGATAGTTTGTCTCACTGCTTTATGGCTGACAGTGTCATTTGGCTCTCCCAGGAAGACAGGTGGCCTCTCAAGTCCTCACTTCTTTGACAGAGGAGCAAATGTGTATTTTTCCATTTATGAGGGTATAGCCTTTCTGGTATGCAAGGGAATGTAAAAACAGCATTTCAATGTTAGAATTGCTGTCGTAGTGTTCTTTGATAGCTCTAAGCATTTGCACTTTGTTGCAGCCTAATATAAAGATGTTTTTAATGTAGGTTGGCTATTCCAGTCATATATTGGGTAGCATTTGAAAGAGCTTTGCAAACACAGATTGGTTTTCTTGCAGTTGTCTAAGAAATAAATATGGTAGGTTTCTGTGAAAAATAAATAAAAGACAATATAACACAGAGAGAAATATAAAGAGCTGGAAAATTACAGAGTTCAGCAATTGTGTTATGCAATTAGATATGACTGTGGCCATTTTGGGATACTGAAAATAGAAGAAATGCTGCTGGTTGTGCTTTACATTCTTTAGTGAGGCATTTTGCTCCATTTTTTTAAATTCACTACTTGTTTTTCTCCCCTTCCAGATACATGTTCATGGTAAAAATATTTTTCTTTCAGATTGGTATCTTTCAGTTGCTTTCTGCAATAATTACTCTGCCTTTAATACCTAAAAAGATGCTTGTTTGCTAATTCCAAAGGTGTCTGAAGGAGGCAAGAATGGCCTTCGGAGCTGTTAGACTTTGAAATGAAATAGTAAATCAACTGCTGATAAGACTTATATGTCATATTAAACACAGGGAATCCACCAGAAAATCATTACAGTAAAAAGCGACAATTTTGATTGATTAAAATGGTATGGGCTGGATAGTGTTAAATCATAGTGAGTGATGTGACATTACAATTTTACATATCATATTTCTGTCAAGACAATGAAGGTAAAAGGCATTGTCATCAGACGATAACGGACAATAAGAGGAATCCTGATGTTAAATTTATTACTTGGTTTAGATTTAGAAAGAAGTAATTCTTGTCTTGTGCCACTTATCAAATGACTGTAAATTTAGTGATGATGTAAAATTTGAAGGCAGAGCCACTTACAGTTTTGACAAAGTGCCAGCTATAAAGTATTTACTGTTCTCAGTGGTTCTGCCTTGCACACTTAAATATTTATCAGAAACATGAACTCTGCTGATAAATGTTTCTGATCGTCACTGTGGATTTTTTTTAACATGTAGATTTTTCATCGGAAGCTGATCTCCCGTATTTCATGATAGTAACGATCTTTTGCTCTTTTTTTAATTTAAAAGAACAAAAATGCATTATTTTTCATAGATCCCATTCGCAGCATATTTATTTCTTTTAATATCAAGTGCATAATGTTTACAAGACTGTGTTCCCTTCATTTCAGTGACCATTTATAGTGATAATTAGTGCCATGCCTGCTAAGGACAGTAATAACTCACATGTGCTTGTAGAAAAGGCAGTCACAGAGCCTTGTTGCTGCTCTTAAATCCTCTCTGAGAGGATAAACTTTTTCATATGTGATTATTGCTATTTGCTATCTATGTTTGCAGCAGAAAGTCCAATTTAACACCCATATTTATCGTCTGGGAAAGCTTTTTGTGTGGCTTTTAGGAGGGTACTCTGTGTAGAGCTGCCTGCCCCAAGGAGCTTGCAAGGATGCCATGTAGGAGCTAAGTGCTGCTCTTATGTGCCCCACGGCCTCCCTCGAGGCCTCACATGCTTTTAATGCCGTTACAACAGAGTCAGCTAAGTGAGGCAAGGTGGAAACAAGCCAGCTATCGAATATCACCACAGACCGCTGGGCAGCGCTGGAAGGGCTTGAAAAGAAGAAAGGGGCAAAAGCTCTGCATGTGTCACCTGTCTTCTCGATCCTGCCCTATCGAGAATAATTTCACTGATTCAATTATGCTGAATCTCAAAATGGTGTGAAGGCAATGGGCTAATTTGGGCTTTATTTTGGTCGTGATTCCCCCTCTTCAAGATTTCATTACTCGTTTAGCACAGGATTTAAGTGACAGACCATTGCCTTTTATACCAAAATGACTCTAAGGGTATTTCGCTGCAGAGAATTAATTTTTTTCACATTCATGGTCAGGGAATGTGAGACCAACTTACATGAAATTTCCCATGCCATTTGGCCTGTGCAGAAGAGGGGGGGGGAAAAAAAAAAAAAAGTTTCCCTGGCCTGGCTGAATTTCTGATGAGTAGATAAGGCTGGATGCGTAGTGGAGATCCGTGACCCTCTGCAGCTCCCAGGCAGCCACTCCACGGCTGCTTTCACATCAAAGGTTGCAGGCTGTGGGGACTGAAAGAGCCCTTACAAATCGTGTCTGCTCCACACACCAGGGCAGTCCTCTTAAAGAGGAGGAGAGTTTGCAAATTGGCGCAGACCATCAAGGCATCTACAGGCAGCAGGCTAAATGGACTATATGGAAGTCTATGCAAATACCAGAAGTACTTCCAGAATACCATAAGTACTGTAAGTCTATGGAAAATACCAGAAAGTTATACCTTCTAATACAATGTTTTCTTTGACATCCAAGTGGACAGAGATAGCCATATGCATAATTAAAAGGGGAAACAAGGGTACCTCATAATTAAAACTCATCAGTTTTATGAAGTACAGAGAACCAGGGAAGGGCTCCCATTTCCTGTAAGAGACATAACATTTTAAAATGACAACCATACAAGCTTTACAGATAACTTTTATTTTTGAAAATAGTTTTGGAAGGCTAGCCTGTAATGAAGCTACTCTATTACCCCAACCATTTTATGCAAAATCACATCAGAGGGGGGAAAAAAAAAGAAAAGAAAAATCACTGCTTTTGCTAAAGTCAGTATCATTTCTTCCAAAGCTTCCTTAAGCAGGGACAAAGTTAGGCCCCTTGTTTCCTAATTTACTCAGTTTTCATTTTGATTAGTTACCAGAATGAAACTCTCTTTGGTCCACTCATGGACAGAGTCCATTGATTCATGGATCAAATTCATCCATGAATCCCCCCATCCCTGTTAGCCAAGTTACCTTCCTCCAGTCATGGGGATGCTGTTCATGCCAGTTTATGGTTCTTAAATGTTTTTAGAAATCTGTGTCCTCAGCAATACAGACATCCTGTCCTCCCACCTTGCAAGGACATCCAGCTGCTTTTAAAATCAAATCGATAATATCTAGCAATTGTGTTTCTTAAAGGAAACGTGGACCACATTTTATTTTTATTTTTATTTTATTTTTTATTTTTTTAGAGGCAGTTTCAGGGATAGATGCATTCTTTTCTTGACACTAGATGTCAGTGTAGGACTGAGCATTGCTGCATTTCCTTATGCATCCAGTTAGCTCCAGTTCATAGCAAGGAGGGGGTGAATAAGGAGTTTTAGAATCGGTCACTGGCTGAAATTAACTTAAAAGTATAAGGTATTTTTTCAGTCTTTAAACAGAGTGATGGATTGAAGGGTAAGATAAATACAATGAAAAATGCTCATTAAAAAAAGGGATTATTTTGAATGACGTCATAAGTCATCATCTTTTAGCTCCCAATGCCTCTTGCAAAACTTTCCATGTGTGACTTTGTTTTTCCTATCCATGCCTGAAATGATAACTTTCTATCATTAAACCTCACCTTCACTCTTCACGCACTTTCAATGCTTTTTAGTCTTCACTCTTTGATACTTTTCTATCTTTTCCTCCTTCCATGTTCTGTTTCTGAATGGATGTAGTAAGACCTGTAGACGTTTTATTTAATTTTATTTTTTTCCAGCCTGGTTCTCCTTTCTGTCGGGTTCCTCTTTACTCTCATCTTAAACATTTTACTCTGCCTACCTTTTTCTATGGTTCATTCAACTACCATCTCCCTTTTTCCTCCCCCCTCACTTTTCTTTTCCTGTCTTACTCCTGTTTTTTTGTTCAATCTGAATGTTACTTTCTTCATTATTTTTTCCCACTTGTTTTGTACGTCCGTTCTTCTGACAGCTGAACTCTTCCCACCTTACTTCATATCTCTTTGAAAAAGTCTATATCTACCTTTGGACTCTTTGTTTTCCTCATCAGTTCAGGGCCAAGAGTTTTGAAAAGGACCTCCTGAATTTATGGCTTTTACTTTGATCCTCTACATGCGGAGCAAGTATCAGGAACTAGAACCTGGCAAACACTTCACGCCACCATAGTCACACTGATGTGTCTATGGCCACAACTGGGTATTGCAAAGTTACTGGCTTGTGGTTCCCTATACAGGTGGCACAACCTGGCCTCAGTGATTAGTCCTCTTTGCTTAATGACTTGCTTTGTAAGTGTCTTCTCTTCTGTTCTCAGTTGCTAACCATGGAGTCTATACGTGTACATGCACCAAATACACACCAGATGTTTTCATTCAGTTAGGTGTTGAAACTGAATAATCAGTAGGCATCAGAGTGAACATAGAAACACATAGTTGGAAAGGGCGGGCGCACCCTGGTGTGAATGGGAAAATGCTTCTACAAAATGTTTCAGGCTACCCTCAGAGCTGATTTCTCAGTTCTGAGTCTCATTTTAGGCGTCAAGTATCTTCCAAAGATCTAAGCCTCGAATCTGAAATTTGCCACTCATAACGTACTAATCATATTTCAGTAAATAGAAACTTTGGTTTTACAGCCTCTTACATATGTTCTAATGATCTCTTCCCTTGCTAACACCCTCTGTGCCACAAGTTTTAACTAGCTTTCTTTTAAGCTGATTAGTCATTATAATCACTTGTTTAAATTAATAAAAAATATTTCTAATCACAGGCTAGCACAGATTTTACTGTTTGTAATGATTGCTCTGATAGAGAAAGTCTGAGCCTGAAAGATTGTCTGTTATTTCCAAACATATCAGCAGGCCAGTTCCCCCTGTACAGTTGTGCTTTGCTTCTCTTTAGACTGTCACTGCTGCAGTCTCCCTGAAGTTTGTTTATTTATAACTTCACATGGAACAGTTTGGATATATTCTTTTATGATCATAAGGTCTTTATTAAGTTCACTTTAGCTATTTATTGTTTAATAATTGGGACGACTGATTAGCCTCCAATGTAAGACATTGCCTTTGCTCACCCCCCAAACTCCCAATTGGATGATGAAGGATAATTCATATACAATTCAGCTGTGTTCCTACAGCAAGTGAGCTGCAACACACAGAGCCCCATTCTCATCTTATTTGAAGTAAATATCTCTGCCTTTCTGTCCTGTCCCTCATTGCAAACCATTACAGGTTTTTGACTTCTGGTTATTCATGTAAATATTTCAAGATGGAAGGAGATTTTTCTTTTCCCCCCTGCATTGGCAAAAATCTTTGCTCTTGATAGTTTTGTAAACCACTTGAATATATATTTTTTCTGAATCCCAGTAGCCTCTTGGCTGCCAAATTGCTCTGGCTTCCAGGTGAGTTGCGTTTGAAGTTATGTGGTTCAGCTGTGATGAGCTGTCCGCTATTAGCTAACTAGGGTATGGGGCACTTCAGCAGTAATCCTGCATCAACCCTGCTCCCTGGGAATGCTCTGCAAGCTGAACTGACGGTAAAGCAACATTCAGATTTGGTCTTTTAAGTGTTTCTCATTAGTTCAGTGGTGTAGTTCAAAGACCACCAAAGGTAGAATAGCAAGAGAGTGAAGTAAAACTACCCTACTGTATTGCAGGTATGCCAAGTGTAAATTTGGATTATGCTGGGAACCTGCTTTTCTGTGCACTGGGCCCTTGAACGCTAACAGGATTGTGGCGGGGTTGGTGTATCCCTGCTCGCTGCTCCCTCGCGTTGCTCAGCAGGCTGCTAGCCACCAGTAATGAAGGGGAATAAAATCTCCTTCTCTGGTGTGGCTTTGTGAGTGTTTGTGTCGCTAGAACAGCGTGCTTTGCTCTATGAGACTTGGCAGGAAAACGGGCTCAGGCAATTCTGTGCCTTACCCTTGCTTTGGGATGCAGCAGAGTGTTCTTGCAGTGGAGATGTACGGTAACTCCTGGAAACAGCTTAAAGGGATGTGTTGTGACTCTGGTTGTGAAGCAGCTTCTCCGGCTCTCCCCTTCCTCTCCCTGTGTCTCTTCTCCCTTCCTCCCCGCTGCAGCCGGCAGCAGCTGATGGAGCGTGTTGCTGTGTTAATACCTTGTTAGGGCTGTTCCAGCTGCCGGGTCTCGGCGAGGTCAGTGTCAGGACCGCTTTAGCGTGAAGCCGTGATGTGCAGGGTAAAGCTGGGGACAGGTAGAGCGTCCCCCCTCGCGCCGCGGGGAGCCTCGCGGCTCCGGGCACCCCCCGCACGCACAGCGCTGCGGGCGGTACAGGCGATAAAACATAATATGGTTCTGGTCACAAGCAATCAGGGCAACCTAAAGCAGCGTGTAGGCTAACGGACTAGACGGAACATCGCTGGCCTTGCTGGGTATTTGTAAATTCAGTTTGGTAAGGCTGCAGGTGTTAAAGAGCTGTGGAATGCTGTTGTCTGCACGGTTCTGGCAGGAGTCTGACTTTGCCAGATTTATGGAATTCAGGAGATATCAGGGATAAGCCAACAGCTGGATTTGAAAAGGCAGTATTAAGATTTCATTTCTCAATTTAAGAAAATATTTTATGTTTTCTAACAGAAGTTGTCCAATCACATATATAAGCTCAGACTGTGTGTGTGGGGGGGAAATAAGCAAATTTAAAGGCCAAATATAAATAAAATCCACTTTGCATTCCTAGTGTTTCCCATGCAGATAGGGAGGAAGAGGGGAAAGGTGATCCATAGCACAGTATTTATCCTTTCTCCTTTTTCTGGTTAACTTTAACATGCAGGTTAAGCAGACAATTTTTGCACTCAGTTGGCTGTGAGGTTAATCACAGGCCAGGCATATTTATGTTTCATGTGATACCAGCTTTATTCACAGACTATGCCTGCATTTTTTTTTTTTTTTAAAGATATTTGTTTTATATAATTAAAGTAATTTTCATTATTTATTAGTGAGAAATAACGTGAGACCCAGTGTAACATCTATATCATGTTCAATGTGTGCATGTGTATCCTGAAAGGTAAGAGTGCAATCATCATTCAAAATTAGGGGATAAAATCTCTGAAAACCTCTCTCAACTCTTGTGTTTTTGTCATATGAATCAATATTTCAGTGAAAGAAAATTGGTTTGAAGTGATAAAATGCGACTGATATATTTTTTGGTGGTTTTATGCTTCCCTTTTTTTTTTTTTTTTTGAGTTTTTTTTGTTTGTTTGCTTGTTACAGGTGATGTGGTTTTTCCCTTCTCTTTATTGGTCTTTTATTCCTCTAAACAGTAAATATGGACAGGTTGCATTTCTTTACAGCCTTTTACTCAAGGCCCTTGAAACACACTGGGTACCTTAATGTCTAAAATGTCTTAGCATCCAGGTGGTAGGGATTATCTCTGTTTTACATAGGAGGAAAAGGAGACTCACAGAGGTTAAGTAAGCTCTTTCTGATTGGTGTCAGAATTGGTGCTGGGAATATATTTTACAAATTTGTATTTCCCTTTCATTTTTTTCTACCTGCATGTGCGTTTATGAAACCTATTTTATTTCATAATGTAATGTATTCCAGCTTCACATAACATCTACGCATGAGAAAAGAAAGGCATAATTGCCTTAATGTGACATAATGTAACCCTTCACTTTCTGCTAAATATATGTGAAAATTAAGTTAAATATGAAAACAAAGTACAACCCTGACCTGGACTGTGGCAGGAAAATGCAAAATCTGAAAGAGAAGCCTGGGCCTCTCTCCCTCATCAAATTGTTTTAAAATTGGTACTTTATGCCATTGTTAGTTTTAAAAAGGCAGGATTTCTCTTGCTTGACTTTAAGAAATATCTATCCAAATGGTGACAAAAAGTTCATCCTCTTACTGGTATTTTCATTCTAGTGCCTTTTGCCTCTTCCTGGCAACATTCCACAGTTGTTCCCTCCCTTGTCTACTATGCTTATTCCCACTTCTCCCATCCACCATCACCACTAGTATAACTTACATTTAACAAGTTAAAAACAGCCACAATCCTCCTCCCATTTGATGTATGCAGGAGAAAAATATAAAGTATCAGCAGCTGGAAGGATAATGTGGAAAGAGGTGAGGAAGAGAAGAATTGATTGAGGCCTTAGTAGAGAAGACTGAGTGTTACTGCTGCCTAAATGCCTAAATGTTTGCTCATCACTGCAAACCTTTTCATTCAATCAGCAGTGAAGGCAGGACTATAGGTAACCTCGATAATAACATCCATTAAGTATGGATAGCAAAGCATAGTAGCTGAAAGATCTGCAAATGCCAAAATAGCTGAAGTCTACTGGACGTAAGCGAACAAACAATAACATGGCAGTTTTTTCAAGGCATCCTACCTGGAGGCACTAAACTATTCTTAGCTTTTATACCAAATCTGATGGCTAAGATGCTGTATCTCCAAAACCAAGATTGCGTCAAATAACTATGTGTGTACAGCAAGAGGTCAAATAATCACTTTATGTGCCTTCCTGTTATCTTGTTTTCTTTCCTGAATCTAGTTATTAAGTAATTTTATATCTCAAAGATGTGTATTTTTATATTAACTCATGGGGTTAAAATAGGTGATAGCTTACGCATTTTGAGCTCTGCATTTGGTTACAGCCTGGAATGAAGCAAGCAATGGGACACATTTGCTAGTCAGGAGTAGAGGAAATGGTTGGTGTTCTAAGTCCTTTATTATTACGAAAGTTTTACTAGAAAAAAAATTTAATTGTTGGTACTATTTACTTCCTCTGAAACTCATATAGAGATACTGAGAAAGATGAGAGAAAAGCTGTGGAAAATTATTCTAAGCATGAAGTGTGGACTACTTTGTAGCACATGAAACTGGGAATCGTATGATTTGCTTCAGACTCGCTCTTTTGTAGCTTTAGAGAAGTCATTAAAACATGTGACAAGAAGTCAATGAAAATGTTTTTTTCTAGGAAAGAGAATGTGTACTGATTAGTGCTAACCAGTCATTGGAATTCCTATTCTCTGGA
>VZSV01000062.1:2338448-2349751 GCA_013398735.1 Nothocercus julius | reverse complement strand
CAATTGGTAAAGTGCTTAGACCAAAAGTCTATTGTTTATTCTGATATTAGTTATCAGTGCTCAGTTATTTCTAAATTTCTCAAACATCCTGCTGGAAGACAAATTTTGCAATGTTTTCTCTGCAGCAAACTATCTTGTTTCAGACCAGGAGAGGCTGGTTACCTAAGCTGAGGACACCCAGTTAAATGAGCATGTGCTCTGGCTCCCACATGTCTGCTCAATATTGTTTCAGTAGAATTCAGTTACAAGAACAGTTTTCACTAGGCAGGTCCAAAAATGTTGAAATCTATGTACTTTTTTTACACTTAATTTGAATCTGCACGTTTGTGAGTTAGGCTGCAGCTAATTCACATTTGTCATAGATGAGGCAAACATGAAGGCTCCACAGATTGACCAGAGTGTTACACTTGCACCCAAAGAAATCCCCTCACAGTTCACTCTTTGGAACCTTAGTGCTGCTGCTAAAAACATCACTGTTTACTGGCAATCAAGGTTCTAACTCAGAAGGTCCTGGAAGAGGGATATTTCAGTGTAAGTTGTTGCCCTTATTTTTCATTTTCCCTCCATATAGCAGGAAATATTTCTATGTTGCACTTAAAATTATAAAGGATAGAAGCTTTTCTATTTGGAGAATATTATTTGTGTGTGTATGTGTGTTTTTGTATGCGTGTGTATCCATGAAAAATCTGTCTGAATATCTGTCTGATGCCTTTTCCACATTAGTACTCTCTAGTGGAGTTATCTCTTGAGGATTTGAAGTAATACTCATTCAACGAAAACTGTGGCAGAGATGGCATAACTAGCATCAGGTCAGCTCTGTCTTTTTAGATTTGAAAGACAGATGCTTAGAGTTCATTGCACACTTACAAAGTACTAACAAGGCCCTGTGCTTCGATCCAAACACAGTTTGGTGTCTCTAAGACCTCTTAGCACACTGTTTCTACTTTCTGGTGTCTATCTCTGTCAGACTGGCTGTATACATGTAGTTTCTGTGATTTGTAAACGTTACTCTCTATTTAGCTTTCAAATATTCTCATTTGTGGTGTTTTCTTAAAACCAGCCCTCTGCTGCAAATATTCTTTTTTTCTTTTTTTTTAATGAGTTTGTTTTTTCCTTCAACACGCAGATGTTGTTTTCTTACTGTATCTTGTGTGATCATGGCATTTTCAGCTCTGAAGCCCAGAAGTGTGGGGCTTTTGCAGTGTGTTTATATTTTGTAGAGAAGAGAATTGCATGTAATTGGAATATTGCAAAATTGATTTCACCTCTATCTCTAGATATTCTTCCTTTTTAGTTAACTCAGTGATACTAAGTCAACTTATAGGCACAAAATCTTACAGCATAGTGTGTGTGTATGTATACATATATATATAGTATGTATTTCAAATCTATCTAGAGAATACTTTTACTAATGGTATTGATAGTATTGTGAAGCTGTTAGAGACCTTTTTACATTTGACAGTGTGCGATGGTAGAACTCCAACGTTATCTTTCAGGATTCATAGGGTAGTCCAAGTTGATAGGATATTTCAGGTTAGAAGGGATCTCAGAAATGATTGAGTCCAACCTCTTGCTCCAAACAACTGTAAGATTGAAGTTGCTGGGGACTCTATTCAGTCAGGTCTTGAAAACTTATGTGGCTGAAGACTAGACAACCTCTTTGACACAACTGTCCTTCATTTCCAGGTGCAGTTCTTCATGCAGGATTTTGCTTTTGTCCTTGCTGAATTTCATAGGGTTCCTGCTGTCCTTAACTTTCTAAGTTTCCCTGCATGCCAACCCTCCCTCTCAAACTTATTGACTGGTCCCACCAATTTGGTATCCCTGCTGACTTAATGAGGATAGGATCCATTGCTTTCTCCAGGTCATTGATGGAGATGTTACACTGCACCAGTCCCAGGAGCGACTTCAGTTGTAACTAACATCCAGGTAGAATACAAGTTATTAGCAACTGCTAATGCAAGCAACTCCTTGAGCTCGATTATCCAACTATGTAGTTGTCCACCTATCTAAACCATAGCATCCTAACTTGGAATGCAAGAGTGTTGTGGGAGACGGTGTCAAAAGACTTGCTAAAATCAAGGTAATTTACATCCACTGCTCTGCCCTCATGCACAGATCCAGTCATTTTATCATCAGCTTAGTCTGCCATGATTTACCCTTGGTAATACCATGCCAATTGTTTCCAGTCACCTTATTCTCCTTTACATGCCTAGAAATGTGTTCCAAGAGGATTATCACCATGATTTTCCCAGGGACTACCTGGCCTGTACTTCCCTAGTTTGTACGTTAGGCTTTTTTAAAGGTGGGTGCAACACTTGTCATTAGGGATCCTTCCTGATCTTCAGCACCTTTCAAAGATGATAAAAGGTGGCCTTGCAAAAATAGGGGCTAGTTATCTCAACAGCTTTCTTGATCAACTCCCATCCGGTTCAATGGACTTGCGGGGGGGTTGAGTCGCCTGCAGTAATTGGTAACTCAGTCCTCATCACTGCTCATAGGCCACCTTCTTCAACCCTGCATCTAAGCACAGAAACTTGGGAGACCTTGTTGGTGAAGACTGAAGCAAGCAAAGAAGGCATTGGGTATTTCAATCTTATTTGTTCCTGTTCTCATAAATCATTCACTCTTTTGTTCAGCCCTTTCCTACTAAGCAGTAGAAGCTCTTCTTGTTGCCTTTAATGTTCTTCACAAGTCTTCAGCTGACCTTTGGTTTTTCTAACACCATCTTCACAAGCCCAGGCAATCTTTATAAATAATTTTTTTGGTGCCTATCCCTACTTCCTGTATATTGAATTTTTGCTCTGGAGCTCTGAGTTCCTTGTTTAGTCAAACTAGTCTTCATATATGCCTGTTTGTTTTTCAGAGAAATGAAATGGACCATTCTCACACTTAAAGCATGCAGTCCTTAAAGATCTACCAGTTTCTCTGAGCTCTTCATTCTTATTTCTAGGATCTTGCATCCAATATCACTTCTGACATTTCTTTCTGCATGTCCACAACTGGGTTTTGGGTTTTCAGTGTACCTTATGGAAAAACTATGTTTTTCCCCATTGACATTCTTGTATCACTTGTTATATGAATATCAAGCTTTAAAAAGTAATCATCACTTTGCATCAATTGAAGCTATATATTCCCTAGCTTAGAAGGCATTGAAGCTGTGTGCAAATAAGACATGTGCTTGTGCTGCCTAATTCCTATCAGAATTACAGCACTGCTCCATAGTATCTCTGCTGGATGAACCAGAACTGGCACATCCATTGATTCCTACCAGCTGTTTTCTGCCAATTCCAGTTCCTGACAGGTAGCAAGCTGTGTACTTGGCAGCAAAGAATCACAGACAGTTCAAATATGCCCCAGGGAGGGCAATTGCTTACCCTAAGCCCATCACATAATCACTCTCATGCTTTGCAAGATACGTACACACACGTACCACATCTGTCTCATAGTATCTGTACACAGAACTGACAAAGGACTGAACTAAATATGTGCCATTTTACTACAGAGCAAAACCAAGGTGCTCGTAAAAGACAAACGTAGATATATTTTTGTAATGAAACTTCTTTTGTGTATTCTGGGAAATGTTTCTGTAGCTGATCTCTATTTTGGCTATAATAGAGCAAATAATCCATGTAAATACTAAATCAGCCCGTTCTAGTACTTTAACATTTAAAACTGTTCATTTTCATCTGCTGATTTGACAATCTTACAAGATAGTAGAAGCAGCCTTAAGCCAGGATGTGCTACAGTCTTCAGTTGTTCCTCCTAAGCACTGAACTAACCGGTTAGTTGGTTAGTTCCTGAGAGTTGGTGTGGGCTAGATTAGGGGTAAATTGCCAAAACAACTTTGGTTGCAGAAGCCTCTGTGAGTCTCTGTCCTTGTCCACATGGGTTCAGGTAAAAGCAAGGTGTTAAATGGAAGTTATTTTGTACCCTTTGAGTCTTCAATAGTAAATAGTAGGTGGAGGATGGATACTACTTTACACAGTGGATTTTATTAGCTACAGCAGAGTTGTTGGTTGTGTGGTTTTTGTGTCTTTGGTCTTACAGTTCTCAAAGCCTGTATAGGAAATGCACCTTTAAGATCCTGACTCAGTTGACAGTAATTAGTAAAAAATTATTCTTTCTTCAGCCTGAAATTACAGTCCAAGATCAGGCATCTTAATACACATATTGAGATGAACCTATAGAGGTGCCTTCTATCCATTAGGGCAGTGCTTGATCTAGTAGATCAGTATCTAGTGTTACTCTGCAGACAGACATGAGGGAATCTGTCTGTTGGCTTCATTTAGATCTCTTCATGTTCAAAGTCCCCATGCTTGGTGGATTTCTCTCTCTCTCTCTTTTTTTTTCTTTTTCCTTTATTTTACTTTATTTTTTTACTTTGCTTGCAGGCTAAGCAGAGAGTACAGATGCTCACTTTGTAACTGATTTGGAGTGACAGGGGTTTACTGTAGCCCTGCAGTTACTGACCTGAAGCATTCATGATTCTGTGCCTTGAGCAAGAAAGAATAAATTATTCTACTACCTTTCACTGTCATTTTAAACCTGTAAAGGAGCTGTGCAGTGTAAAAACTTGAAGCCCGTGATTCTATTGTTAACATAGAATTTCCTTAAATGAGCTGTCAAAGATTAAAACAAGCTTTTGCCCAGTGTAAGTGTTATTTATTTTTTTCAATCAGAAACCAATAAAACATTTTATAACAGGATTCTAAAGTGTATTTGTTAATTACAGTTATCATATAGTCTTTCAAATGCTAATGGTCTGACTCAAATTTCACTTTGTTTAGTTGTGTTAGAAGTTATGATTAAAGAATGGTATAGCTTTATAGTTGTTTTACTGCCATCTGTGTGCACCAGGCAGTAACTATGTACAGATGGTTGTCATTCAGAGACAGGTTGCCACATGCAAAAAAAGTATGTTTCAGTTATTTTAATAAGATTTATTGCAGCAGTCACAGTTAAATGCTTGAACCTTAATGATAATTGCTACTAATCCTTCAAGAAAAATGATCAGAGTTTAGTAAACCTCAAGGAACAGATTTTTGCTGTAAACTTCAGAAACATCTCACCGCAAAGGTATGGTTTATGTTTCTGTTTTGTATTTCTCCTCCACCTCCCCCTTTTCTTGCTTGATCATCTATTCCTATTCTTGTGGTCTTGCAGCATTTGGTGTGAAAAGACAAAGAGATCATTTTCTATTTTCCTTCCCTTGTATAGATACATATTTATATTGATACACTGGAAGGCTGTTGAAGTAATTTAAATACATTGGAACAAATCTGGAATTAGAGTTATGTGAGAATGTCGAGTTCTAAATTCCTTTGCGTTAGTGGCTGGGCCACATTTACGCCCCAGTCATGGCCCTTTTGCTCCCATTTCCAGGACAGAAGCGGTGATTCACAGACTAGAATCTCGTGTTTGTGGCTGACTTCCATACTCCGTAGTCATTTTCAAAATACCACAGTCCAGGCCAAGGTTTAGAAGAGATCCTCTGTAGTATCCCAAATATTTGCGAGCTGGTAGCCTTAGTAGGGTGAACCTGGGCATCCACCAGGTTTCTTAATCTAAACACTTCAGTGTTTCAAGCACCCTGTTTCTCCTTCTTGTTTTAGGGCTTAGGTCATTCTATGCTTTTTACTGGTGAGATTTTCATCTAAATGTATGTACATGTTAGTATATATAAAATATGGATGAGTGTGTATGTATATGGGCAGACGTATGTGTATTTATCCTTTGTGTATATGGTAGTATATGTATGCACACACACACTGTTCTAAGAATGACTTAAATAGCCAGTTGTTTTGGAAAATATTTATGGGTTTTCCCTTCTAGATGATTCCTTAGTTGGTTTTAATGCAAACAGGAGTCGCGTGTGTGACTGGGATAAGGTCAAAAGACTAACATACAACAGATAGAAAGTAACACAAGAAAGCCAAAGAAGTCATACAACTTGGGAGGCCGGGAAAGTTATCGCTGTTTTCTGATGTCCCTTTCATAATTCAGTTTTCACTTGTGATGTTACAGAAATTTAGAATTATACTGGATGCAGGTCTAGTTTTTGGGGGTGGGTGGAAAAAAAAAAAAAGGATGCTACTCATCTTTAAGATTTCAGGAACAACTGTGGTTGTTGTGACTTGATTTTTATGCTAGCTGTTTATCACTAGCTATACTGTGGATTGCTGTAAACAGTCACACACAAATCACAGTGAAAGAAACTTATGGACCTGTTATTTAGTAGAAGTTACTGTAGCCTTAATATTGAGTGGGGCAATACTAGTTTGTTTTATAGGGGAGCTGGCTTTGTTAATGTCTAAATTCTAATGTAATGAAAGTGATTAGAGCAGTACACGAAAGAAGATGTTTTCCCTCTCCTCCTTGTATGTGACCTCTTTTCCTTTTGTGAGAATTTCCATGCTTTCTGGACGAAATTCAGGACTAGAAATAAGAAAGGGCAGCGATAAATGACCTTTTCTCTCATCTTTCTGTATCTTGTGAAACACAGTTTTACAGTGCCCCAAGGTGAGGAAGGTTGTCACTTTTTGTCTGTGTGCATTATTGTTCTCTGCCACCAGGAAGCTGCATTTAAGGGGAAGGGTGCGAAATTGTATTTTCACTCAAGGCTGTACTGAAATAGACTGAGAGGCTACTTTAGAGTGTGGATAGCCGATTTCCTTGTTGATAATTTAAGGATAAAAAAACAATTATCAAAAAGGAAATTATTAACAGTGCATTGTGAGCTTACAAAATTAAATGCTTACAGGTACTTTCTTATGTGTTCCCCCCCTCATATAATTATTTTTAATTTTTCAATTGCATTAAGAGAGGAAAACATTTTATACTTCTCTGTCATATTGAAAAGAATGGAGAAAGAAATAAATGTCTTAATAATGGTTCCTGAACCCACTTCTTAATAATGGTTACTGAAAGCACTTAGACAATGGATTCCCAGGCATTTTGATACTATAGACCGTTTTTTGTTAGACAGATTATCCTCTAGATCAAAAGTTAATGCAGGCTTTCTCCAGTACCTGTGACTGCTTAAATTAAACGCTTACTTAATGCTCTTCTTTAAGTTTCTCTCTGAACAGTCTTTGGAAGACACAAAGAAACAGCAAGGCTCAGTCCTGAAGGCATATCTGAAGAAGCTGGTGATTGAAGTAGCTTGAGGTTAAATGGTGGCATAGTGCAGATCAGCCCTAGGGCTGCCATATGTTTTGCCAGCTGCCAACATCTTCCAGGGGCTACTCATGTAGCTGTTGGAAGGTTTTGCTTTTCAGGCTAGCGAGTTACAGAGGAGCATGGAGTGGAACAAGGGAGGAGTATTGACCCTCAAGGGGTTCCCATGTGCCCAGAAATTTGATAGATTCTCTGGCTGCTTTGAACCACTGAGCGATGCAAAATAGCTGGAAGAGTGCCAATGAAATGGCCTTGAGCTCAGTTAGGAGCAAATGGTAAAACTTCTGTGTGTTTCCTTGGCAAATTTTGTGTCTTCACTGTAGCACACGCTGCAAATCAGCAAATCTGGTGGTAAGGATCAGTGAAACAGGCTAAATTTTTCACCAGAATTAACCATTCATTGAGGAGGTAACAAATTCCTTATGAGGAAGATGTGTAAACACCCACTGCCCACCTCAGAATTTGCGCTTAGACTATGACTTAAAGTTTAATTGCTATTCTAGCTAGAAACATTTAAGTGGTTTTAAAATTAGTACCGTGTGGCTCCAGGCAAGAACCCCAGCCGTTTCTGTCCTAGCCTTACCTGCTGCATGTCTGTCTTTATGTACAATAGTCTATAAATATGTGTGAGCATCTGTTACTGTGTTCCTTCCCTTCTTCCCTCCACAAGCCAAGATTTCCATAGTCTGCTGCCATGGTACTTGTATATGACATTTTGAATGCATGAAGTGCAAAAGCATGACATTTTGAATTAGAAATTAATTTAACAAACGTGTCTGTGGAAAAACGTTTGGATCCTCAAAATTTGTCAAATGATATTTTGAAAAGTTACGAAGAATGAACTGAGGCAAGTGAAATGAACTGAGTTCACAAAATGAACTGAGGCAAGTTTCATGCAGAAGTTCAAAAACAACAATGTTTACCACTTGACAGACATCGTGACCCCACCAGATAGGACATTAATCTGATGAATGACACTAGGCAAATCTCAGCATAGTGCTCCTGGTTCAGTTCTTTCTTTCCTGTTTAGGTTCTTTTTGGGCAGACACAGTAGATAATTTTCCATTTCCTTTGGTGTTGCAGCCTCAGTTACAACTTGATTACAGTATTCCCTGCATACCAATGCAGTATAAATAATAATAATTTACCATTTCTGAGCTGCTGTCACAAGTTTAAAAATAAGTTAGTTGAGGGTGGGCAAAGTTGTCAAATTATGTAAGTATGTAGATGGAAAACGATTTGCAAATTCAATTGACTTGAAAGGGAAATTGATGCAAATAAGTACATATATTTAGTTCTACCACATGTCACACGGTAGCTCAAGAGTAATGACCTTGATTATTAGATTGGCCCATTCTAGTGTGAATAAAAACTAAGGCGTCCTTGTTCGCTATTTTAAGTATTAATTTTGCATTCTTTTTGAAAGTGAAGTTTCAGAAGGGACTAAGCTCATATGCACAAGTTCAAAGCTCGACATTGGGTGCCAGTCCTGTTTTAGATCCACGAAGATGGAGACTAAAATTATGCTGAAGCCTAATTAAGATCATAGAGCCTCCTGTGAAGTTTGCTACAGGTATCGGCTTGCAGGATAGGGGCCGAATAATCACAGAAGATAAAGAAAACAGAGAAATGTGTTTTAGAACAAAGAACTGCTAGAGATCATTAGGGAGATTTCACATTGGGCAGCTCCTTCAGCGGAGGTCGTCTCGCAGGCTTCAGCGTGCTCCTCTGCGTTGCTGTGAATGCTCTGTCACGCCATGATACATGTGTAGCATCAGCACCCCTTATTACTGCACAATGTACAGTCAAGTAATATGTTCATGTTTATTAATTTTAAATCCTGTTTGTTACGAGCAGTAATATCACTTAGCCACAGTTATTTTCCACTTCATTTGGTACCCTACTAATTTTAACTGCATGAGACTATTTGCTAGTCTGGCAGCTAAGCCTTGTATCTCCTTTGTGTTTCTTTCTGTTAAGTTCTTCTTTTTGTTAAAAATAATCTTAGAAGCATATATATGTATATTTATATCTGACTCTTTGAGACCTCCAGATCTTAGCCCACATGCTTGCTTTGTCTGTATACACAAGCTCTATGTGCTTCACAAACTGTACACCTTCTTTGCAGGACTTCTTGGTGCTCCTTTTTGTTTCCATTTGACATCTAATCTCCCTCCTTGTCTTTCTGCTCCTAGTTTCAAGCCAGTCACACCATGAGATCAGGCGTATCCCTTGTTCCTTTGTGTGCCTACAATCACTATCTTTCTTTTGTGTTTTTTTTGTTTGTTTGGAGTGTTTTCTTTTTTTTTTTTTTTTTTGGGGGGGGGACTGTCTTTCAACTATTACTATTTGTTGTTGGCAAACCACACTTCCAGTGAGATTTGAGAAGATTCTCCTAAAGCCTGTGATGCAAACTCCAATCATAGACATGGGAAACAAAAGAAAGACCCAGAAAACGTAGAGACATAAGAATGGTTTGATTAGAGGGAAAGCAAAGGCACTGCAGCACATGAAGCATTGAAAAAATACATATGCCAATTGAAAGTGTAGAATGTATAGAGGAATTTGCTATTTTTTCTTATTCTTTCAGTGAGTATGAGCTCTTCATCTCTGTTCCTCTTTTCCCCAACCTATTCTTTGTCATCAAGAAGAAAGTTTGTACTTGTACCATAATTAGACACTTGAAGCATTTTATATACCAATATTTCAAAATATTTGATAACTGAGTGGTTTTAGTTTCACCAACAATCTTGCTAGTGTAAGAAGTGTACTTTAAAAGGAAAATGAAGTATCAGAGGCAGAGACTGTGTGATGTCTGAACAGTAAGTTTGTGACAAAGCTGGAATTGCAAATAATCTGAAGCTCTGACCTACTAATTTTTTTTTTTTAAAGTTTTTATATATGCTCAGTGTATAGGTGAAATATTAGGAAGCAAAAATTACTTTTTGCTAGCTTATCCATATCATTCTTAAAAAAGCTATTATCATGAGCATAGGAACTACTTCATAGGGACCAAACTGAATGAGATGGAAACACATATTTCCTCCTTGCATTTTTCCACTCTTTTTTTTATTTTTGTAGATTATGTTGGACTCCATTAGCGTAGCTAACAGTGCTGATGCACAAAAGAAAACTCAGAATTTCGACTTGCTCTGTGATACTGTAGATCCATGGACGCATGGTGATGAGGAACACTTTGGAAACTTGCAAACTGGAGGGAAAGGAGAAAAGCACAGTTCTTTAATTGCCTGGTTGGGCCCCACAATGGTAGTGAGAGCATCTGGCGTCTTCAGTGAAGCTTGTTCCAGCTTTGGACAGATACGCATTCTCAGTGTTTTTGTCCTTAAGGTATGATAGGGCAAGAAACTGGAAGAAAAATTGCAAAGACTAATAGACTCAAAGTTAATTGCAGAATTCCTTAGGTGACACACAATTGGGGTGATATTTTAGCAGGTATCACTGCAGACACGCCCTAATCTTGCATTAGCTGTTGGCTGTTTGACCATTCCTCTATAGAGTCAGATACCAGCACAATTCTAACTATTAGCTATTGCCAGAGATGAGTACCAGGCTCAAGAGATTCATTTTTGCTCTGACCTAGTATAGCAATCTAACGGTGATAATGTTTCAGTGAGAGGTGAAAGGTGGCTAAAAATAGTAACTTTATGGGGTAAGTGACGACTTATCTTCCTAGTAGGAATATCAATATTATTATTAGAGAAGGGAAGATCTCACTCAATCTGCTTTGGTTTAATCTGGTAAACAAATAGATGCTGAAGTATCTGACACTAAAGATAGTGCTGTAGTGAGAGGTGGCTCTGAAGCGTCTCCTCCTCCTAGAGATGACAACAAAACATGTTTTCCTAACATCTCTTCACAGAAATCCAAATGTAATACCATATGGAAAGCTGGAGTGGGCATTTCTGTGTGTATTGTGTTTGTACATATGTATTTCAGAAAATACTGCCAACAAACCAGAGGAAGAAGGCAGAGAACTGAGGAACAGGGAAATCTGAGGTAGCCAATCATGATTTTGGGAGGGTGAATCTTTCTTGGAAGAGGGGGAGGAGATTACATTATGCTGTCCAAAGTGAATGCTGGGTTTCATTCTGACTAGATAGTAT
>VZSV01000062.1:2309165-2338418 GCA_013398735.1 Nothocercus julius | reverse complement strand
CTTTCATGGACCCTGGTAAAGTTTCCCAAGTTTTAGTCAAGTGCATTTATTGGTTTTATGAGGAACAAAAACCTAAGGTTTCATTGCTGCTAACAACATCTGGTTGAAAGACACATACTGTATTTAGCCTCACATCTACTAGAACTCTAAGCTGCTGGCGTTTTTTTTTGTTCCACAAAAACTCAAACAAAAGTTTTACCTAACTCCTCAAAGACCATTTAAAATTATGTATTTTGAAGGAAACTGGTATCTGAAAGACTTGGGATTTTAAAGGAATGTCGGTAGCATTTAGCATTAACAGGGAAAATGTGTAACTTCCATGGTTGTGTTTTACTGTCTGCATTCTGGAAAACTCAGATCACCATTTTCCTGAAGTTGCTGTAATAAAATGATCTTCAATTCCAATGGAAAGCCACGACTCAGCTGAGAAGGGGAGATATTACTCAGTCTGCTTTGGTTTATGATTTAATTTGCTAAACATGCAGATGTTCAAGTATCTGAAAATGGAGAGATACCAAAAGGCAACCTTTTGGCTGCTCAAATTGATGTGGAAAGATTTAGGTACCAAGATTTCGGTACAAATATCTATATATTCAATGTAGCTGCAATTCTATATTAGCATTGAATTGCCACGGAAAGAAAACTGTAAACTTTTTAAGGCATATGCAGTGCCTTTGTGTATCTGCAGTTAATATATGCTGCAAATAGTAAGGCTGCTATTTGGTACCTGACTTTTACAAACGTCTCGGAGAAAGTTTGAGTGCAGATGACGGCCTTAATTTTTAGTATTCTTTTTTTCTGTATGCCCCCACAGGAACTTGCAGCATGCTCTAAAGTAGAGGTTTATGAACTAATTCAGAGAATAACCCAAAGTGCCTGAGTACTTTTACTAAGCTTTGTGTATTGGAGCGCATTGCAAAAAGCATCCAAATCTTTTGGCTGCTGCAACTGAAACTCACATTCTGCTTAGACTGTTTTTGTTTAATGGGTTTATGGAGCTTTTACTTTCCTTCCCTCCTCCCATTCCTTTTCTCATTTATACTCTGTGCTGGAGGCTTCTTAAGGCAAGCAAAGAGAATAATCTGCTCACTTCTAATTAATTTCAGTGGGAACTGCGTGGCTAAACCACTCCATTTTCCACCTGCACAGGAGTTTGTGTAGTTAAATAGATTTAACTTGCCTTTGCTCTAACCTTACACCCACTCTGTACTTGTGTAACTGACTCTGTAAGGCAGAGGGAGATTTAAAAAAAAAAAAGGCCCAAAGGGGACTGAGGAGGTTTTGTGGGTTGAGTAGTTGTTTTTGCAGTTTTTGTGTCTTATCCACTTGTGCTTGTACAGCTTTATTTCTTTTCTCTATTGTACTGCCAGTCTAGAAGTTATTAGTGGGAAATAAACACCTTGGGTTTTGATGTGTTTTTACAATGGAAGAAAAAGGTCAGGGGAGATTGTAATCCAGTTAGATATTTCTAAAACAAACTAACCAAGAGAGGTGGTGTGATCCACTTGTCCAGCAATGCCAGTACTCTTTGTAAAATATTTCAATTACATTTTGGGGCATATTTGCTTTGTTTCTTTTTTAATTTTTTTCTTACTAGTTTTGTGGGAAAAGAAAAGAAAACAAGGCAAAACCCCCTGCTATATCTTGTTCAAAAATTGCTGATGCCTTTTAGAACCATAAGCAGCAAAACACAAGTGAACCTAATGGTGACTTCTCGTTGTTTGGTTTTGCTTTAGTTCTGCGAATTACTCTGATGTTTTAATAGGAGTCCTGACCTCTTAGAGGTGTCAGTGCGGCAGTGTAGTGGCTGCCATGCTCTGAAAGAACCAATTGCAAACTGGATGCTGTTGAATGGATCTGAAATGTGGCTTGACGGAGGCCTGGGAAGGTTCTCTCAGCCCTCCTCCTCGCTCCCCTGCCTTGTTCCTCCCCCGTTCCCCAGACGGCGTGCCCGGCGCGCGCTGGGCCACCGCGCCGCTCCGACCGGGGGCTGCTGCGTCGCAGGCGCGTAAGCCCCTCTGCCCGCTACACTCCAGCTTTTAAAATCCTTGCCTACCTTGCCTTTGCTTCAGGTCTAACAAGAAAATAGTCTTTGCTGTGATCCTTCTGCCCCATGCTGCCCAAGGCAGAAAGGCTGTCTGTCATAGCGAGTAAATTCCCCAAATATCCCAGAGCCTTTTGAAGGCTCATTGAGTGGCAGTTGTAGGGAATGCTTTGCATCAGCTGGGTAGATGTCTTTGCTGTGTCATTGCTGGTATAAACCACTGTTACATCCTGAAACTACCTCTCTGAGAAGAGGCTTACGGCTTGGAGCTAAGATTGTAATTTTCTCATCTGATGAATGGATTCATTTCTTTTCCTTTTATGGGGAAAAATCTCAAAAGTGTCTGAGCAACATAGAAGCCTAAGTCCCACTGAATGTCACTTGGAATAAAATTATCAAAAGCTCTTTTATTCTTAGAGCTTTTGCTTGTCAGAGACACAATCTGCCATGGCTGTCACAAATCATCTCTTCTAAACCCATTTTCACGTCTAATTTCCTAATAGAAAAAAAATGAGTAACTTGAAAGTATTAGAGCAATGGAATATAAACCATTTATTTAAAACAAGGGGTAAGGTGGCTAGGAAATAACACTGTTTTCTACATTGATCTCATACAACTATTCAGTATTAATACATTAAAAGATATTCTTTTGGACCATTTGACCTTTTTGTTATGCAGATATTCTTGCAAAGAGTATAGTGGCGAATTGAATTTGTCTTGACACTCCTGCTCCATTCTGCTCAAATGACACAAAATCCATATTGCGCCCATTAATGTCAGCCTAACACATACTTGTTGCTGCAGGTTTTACTGTTATTGCTATTCCCACAGCTCTCCCTTGCACCCCAAAGTACGTGCCTAAAAATATATACACTTTATGACTCATATTTGGCCTGTACACAGATACAAGTAAACAAGTAGAAAAGAAAATGGTGGTTAAGATGGCTCGTGGTACGTAGGTAGGAACAGCCCGCTAGTGACCAGCGGCGGCACTTCTGTAACCTCTTGACGTGCTGAACACTTCTTTCTTAAGCAGCTCCTTCCTGAGGTGCCAAATGCAGTTCCTCCTTAAGCCCAGATCGGTCAGTCTGGGGTGTCTGTGAAAGCGCTCCCAGGTTGCGGCATCCCTGTGTGCCCCTGCACCTCCCTGCCACAGAGATCTTCCGGGAGCTGCCGGCCCTTCCAGCGTCTGGGGTAGCTAAAGGGCAAATATTTTCATAGCAAACTTCCCAGCTTTGCAGTGGAGAGAGGGCGGGGGAAAAACACACCTATGTTCTGATAGATTACATAGGATCATGAGTTTCTGCTCATCAGCTCAGTCTCCTAATATGAGCAAAAGCATTAAATCTGTGTTTATTCTTCCATTTTCTTAACGTTTTCTCCAATTCCTGTAGATTTTGGAGAAAGTTTGTTCTGAAGCTACATTGAAAGAGATACTTTGCCTCAAGAATGATATCAAAATGTGATATAAAACATAAAAAACATTTTAGAAGGGATTAGAAGAGAATTCCTAATACTCTAGGAAGTATTGAGCAATGTGAATTCTTATCAGTGCAGCTGAGAAGTTCAAAAAAAGAAAAAATAACTATTGAATTAAGTCCTGTGATATTATGAAATAGTTTTACTTTGGTGGAGCAAGGTGATTTGTGACATAATGATCTAGCTTTGGATGACACTGTGCATTCACCATGGTGGGGGATAGTAGAACCGCTTTTCAGTATGGCTGAAGTGGTGGATCTCGTACGTGCTCGGTTGCTGAATGTGCGGTTTCCAATAAGAGAGAGCTAATACACATAATGCTTAAGCATCTGATTCACAGTATGTGCAAGTTTGATTTCTGTGCACAAACATGCTGAGTTTTTGATATTGTATTTTTAATTCAGGAAGCAAATGTCCTCATGTCTTGAGCCCCTGTCCTTACTTACAGTTCTTAGGATTTCTGTGGTATATTTTTTCAGTTAGCATGAAGTCTATCAGGCCAAGAGGTGTTTTTTTTGTTGTTGTTTTTTTTTTTTAATAATAATAATAAAAAAAAAAACTATGCCAAGAAAAAATCCTGGAATTGTTTTGTAAGCATTTTACTTTAGGAGCTTTTATTAAGTATGTAGAAATATATTCTGAATATTAAGGGTAGGTCTTAACATGGCCTTGTTTGTTAGACAAATGGGGTAAACACATTCATACTACGCTAGGAGATATGTGTAGAAAGAACTTAGGGGATAGAAGGTTCCCCAGACCTCAACATTCTTTTGCTGAACATGAGTTTGAGCTCCTCACTGATCTGACAAACAGCAGAAATGCAAATGAAATGATTACAACTCCAGATCACTTTATAAGCCTGACAAGAGCTGTTTTAACATATACAGCAATGCATGTTGTACCTCTGGAATAAAAATTTAGTCTTTCATCTATGACAAGGATAAAATTTTATAATATTTGTGGATTTGATCACAAGAAAAAAAAAAGGGGGGGGGGCAAAAAAACACACCCACAAAAACTGGGACATCTGGGAGAGCACCTTGCTAGTGTATGCATATAGCACTTCCTGTTGATTGGGCTAGAGTAAACCCAGTGGGCAAAGGATGAGCTTTTTATTTCTTTATTTACTTACTTTTACTAATATACCATAGTTAGTTTGTGACAAAATTGGCAGATTTGTGATAAAGGGAAACATGCAGAAAGCTGAAATTTGCCATTTGCTTCACTGCAGTACTTAAAAGAACGTACAACAAATGTGGCAAGGGGGCTGAGATGTTGTGGTAGGTTGGAGCAAATGGAGTTTGGCGCAGTCAATATGTTTTTTTTAAAAAAAAAAGATAAAAGGTGGGGAAAGGTCATTCTCTTTAGGTTTAGGAGGTATCAGGTTTAAGAGGTGAAAAGAAGTGTTTTTCTTGTGTAGTTAAGTTGCATAGCTCATTTTCTCATATAACGGTGAGGCAAGTTATAAATATATTCTAAAATGTGTTAGATACAGCCCTGGAAGTAGCCGTTAAAAAGGAAGGTCTGAGTATCACAACTTGAAGTTCTGAAAGCGGCAATTGGCAGAAGGTTTCTGACAATCCCAGAGCATGTGTTCCTTTGCCCACTTTCCCTAAGGATCTGCTCGCTGTAGGAGACAGCATACTGACTGGCTGGACCCACTTGTGACCATTTTTATGCTTTAGTATGTTACATAGCTGTTGGTTTGTTCTACGTATGCTCTACTTGTAGAAATATTTTGAGCTAGACGGCTGCAAGCTTGGACTGGGTTTTGTTTTAAACACCTGATAACTGCTTTTCTGCAGGAAGGAGCAGAGCAGAATGTATATTCTGCCAAGGAGCTCAGGGATTTTCTTACAAATTCCAACAGTCTCTCCCTTCCTGAAAAAAATTGGCTCCCTGCTACTGAAAGCATGCTGTGCTTTGCCAAAATTTCATTTGTCTGTACATAGGATAACAAATTGAGCAAAATGGTGTTTTGCATGTGATAAACTAAGTTATTATGCTAATGTATCAAGTAATATTCGTATGAATTGTGAACTCTCATTTCTGGAAGTAGGTATGTCTCCTCACTTTTTTGCCCCTTTTTTTCTCTCCCTTATTTGCAGAACTCCCTTCTCAGAATGCCTACCTTGAGAAGGGATTTTTTTCCTGCCTGTTTTCTTTTCCGTTCTCCTTTATTTTCCATACACTATTTTGCTTTTACACTATATAATAACATTGTGAGGAGCCGCTTGCCAACCTAACTTAATCTGTCTGCAGAAGAGCCTCTCTGATAAAGATACATCTGGTAAGAAGCAGTAACTGCTGTGATTGACAGGGGCAGTTTTAACTGAGTTTAGGTTTTGTTTCCCAAATCACAGAGTATACCTTACTTGTATGGTATCTATTCAAGTAAGCTTTGTTACCTTGTAGTATAGCAGGACCAGTGAAGTTTGCATTTCTTTTGTCTTTTTGAATGTACTTTCCTGTTGGTTGGAAGGTGATGATCTCCTCGTGCCTAGAGGAACGCTAATGCTGTTTTACTCTCTAGCTGAAAACCAGAGCTGTTGGAAGTAGAGGAGCTGATGTTCAATGACATTCACTGTGTGTCTAGAAAGACTGAGTGCACTTAGTCCTTTTTAGTTTGCTTTTGAAGTGTCCTTTTTTTGTGTGTTACATTATGTTATAACTAATCTGGAAGCCAATGGTCCCTTGGTAGCAGGAGAACATGACTGAACATCTCTTGCAAGTCTGCTGCTGTACTTGCAACTGAGGGGTGATTACTATTTTGCAGCCAGCAAGGAGGAGTGGAGGAAACATTTATTTGCAGTTTCATTGTGTTCCTGCTGATTCCTTTAATGTAAGAAATAATCAGGCAGAAGGCAGAGATGAACAGGAATGGAAGTACTTTTTAATCTAACTCCTAATTGTGTGGGGAAGCTCATTGCCGTGGGATACTGTGCAGGCAAAAGGGATATCAGGTTAAATTTAGTTAGATTCCTAGGTGATAGGTCCACTCGTGGCTACTAAATATGATTGGGAGCCGGAAAAGCATAAATTTCTAGCTGCTGGAAGTTGCAATGATGTACCCGGGTCTGTGTCTCCTTGCATGTCCTGTATTAGGTACACTTATGGACTGTAAGTTAGTGCAACAGTATTGTGCAGACCTCTGGTCTGGCCTATTATGACAATTCTTTTCTTTTTATGCCTTCTGAGATTGATTTTTTTTAATCAAAGCTCTTGTGAGCAGTTGCATAAAATAAAGCTTCTGATAGTTTGCCAGAAATGTGGGACTTGTCCAAAGGAATGAATTCAGCAGGAAGAAAGTTCATTCAGAGGTGTTAAAAGTTTATGGCTATAATAAACATAAATATGACAACCATAGGATCATTTTCTGTTGTTCCTGCTGATTTTTGCTCTTTTAAGGCCCCAAGGTATTTACATAGTTTGATTTGTTTGTTTCCTGTTTAGAACTTATCGGAGTCATAAGCTTCACATGCCTTCTCTAGGAAGCAGCCATCTGGGACTAGAGAAGGTTGTCCAACAACTGAATAACATGGTTCAATATTGATATTAAATTCTTGTTTAATATATATTTCCCAGTGTACCTTAGTGTGTTTTTTTTTGCCCTTGAAATAGAATAAAAATAAAAACAATTTTAAAAATGGCTGTGTTAAAGGCATGCCAGATATGCAGAAAGCGGCTCATCTCTTCTCAAATTTATCCATGCTAGTTCTGCTTTCTCTCATAATAGTCACTGACTCATGGCTGTTTCCTCAAAAATGGCATTGCCAGATTGCCTAAGAGACCTTATTACTTCATTTTAAAAATGGTACAGAGTAAGGAGATACAATCTCCGGATTGTTACAGGACAGTTACAGGTTAGAATTGTGAGTTACAGTAGAAAGAGATATAGCAAAATTTTAAAAATACTAAAATTTTAGTATTTTTAGTAATTTTAGTATTTAGAAATTTTATAAATGCTAAAACAAACCAAATTCCCTTCTCAAGAAAATGTATGTCTTCCCTCAACGTAGAAGGTTCAGACAGTCTTAAGAACAAGGATGGTCTTAGAAAATGCTTATGAAAATCCCCAGGGGGGTTTGAATTGCTTCTTTTAGGCTTTTGGGGCCAGCAAAGATTAGAAGATAGTGATATTTTCCTCTTGTGAGAACCAGAACTTGTAAATACAGAGTAAATGAGAAGTCAATCAAGTCATTTTTGGCTCTCCCATAATAAAATCGAAGGGGCGTATAGATCTTGTTTGAGATTTGTGTGTGGCGATGTGTGCCATGTAATTACTTTTAAGCATTATTATTATGTTTACCATTGTATTATTGTTACTTTTATTAGTAATAATATCATATGCTGGTTGTGTTACAAATAGACAAGGATCATATATGAAAGCAATGCATCACATAGTCTTTTCACTAGCATTATGAAGAAGGATATGAGGAGGGCAAGGTTTTATTTATCAAGGTCAAGCATGATGATGTTTCAGTGACCGGGATGTAAGTTGAAGGGGGGGTTTAGCTGTGAAGATGAATAGATAAGACCATATATTAGTGATGTTATACAGGAAGGATCAGCACACTTAGCTATAGCCTAGAAATGAAGCTTCAGAAAGAGGATGTAGTAAAAAATGATATTGAAATTATCAGTATGAGTATCAGAGAAATTTGTGGTGGTTTCCACAGTCACTGAGAAGGGAATGAGGGATAATAATCCTGCCAGTCTGAATTCGGGCATAAATGATGTGTTTGTGTGTGTTTGGGTTTTTTTAAATAAATACGATGGGATTGAGGCACCTGGATCTAAAGTTACAGACTTCAGATATTTGAGAAGAATTTTCAAAATTTGCAAAAGTTTTGCAATAAATTGCAAAGAATCATAAACAGAATCGATGAAATCTGTCATTTTGATTCTTCAAAGGTTTTAATAATTTACTGTTATAATTTAGTGTAATAATAATAATTAGTGTATAATATATTAATGTCTCGATGCAGTATACTGCTTTAGTATTAATAATTTACTATTTGTGTGCCTCTTATAGCCAAATTACTGGTCACCTCAGTGTTGGAAGGAGTGGGAGTTCTTTTCTGACCATGTTTTTCTTAAGCTGAGAACAAGGCATCCAAAAGGATGTAGATTGCCCCGGGGATACACTTGCTGATTCCGTCTGTATTGCCTTGTCCTTGACAATACCGAATGGCAGAGCATGTGGCTATCTACTTGATGTGCTTCTACTTGTGCTAAACCTGCCTCTCTGAATGCCTGCTGGTTCCAAGGTTGAAATACATTATGTCTAATGATTGTCTAGATCTTTGTCATATCCTCCTAAATCCATAATTTCCTCACTAAGTATTAGTCTCTTTGTCAGATCATTCATGTGTCCAGTTGTATAAGAGACTCTTACCTCATTCAGTTGTACTTTTCAACCTGGAGTGGCTTGGTTAGAACTAGTATGCAAAATATGGCATTTTCAGGACTAAATGACATAGTTATGTTTCTTGTTTGGTGCTGAATTCCATTTTTAATCATTTTGAACATTACATTTACCTCTTTGAGTACTGCGTAACATTTTCTGAGTTTTATTTCCTGAGTAGCAATAAATTCTTTAGAGCCAAGTAATATATCTGTTTGTGAGGATTGCCTTTTTCCCATGTGATGAGTCACAGAAATGAGAGGGTAAAAAAGATCATGTCATTGAAGGCATTAAAGATATTTATTGTATGCAGAAGAATACGGATGGCAGAAAAAGGTTAGTAAAGACTAGAAAAGCTCTTACCAAGGTGTAAGTCAGATTGAGACTATCAAGGGTAGATTCAGGGAAGATTAACTTGATCACACAACGAATGTAAAGACCTCGTTATTTTAGAAGAGAAACTGAGAAAAGTGAGAGATCGTCAGTTGTGAGATAAAGGGAATGGGATTCTATTTTTTGTTTAAATGCAGAAACTAGAAGATATTTGTAGAGTGTATCATCCTCATCAAAGCCCTGTATAGGGTATTGGCTCTCCACTGAAAACAGCAGGGTTCATGATTGTGATTTACAAGTCCTTGTATGGAACTAGTCTTCGCACGAGCAAGAACATTTCTCTTCCCAACCGCAGTCCATGGCAGTGCTCTATTGTAGCAGTAAACTTGCCCAGCAGCAGACGAGTCTCCTTACTCCTGGAGCCCAGAAACTTCAACACAATCCGTCATATCCAAACTCTGTGGAACCCAATGATGGGGAGAAAGCAATAAGAACAAAGTAAACATGCTGTTTCAGCTATATTCAACCTGCTTTATAATGAAATATTCTTATAATAACACATTGTATCGGTTTCAACCTTTTTTTTTTTTTTCTTCCCCCCCACCCTTATAGCCAATAATCTGCTCATTAAAAGGAATTCTAAAATACACCTTGCTGGTGGGGAAGATAGACTTGCCCTTGTTACCTTTCTGAGAGCCTCAGCTGTAGTGATGAAAATATTAGTATCTAGAAAGGTTGCTACATAATTATAGATCTAGTATACCGCACAGTGAGATTTACTCCTTCCATCTCTCCAGGCCATAGCTATGTCAGAAATGCTATCATATTGTTAGTTAATTAAGAAATGTGTAAGACTACTTTTACCCAATTTCAGCAGGGAGATAGGACACTGAATTCTTTCTAATATGTGATAGACAACCTGAAGAAAATCAGTATTTATTGCGGCAATTATAGCTTTTGTCCAGTCTGTTTTAAAACTGATCTCAAATACTTTAGTTCTGAAGGTAAGCAATTTGTACTACGAGGTGCAGTCTGTATGTACAGCTACTGTGCATGCTAGATAAGCAGAGTGACAGGTAGCATATTATACAGTATCACAGTTAACCTGGATGGTTGTATTATTAGTATTAGTACTTTCTGAAGTTGCATGCCTTTTAAAAATAAAATGGATTATACTATTACTTGTCCTCTTTTAGCAGATGCTATTTAACGTTTTAGTTATGAAATATTTGATGGGAAAGCTCACTGGGGAGACTCTTGGCACTTGAAATCAAGTTCACTTGGAAGGTGGAAAAGGAATTTTAATAATTGCAGCAAAGGTAATTTGATACATTCTTAGCGGTAAGTAAGCCTAAGACAGCATCCGCACTGCCACGAATCAGACTAAAGGCTCTGTTCATGAATGAGTCATGTCCCGTTTATCCTCGATTTTCATGTAGTGTAAGATTTAATGGCAATATCCTGTCATGTGTCTTGTGTAGCCTGTTTCAGCATTGCTCAGTCCTCCATGACTTAAATATGTAGTGATATCTTTAAAAGAAAAAAAAAAAAAAGAAAAAAAAGGACTGTCAGGCAGAAATTAAGCATTAGTAAAACAGAGACAAAACTTTAAATGAAGTTGTAAAACTTTTTGCTAGGAAAAAAACTTAACTTATAAATTTGTTATAAATTTATTATAAATTTATGTTATGATTTTCAAATCCCAGCATTAATTTAGCCTAGGAAATTCGGAGAAAAGCTGCATGCAGCTGGGTAACTGCGGGATCTGCATAGGCTGAGAAAGAAGGGAAAAAGAAGAATGGACCCTCTTTCCTCAGATTCTTTTTTTACTCCCTCATTTTTCAGCATGTTCCTTCTTTGCTTTCAGGTTTTCTTAATGCCCATTTTCCTGGCCCTTTTCATTAAGGATAGATTGTATTAATATTTGGGGTGTATTTAATTAACGTCATACTTGGAAAGAGATTTAGGTTGGACACATAAGCAAGGAGGACCTAGAATTATATAGTTGTCTTTGATGACTTCTACCCATGATTTAAAATAGTTTTTCCTTAAACTATCATGTCTTAATTTTAGGCCTTTTTTAGGCTTCCCCCTCCCCCCGTCCCCCCAAGAGTTTACCTTTATACTTGTTGCACTTGTAATCTGGGCAAGAATGGACTTTCATCTGATCTATGTATAGAATATATAATATTTTTGTGTCATGAACTCTGAGGGACTTTGTGAACCTAGAACAGAGGATCACATGGTCTTCTGGGTAGCAGGTCCTCTTTGTATGTGGGTCTCTCCTTCCTCACTTCCCCATTTCCCCTTCTTTTATACTCCATATTGTTTTTCTTTTGTGTTCTTCCCAGACTGGAACCCTCGTGCCCAGAGGGTTCCTCTACCTGCCATTTGCATTTGGACCATAAATATTTTATATAGCCCTCTGTGCTTTATGCATATTTTAACTGAACAATATCTGTTTTGTAAATTGTCTGTGAGGATGATGTATGCTTGGTTACAGCCTTGAAAAACATGGTCCGGGATTGCAACAATATCAAAATATCAATTGTCCCTCCGAATTTAGTCAATTTTCCTGAGTTGTAACAGCTCAAACTCTGTGAGCCAAGGAGATGAGACAAAGTGTGCCACTTTCCAGGAGTCTGCATGTACATGCATGGTGGTTCTGCTGTGGCTTGCTGGCAACCAGACCAGGTGGGTCTCATTAGCTCCTCCTGGGGATGATAAGAGGTAGACACGGAGAACAAACTTGGGCTTGGGCACTGTGATGAGCTTAAAAGCTCAGGCTGGTGGTTGTATTTGTAAGGTATCAGCAGCACTCCAGGAAGGATCATACGTGGAAAGACAAAAGGAATAGCAGTTCTTTTGTAGCTATTTACGAATTTCTATATCCATAGAAATATCCTCTAGCCCCCCTAGTTTTGAACACAATTCTACTTGAAGCTCAACTGTAGCAGAAATATGTTAAATATGTTCATGCCATTGACAATAAATAACCTGCTGGTTTGAGAGGCATCAGATATTAAACATTTTAGTCATGTATCAACAAATAGCTTTTCATATGGCCAATGCACTGTGTGAATATGTGCCCAGCACATTTCTGAAATAAGTGGTGGGCATGGCAGGATTGGCAGATCTGAGCTGTATCTTTTAGTAGGGAAATAAGGCAGGTCTCTCCATGAGCTCTTTACTATGCATTCTAGCTTTTGGAGCACTTCAGGTAGGATAGCATATGTTCCCACTGTTTCATTCCGAGAATTATTTGCTAAGCAAAAGGGACAACTTGAAAAACACCCAGAGCTTTACAGATAACTTGACTCCAATTTCCAAAAATCTGCTGGAAGCTATTTATCAGAAGTGAATCCCTGATGAGTAAAACTACCTGCTTATTCAAGGCCCCCTCTCCTGTAAACGAACAAAGCCCAAACCCTCAGAAAATGAACAAGACAGCAAATCATTGAGCTGGCACTTTCATTCCTGTAAATTGTCGTGCCCTGAATCATTCAAATATAATTGTGATTTTGTTTTTAAGTACTGTCCAGCACTCACTTATCCATCTGCCTTGGTAAAAAGAAAAAAGGGTGGGGGAGAGGATGTTGACATTAGAGTAAATTCAGCTGCACTGGAAGCTTTTATTTGCCTTTTTTTTTTTTTTTTTTTTTTTTTTTTTTTTTTTTTTTTTTTTTTTTTTTTTTTTTTTAGTACTTGCAAATGAGAGCCTTGCAATAGAGTCCTTTTTCCTTTAAGAATAGCTTTCCTGAATTTAGAAGAATTTTGCATAGCACTGTGACTGTACCAACAGTCTGTTGATGGTGTTTTTTTTTTTTGTTTTTTTTACTGTAGTTACAAACCTCTGAAAAACTTGCCAATTAGCTGAAAAGCATTATCTTTCTCCTGCTTCAGAGCTATGTCCATCTTATATTGCTGTGTTTAAAACAGATATGATAGCAAAATATTTTTATATGCTGTGCTTTTACTACACAATGCATACCTATGTTCTCGACACTAAATTTGTGGTGAGAAGTCACTGAGTTGTTATGTGGGTGTTCATAGTGCATTTTTATGTGCATTGATTAATTTTACATTCTTTATATCATAAATCAAGGTAATAAGGAGAATTTTCAAATGTGCCACTGCAAATATATCTTCCACATTGCCTTTGTTCTATTTATAACCTTGTTTTTTTGTACATAAAGTCTTCTTATATACTGTAGAGTAGCTGATGTATAGTAATGGGTGTAGAGCTGTAAAAGTCTCTCTTGGCACTCTTAACATGGTCAGATTATTACTGTGTTCTCTGATTCAGCTAGATGTGTTCAAGGATCTTCTCTGGTCTGAAAGGTCAGCTGCTTTTAGTTGTGCACTGGTAGAATACTAATACTGTCCTTATTCAAATTACCTGCTACAGTACTTATTAAATTGATGGCCTTGTGCTCTAATTTAATACTGTCGCCGTTCAGAGGCAGGTCGCAGCTGCACTCTGCGCTGAATTAGGTGGTGCCGAGGCAAAGTTCAAGCAGAAGCCATAGTTTTGGGCTGCATTTTCCCACTAAATTAGCAGTCAGATGCAGTGTATAATTAATTAGCGCAAACCAGGGAAAGCTTGTCATTTAATAAGCCTTTTTTATTTCCACATTACACAAACAGTGGGAATTGATCCATTAAGTGCCTAGCTATTAATGCTGTTTAATGTATGTCTGGTTGTTAAATTGAGATGTCTAGTTACATACGTTCAGTATTTAAGAGCTCCTCACAGATTGTTCAGTGTTTGCTGAGATTTTAAGTCATGTTCCACGAATCAATAATGGCTTCATTAATGAATTTGAACATTGCTAGTTCAGACAAATGGATCTGAACTGCATAGCTAAGGAAATGGTGTCTGCTAACTGCAATTGCTGGGGTAGTACGGTATTTATTTTGTTGTCCTAAATATTAAATATTGTGCTTTTATCTTGCCACTTCTACTTACAGCTTCTTTTTCCCTATAATCCTTGTTCATAATTTCCTAAGGCATTGTATAACTTTATCTGTTCAGCGTACTACTTGGTATTAAACGTGCAGAAGAATACATTTCAACAAGCGCTTCAAGATGTTTGCAGGAGCACAGAGGATTACCTACATTGTCCATAAGAAAAAGTAAAAGCGCAGTATTTGAACTCCCTGAGCTTGTCTGAAATGTTGAAAATTCCTTTAAAATTCTTAATTCTTTAAAATAGGTTATTATGGCTATGAATTAAATTGAGCACACTTACCAGTAACTTGTTTGTAAGAAGCTCAATGATTAACATAAGTGGTTATTTTGTGCCAAGAAGTCAGAAAATATAGATGATAATTAAGAAATTTTTCCTTTCTCCCTCTACCACATTTTCCTGTATCTCTAAACTTGAAATAGCTGAGTTCAGCTTACTCTTCTATAGACTACAAAGGTGTTAGCATTCTACATATAGTATAAGCCAAGTGTTTCGTAAAGACAGGTGTATTGGCAGTGAGCCATTAGACTAACTGCTCTGTGTGTTTTTCCTGTAGATTTGTTCCATTTGATGTCGTGTCTCAGCTCAAAGCTGTCCGTAGCATAATCTGCTATCTGCGGTGACCACCTTTTAAATCCATTAGAATTCTGTAGAGCAGGTTATTCGAGTCGGGGAAAACAATACTTCGAAGTATTGGGATTCTGTAAGCAAAACTTAGTGATCTGGCTTATTCAAAATAAATGGCTGGAAATTAAACCTATGAGCCCCAAAGGCTAGTAACAAGGAGTACTCTCTGACACTTTCTGATCCTGACCCCATACTTTCAACAGTAGAGGCAAGTGCTGTGTTCTCCTCAGTCTCTTCTCTGTACCTTGGTTGATTCAGCAGCTTCTCCAACAGATTTCTGCAATCTGTTGTGTCTGGTTCTTTCATTAGCGTTATTTCATTAGCATCATTACCTAAGAGTAATCCAGATGAAATCTTAAAGGTAGGCAAAACCCAAAGAGCCAACATTTTAGGGGGAAAAAATAAATTGTATTGTGTGTCTAGGTTTTCACTAACATGTTAGCTGCTCCTGTGGATGTCCACAGCAGCATTGGCCTATGGAGAAGGAGGAAAGCAGCATTTTTGTTTGGAATGACCCAAAGCTTAAATGAATTTGACTGGAGGGAAGGAAAGGGAAATCTTAGCGTCACTAAAAGTCTAAAGGGAGCGAAATGAAATAAAGTGGCAACTCTGCTGCTGCTCTATGACTTGCATTTGGCAACAAAACCAACAAGACAGCAGTGCATTGCTATGCAGGGTGAAGGCCTATGTGCCCAACTGGAGCCTTCATTTTATTTTTAACAAAAAGAGACTATACATATTTCATATGTCCCTTTTTTTTTTAAAGCTTTTTGCAATGTTTGTGATAAAATGTACAGCAGATTTGCATGTTCAAAAACATCCTTGACAGCTATGGAAATTGTGTAGTTTGACAACTACTCATCTTAGCTAAGGCAAACAAACAAGGCCAAGTTGACTGGAATTTTAAATCTTTTCTAATCCTGGGTATGTGATGGCAGCTTCTTTGCACTGCCATCCAAAAGCTACAGTATATCTCAAAAAGCTTACCAAAGCTGAGGTAGCTTCGACTGAACTGACCTCAAATATGATGTGAACATCTGTGTGGAAAAGGATGGAAGGTTGTGGAGAGGTGTTGCGTATGAACTTTGCTGATCTCTAATCAGCATTATGTGTAAGCACAGTAGTTGCTGGAGATGATAACTTCTCAGTTATGAAGAGGAGTAAAGACCTAATAAGAGCATTTTGTTGTTTTATATTATCTCTTAGTTCCAACAGTGGACTAGGGGCTCACTGCGGTGGGCCCTGTGCAAAGACAGAACAAACGGTGTGTGTGTCTGTTATATATACACATGTGTATATATACATTATATATAAGATTAAAGATTTCTAAGTTAGAGGAACTATACTATCTTTGATTCAGAGCATGCTGAGATTCTTCTCGTCACCTAGTTTAAGTATGTGTTGTTTGATAATCACGCCAAGGGAATGGAATGGTGAGGCCTCCTCCATAGCAAAAAAAAGTGTGTTTGGCAGGTAAAAATCATCTATCCTGAGAAGCTACTCCATTTGTATCACGTGCTTGACATAAGAGGTTTCATTTTTCTGTGTCTGGTAGAGACTCGGTTGTGGTAAAGCAAGCCAAGAGTCCTGAACAGTCATACAAGATTTAGCACAGTGGCTATCCAATATACTGTTATTTCAGTTTGGGCATCGTAGCTCAACGGCTCCATGCTTAATGGCAGCCGATGAAGATTTGGTTTGGAGTACCTGTGTCATGCAGCAACCAGCTCGGGGTAGGCCAGGTCCCTCTCGGTGTGCGGCAGTGCCGTCAGTGTTTAAATATGAAGAGCGCTCCCATTTGCTTTCCTTGGGCAAAAGTTACTGCCTTTGTCCTTGAATCTCCCCGTTACACCCCAGACACAAGTTTCTTTTTAATGATAGTATTAGCATTTATTTGGCTTTTGTCATAGAGAATGACATACTTATATGACACTTCAGCTCAGCAACTGGAGAGCTCAACCCCAGACTTTGCCGCGTGGCCGAGCTGCAGCTTTCGCCATGTTCTCCCTCACCCACCTCACGGGCGCGCAGAAGCTGGCGGGCTGTTGAATATGCCTGGGGTCAGGAAGGCGGGAGCGATGCTGTGTTCCCGAGCGGACTGGGTGCACCACGCCGTGCAGCAGGAGGGCACGGCCCCGGGAGCCGCGCGCGCCGGGGACGCTCTGGTGATCTCGGCGCGGCGGAGGAGCCGGCAGGAAGCCGCGCAGCAGCCTGGAGGCGCGCGGAGCCCCTTCGCTGCGGTTTCTTTAGAGATGTACTGCAGCTATGTTACGAGATGGATTTCACGGCTCCGTAACTATGCGCTTAGTTTGCGTTTTGGAGACATTTTGGGTAGTGAACGCGGGGCAGAGAATAAAGGCTCTTTACAAATAGCGTGAAGTTCCTGGCTGTAAGATGGGATTTTTTTATTACAATTTAAAGCAAGGGGAAACTCTGTTTTGGTTTAGTGTTGGCTTGAATTCTTTGAGTGAACTATGATGTGATATCTAAAGGATAAATTTCTGAAGATTGTTTATTTTAGTTTAGTTTTTTAGTGTTCATCAGAACTCTCAGTGATGTTAAAAGTTACATTTAATCTATGCTTGTGAAGCCAGGGACATCACAGCAACAACAAGGCACTCGCGTTAAGTCTCTCTGTGGGTTCATTTGGGATGCCAGCCTTGCCTCGCATGCTGGCATTAGTTGCTTAATCTTCTAGGTCAGTGGAAGCCAACCTTTAACAGTTGGAGACTTCAAATTGAAATTTTTAGGAGATTTGAGATGCGCATATGCCTCTCTGAGCATTTTCAACAGGTTGTACCTGAGTGCATGAAATCTGTTGCAAACCTCAAAGAAAGTACAGAAATGATTCTGGAAGCAAAGATTGTACAAGTAGGTTTAGGAAGGATGCTTAAATTTCCTACGAATCAGGGTTCCAGCCCTTTTAACAGCCCTGAGTCTAGGCAGAGGTCTGTTATCAATGCTGCGTGCCAAAGAAAAATGTACCAGGGTCACAGAATTCTGATTACTGTGGGCATTTTTTGATTATGCAGATATTTAGTACCCCCGAGTGAATTACTGTCTTACAAATAACTTAATGTGCTATTTTTCATAAAATTAAGCAAGATTAAATTTTCTATTATTTGACCAGCTTTGCAGCTGGTGTAATAACACTGAGTCCGTGTTTTTTGTTTCCTAATCATCAGATTCGGAAATAATTTTGTTTTATCCATTTGTAATATTTAGTGTTTTCTATGTAACATTTTTTGATTTCTTTTGTACTCTAATAATGCTACAGTTTAAACTAACTGCAAGCCTGCCAAACCCCAAAGCTATACACAGATGAAGATTATTTTTAAAAGAAGAGAGAGAGGAAAAAATAGATGAGAGTGTAAATCAGAACTAAGCAGTTGAAATAAACACTTTATTTGTGATTGATTCACATGCCTGTTCATGTAGTGAACTTGCACAGGACTTGCACAGGAGCAGAGATCCAAATTCAGTGTGTATCACTCAGTATATTAAAGGCAGCTAAATCTGCCTGTATAAATCTCCCTGATGTTGCTCCCTGTCACAAAGCAAGTATTTTGCATAATTAGCCTGGATACTCAGCAGCATTTTTCTCAAGCCAGCCAGTTCACTGCCCTTCCTGCAATAGGATGACACCCACCATAATAGGAGCTCCTGGCTGCTTAGCAGGCTTGGTAATTAGGCCTTTTATTTAATTGCCTAAGTATGGATTCAGAAGCCTAATTTTAGGCTTTTCTGTCTGTCTGTCTACGTTTCTTTATTCTTGGCTGGCTATTACTGTGATGCTGAGCTGAATAGCCATTCCTTCTCTCTCTCTCCCCAACTCCTTCTTTTCAAATATTCTATTTTCAAATACCAACCGTAGTAGAATTCCAGTGTAGAATGCAAACCAGAAAGAATATGCAATCCACCAGTAGATTAAATTGGAAGATATTTGAATCATACTGTTATGCTAAATTGTCTAAGAACACATTTTGGCCTGAATTTGCAGCTTTCAGCTTTCCTGGTTATTTATCACACTAAGTGCTCCAAGTATTCCTGTTCTTTACTGCCATCTAGGAATACTGCTGACACACTGTCATTCCAGTTTACAGTGATATTACGCTCCTGTCGGGCCTGTCCTTATTCATGTGAAAATTAATTAGCATTAGGATGTACTGCGTTTTATACATTAATCCATACGAGTTTGTTGCAGGCTGCCTTTGCGAAGCTGTAGCCGCAAATAACCATAGCACTAAGCTGGTGCAGAAAAGGATGGTGTTAATAAACTTCCCGCTTTCAAGGTGGACGCTCGCTCGCCATGAGGTCAGGGAGAGTATTTCTTTCTCTGTGGGTGTTCCTGTTACCTAACGTCCCAGCCACCGGCTGGTGCTGGAGGCAAGATTGGGAGCTTAATGGTGCAGTGCACCAGTTTAGCGTGACAAAGTCTGTGCTATCGTAAGGTGAGAATAGCTGAGACGTTTGATTTTTAAATAAAGTGATTTGCCTGACTAAAATGGTCAACTTTCCTTCCTGGTACCGTGGATTTTGCTTTTAAGCTTGCATAAAACTTAACTAGACAAACTTTTTGTTTTCTCTTCCAGCCTTTTTGGGAGATGATCTTAAATCTGATCTCTCTTAAGTACGTTAGTTGCAGAAGCTGAAATATTTACATCTAGCAAGGTGGTAGGATTTATGTTTCACTTTGAAACCTTGTGGGGGAAATGAAATAATCAACAGATGGCAGATAGGATGAATATGACTTCAGTTTGTAATGATGCCTGGAACTGCCACCTATTTAGAGCTTTTTGAATTTATAAAACTAAGCAAAGAACCTTAGCATTTTTGCTTTTGGTTTTTAGCAGTATTGTTTTACCACCACTCATAACCTTTAGTGTGACACTGCCTATTCACAGATTAGTGAGAGAGTGGAAAACCCGAATTACTCGCTAAATATTTCATAATATTCATAGCAATTCCATCTAAAACAGTAAATTGGTTGCATTACAATGCAGATTTCTTTTACAATAACTAGTGCATCTCTTAATAAAGACACTGAACATTTTCTTTTTTGTGCTAATTACTCTTTTTTAAAGACAACACGGTATCTTACAGATGTAAAGGCTCAGGATTTTTTTCCTTTAACTTGCATTTAAATGCCTTTCTTCTGCATCTGCCATAGTGTTATAGAAAATATGACATAGACATTTTAAACAAGTCTGAAGAAATTTCTTAATATCTATAATTGGGGGAGGGGGTGATGCTGAAAATTCACATAAAGGATTTTTGCATACTTAGAACTTAAAATAAGGAGTAATTAACTGTTCCAAATATCCTCCCACTTATAATAATAGGATGTCTTCAGTCAAATTTGCAGAATTTATTTTATTTTGCTAATTGATTGGTATATTCATCATTCAATGATATATTAGGTAGAGCTGGATTCTAAATGACTTTTCTCTGATAAGCCTTCCAATTAATTCTTCTCACACTGTTTTCCTGGTGACATCTGAACTTCTTTCATTATATAAAACACATCTTGAATAAGACATTGCTGAATAATAATCAGGGATCCTAACATGCTCAAAATTAGACCCCCTGACAAAGTCAAATGCATTCTGATTTAGACAATGACCTCGCCTAATGTCATTTTCAGTGGATCATACCGAAGGGGAGCATATAGGTGCTTCCTTTTTCTGTAGCTGCCCTTAAGTGGGAAATTTTAAAGAAAAAATGAGGATCAATTATAAATACCGTTATTTATGTGGTCTTGTGTATTAAAGCTTGATTAGAACATTGAGTGTTTATGATTCTTATATTTTTATTCTGCATCTCTTTACAATTCCCCCACCTCCCCCTTTTTGTCATATTATTTATAATAGTATTTCTTTATTTGGGCAGGTAGACAGAGAGATAGGTTATTCCGTAAAATATATGTTAAATGATCTACTGTATTACATTTGCTTGCGATTTGCATTTTGCTTAGTACGTCCACCGGATTTCTTTTGCCTAGATAGCATTTCATAAACCAGAGAACACTGATAATATCTGATTTAACTGACTTGCTAATACAAGAAGCAGATCATTTTAAATGGACCTTACATCTTTATAGGATGTTAGAAATGAAGACATTACTTCAAAATGTAGGTAATTATTGCCTCCTCTTTTATCAGTGCTATTTTCTGAGATATTATCATAAGATAGCACTTTAGTATTAAGCAGGGCCTTAGAGTGGCAATAAATCAGTCCAACTGAGTCATCATTGTCCAAGGCATCTGAACTACTGAAATGTTGTGGATCCTACAGAGAGTGTGAAATCACTTGACCCTTGGCATTAACCTTTACTGAATGAATAGACACTGCTTTCCACATCGTGGAACAAAAGCAGAATAGTATTGATTAAACACCACATTCACTTGATATTAAATACTGGCTGAACTCACTTCTTGCTTCCAGCTCCGGTGGGAGAAACCCAGAGAGCTGCTAAGTCTCAGGGGGAAGTGTGTTTGTAATTCAGAGCAATGTTGTTCCTGCAAAGTTTTTTTTTTTTTTTTTCTTTTTTCTTTCTCTCCCCCCCTGCCCCCCCCCCGCCTTTTTCCTTTCCCTCCTTTCTCCTTGGATCAATAACCGGCAACCATGATCAGCCATGAGTATGTATTGTCAATGCTGCCCTGTGTACTTTATCACCCGAGGTGAGAGGTCACAGTGCTGTGACTAATAAAGCACTAGTCCTTGGTAGGAATTGTTTCCTGCCTCTAATACATTCATATATATTTATATAGGATTGCATCTTTTAACACTCTGCTTTATTCTAACCCTTATTTACCAGCCTGCTCAGTTATTTGCTTTGGAAGCCCTGATTAATCTGCTGGATGGCATCATGTTTACAAAAGCTCTTAATGATTTGCTAAATGGTTTTGCTCTTGGCAGGAATGTGAGCTCTCTGGTAGTTGGGAGTATCAAAGTTGGAGTCTTGGGAGTTAACTCTTAAGCCCATATTGTGGAGAAAGCTGTTGCTTGATTTGATAGGTTGGAAGCCAAAGAAGCAGTATCAGGAGAAGAATGAGCAGAAGGATTCGTTTATTAAGTTCTCCTACATGTCATGTTAGGAGAGATTCTGCTCTCGCACAGGTAGCCTTAAGCACAGAGTACCTTGGCAAGATGCTGCTACAGTGAATAAGTTGTTCCCATCCCTGTTGTTGATTCAGTGCATAAAAGGTTGACAGTGAAAAAGATGTGAAATACAGAAGCACTTGCAGCAATATCACTGTCTGTCTGCAGGCAGAAGACTATTTCTACCTGGAATGCTGTTTGGAAAACTTGCCTAAATTTAGCTCCCTAATTTAACTCCCTTGTCTAAATTTGACTCTTTAAATGTAACGTTCAGATTTTTAATTTAGTAATTGTGTATTTTAAAAGCAGGCTTTGTACAATGCATAGTATAAGCAAGTCTAGCATTGGGGTTTTAGTTCCGAAAGATTTTTATAGGGATGAAAGACACAGTATTCCATCACTCTTCATAATAGTTTTCATTACCGGAGTCTTGACTGGTGTTCTGGTTGCAAATTCCTAGTTGTGTGGGTTAAGAATGTAGCATAGTTGCTTGAATATTAAAATTCAACCTTTGAATATTCCTTAGGTAAGACTCCTTGCTTATTAATAAGATTTTTAAAATAATATTGACAGGGTGAAGAAAATGCTCCACAATTGCTCAGATAAGTTATTATTATTATTATTTTTTCTAGTTATGGAAAAAAAGCTCAAAAGATTAACAAAAGAGCAAAGAGATACTGATATGAGAATATTGATTTATTTCTCCCAAAACAGAGAAATCAAACTATTGAATGGATAAAAGTCAATAAATTTGTTCTGTACGCTTAAAGCTAAGAATAAAAAAAATGACAGTTACAAAACTTCTGCAGAAGAGTATCCATTGAGAATCATTTAATTCAGCAGCCTACTACTTTACGACTTTTCTAAGGATTTGTATGACCTAGTTTCAGTGTGTTTCTCCATTCCTGCTGCTAAAGCAGGGACATCTCGGTTGAGCAGCAAACATCGTGCTGTATAGCTTACCATCTATGTTTAAAAGCTAAATTGGTATGAGTCCAGTGGTTGGAGAGAAACTGTACAACTGTTTTCCTTTAACAGCAGGAAGCACTTCATCTGTTCTGTTGAATTGTACCACAAAAATTCAGTTTTGCTTAGGGTCTTTCTTACTCTTTGGCAGCCACCTTTTCTTATTAGCTCAAACCTCATTTAAAAGGAAGAAAAGACTGGAATCTAGCTTATTGCTCATAGTAATACCCTTTCAATTTTACTTTAATGCTGATAAAAACATAAGCGATAAAACCCCAAATTATTTAGTGGCTCTTAACTAAGAAGAGCAAACTGTAGAGGTAGAAGTGGCTTCTCTCTAGCTTGTGTAAGGCTGTTCCTCAGGTACCCAAAGTGAGTTGCACAGAGTGGACGTTGTTCTCATACCTTTCTTGACCTACCTACTTATTAAGCTTGTGTTGCTCCTTGTCCAGATTTATCTTCAGCTCTGCAGCATTTACCTAACATGTAATTAAATGGATGCGCTGTCTGTCAGACTTTCTACATTAGTTTTTTGTCAGTTACAGTATTAATCATAAAGAACTAATAAACTGAAGGAATATATTTAGGTAGTATATGTCTAGGTCCTCATAACAAAGATACACTGCTGAAATCTAAACAGGGATTATTTTCCAACAATGCAGGTGATAGAGAATACAAATACAAGTAGATATCATGCTGGCTGATAATGATGGAAAGGATAAAGCCTGTTTAATGACTCGTCCTCACTGGCAAAGCTGTTCAAGTTTGTATATACATGCGTCGAAACTATATATATCTTCTACATATATATTTCTTTCCTACAAATATATATTTTCTAAATTATTAGGGGTGATGAAGTTCACTGGCATGTATTAGTGGTGATGAAGTCCACTTGGAGTTTGCTGCGATCAGAAATCTGGTTAAACATCATGTTTATGCCAGTTGGAGCTCTATTGTTTGTATCCAAATTAGCAGAAATGTCTATCAGTAGCAGAATTCTTTAATTCTTATACAGAGGCAAAAAAATAACCCTGAAAAAAAAAAGAATTGTGACTCAGTCCTTTTTCTTGGAAAATAAAACCATGTTCATGTTCCCAAATGTTATTTCTGTCAGCTGGAGGGGTGATGATAGTACTATTTCCTCAGATCCTAAAGTGTTAATTAGGAATGCTGTCTAGTCACGCAAAAACAACATTAAGAATTATTGTTTGAGAATATCGATCAATGCCAATGAAGAGGTGAAAGGAGAGGGAGTAGCTCTTTTACAACAACATGCATAAAGGCACTTATTTTTTCAGATGTTCATGTGCTTCCAAGTAATCTATTAGTTATTAGCCTCACTCTGTAGGCTAATGCAAGCTGTATTTTTCAAAGAAAGGACATTTCTCTCAAAAACATCTACCGTATATGTTCAGGAAAAGGCTTTACAAACGTTTTTATGAATCTGTTCAGTGACAAATCTTTCCATAGAGTGGAACTGAGCATCCCAAGGCCTTTGTGGCTCTTATTTTGGCAAACCCATAAGCTAAACCAGAAAGATCAGAGTTAGTTAGATGTATCCGAGGTCCCTTGCTTGGGGTGGGTCAGACGCCACAGTGATTTCTTGTGCATGTATGCTTCAGATGTAACGCACAGCATATAAACAGACTCTGCCATCGCACGTGCCCTATTTATTAATCTTCTCAAGCTAAGCACTAGTAGTGTAACTGGTTTCTTGATATTCTGTTTTATTTTGCCCCGGGATCAGCTTTTCAAATCTCACCTGTCTTCAACTCTTACATTTCAGCCATTTTGATTCATTTCTGAAGGAGAGAGGAGTGTGACAAAAGCTGAATAATTCTAAGTTTAAAAATATGTTTTAGAGGAACAGACTTCTAAAAGCAGTTAATAAAAAATAAAAAAAAAAATAAAAAAAAAAACCTATGCTGTTCTGCCATTTGTTAACACAGAGAAAATATCGCTGTAATACTGGCATAAAATATTGCTCAGGAGGAGTTAGAGTGACAAAAGCAAGCTCTTTGGAAGAACAGACAAAATACATCTTAAGATTTATAAGCAGCAGGATATAGTTCTGTAATTTTTTCCAGAAAAAATCTCTATCTTTGGAACATATGAATTACCAGAAAGACACGGGGTGGAGTGGGGGGGGAGAAGATACTTCATGCACTCTTTTTCTCTTCCAGAATCACTTCCCCTACCCAGAATTCTTCTGGGAAGGTGCTGGGAAGGAGGGAGAGAAGGAGCTGTCTTGAATAGTCTTGTCAGATTCGGGGAGAGAGAGAGAGAGAAAAAAAAAAAATCAATGTCTATGGCTGCGTTTTTGCAGAAGCAACACATTTTAATTGCTGGCAATTATTCTTTACAGCTTGGGAGAAATAAATAAAGATAAATCTGCAGCGTTTAGTTGAGATTGCAGCGTGACAGAGGACCACTGTGATACCCCAAATACAGCGGAAGAAATGTGAACAGTCCATGTGAAATCAGTCTTAGATGATTATTTGCCTTGCAAGCCCTTTATAGTATTCAATGTAATTAATAAAGACTTTGCACTCTCCAGAATAATGTGCATTGTTCACAGTAGTCACTTTGCGACAGAACAAAGCATGCAGAATTGGTTGTGTGCAATGTCTGTAAAGCAGAAGCAACACTTGGATCGCTGTAATGGAAATACAATGGATGAATGTAACTGTTCCATTTATATTCCTCTTGATGGGCCAGTTTTCTGTTTTGCATCAGTAGTTTACATAACAATTTCATTAAGCTGTTTTGGGCCTTTTTTTTTTTTTTTTTTTTTTTTTTCCTTTTTTTGCTTCCGAACAGTAAAGATAGAGATGATAGGTTGTTCTTTATATTATCATATGCATGATTGCAAAATAGCTACTGTTCCTTGCATGCAGTAAGAGATGTGGCATTGACTTTGGAATGAAGATCAATGTTCTTTGATCTTTAAGTCCTTCCTCTTGTTGCAAGTGGGAAATTGTGTATGGAGAGCATGGAATACAAAGGTTTGGAAACAATGGAAAACTGATATCTAGTACACCGATTTTACCAATGTAGATAAGCGTTCATAAAAATGAAATAGAAAATATTCCAGTAAACGATTACATTTGAGGAACAGGCCTTTCTACAGTGCATTGTAAATTACGACTGTTTGATGCATTTTGATCCTTCTTCCTGATGAAAATTTCCTACCTGAGTAACATGAATTATAGCAATCAGTCCCTTGTGTTTTTCCTTCTAAAAATAGAATCACCGCATTGTTTGCGTTTGGACTTACTTTTGAATCCCCTATAACAGAAGTTGGCGCTATTTTTTCATTTGTTTTTTGGTTGCTTTCTTTCTTCAAATTGCCCAGAACAGTAAACAAAGGATTTACTACAAGGGGAGTTTGCCTTACGGAGGTGTGTGCGTGTTTGAAATACTACCTACACTACTCCACAAACCAGTGGTTCATAGACTAGTGGTCTATTAAAGGGTAAGTGGTTTGTTTCTGACTTGTTAAGAGCAGTGTCAAACCGTGGAGTGCTTTGCTGGTTCAGTACTTTAGGGATTGCTATCTTAATCCAAGTTCATGAAGTAAACGGCTGAGGGACAGGTTACACTCTTTGGGAGTTGCGCTGGGATTTTGTTTGCATCCTGACTTCTTGGTTTGTGAGTGCCTTATCCAGGAAAAGAGTATAACAGACATACTGTCTAGCAGAAATGTGTACCAAATTTGTTCCCACTGTTTAATACGTGCTTACTCACGGGGTAATCCCATTGATTTTCTTGGAATTCTTCAAGGAAGAGAATAATCAAGATGAACTGAATGGGAAAAAGGGCCATGTATTTCTGACCTCCAGAACTGATGAGTGATTTTTATTGGGCTTGTTTATGACTTAGTTTAGTGTGAACTTGCTGTCTTATGGTACTGTGATCAGCTGAGTCTTGTCAGAAAAGCAGGGAGGGATTCTAAATGCAGGAAAGGTAGGGGAAATGCGGTGCCTCTCATGTCTCTGGGAACATCAGCAGTAAGTTTCTGGCTCCTCACCTGCTCTCTGTATGTGCTCTTTTTGTGCCTCTGTGCACAGTGAGGAGAAAATGGTATTTTTATGATTGACAAAGTCCAAAAAATTCATAATGCTGTTGATAACAATAACTGGTAAATGCTCTCTATAGCTTCAGACTCTGGAATAGAAAACATTACTTTTCATGAGATTCCTTTTGACAGTGTTTCCCTTTTTTGTTCTCCCAGTTAGCTGTGTCGTGGGCAGCAAAGTAGAAACACTGTTCTGAATAAAATTTGGGCGGGGGCTGATGTTTTAAGCACTACATTGCATGACTCAATTATAGAACAAATAGCAGATTTTAAAGTACAAGCTGGCAAGGGATGGGCAATGATAAGAGCTACTTTTTATTTTAGGACCAGCACTAATTTAAACAAAGGGTTGTAAAATTTGTGTTCCTGTAAAACGAGGGTGACATAAAATCCTAGACATCACTGTCCCTTGCTTCAGATCTTTCCCATGGAGTTCAGGTTCAGTATTTGAAAGTAGATCTTGCTTCTTATTCACTGTTAGGGGGTTATTCTGCAAACTGAAAGCTCACATGCACTGGCAGGATTAATGTGCAAGGTGCAGCGAGCTTTGTACCTGCAGTGTGTGAAATGCAGCGGTTCCTGTGCCGTCAGATCATTCCCCTAGTTCCATAGCTGGTGGCTCAATGAGGGTGTTAGCTTGTGCTGCGTGTGTATTGAGATGGACGCTCACACCGACATTCCCTGTACGTTCACTTTATTAAGTGGTAAAAAGGGGCTCTCATTCTGAACTTGAAAACTTTCTTGTAACGTAGGGATTTGAGCTTTGTCCTCACGGTACTGTCGAACTTTGTAGCCTACGGAAGTGAGTTAGAACCGTGGGCTTTCACTGAGCGTGGTTTTAAATACACGTATAGCATTTTATTGTGAATATGCATCCATATAGAGAGAGAAGGTACAGATTTAAAATCCTCATTTTCTCAAGGCAGTGTCTTTTGCTTTAGGAAGGGACGTGCACAAATGTGGAGTTAATTTTTTTACATTAAGATGCTACTTTCCTACAAGAGCTGGTGAGACTAGTTGAATTTATGTGCAAGAGTGTTTGTCTCTGCAGGCAGACTATATAGGGTAAACAAATCCTTAAGAATCCTTAAGATCTTAAGAATAGCAACTTTTACTAAAACTGTGTGCTTCGTGTGCCTATATAGGTCAGAGATTTCAGGGAAAGACTATACTATAGCATACACAGTAGTAACATAATAGCTCTACGTAGGCCTGGATGTTCGGAGGCACTTATTTTTAGTGCAAATATGGAAACAAAGAATGGAGTTAAAGTAGTGGGCTAGATCGTCCAAACAAGGCAAACATATACAGAGAGGTAGGTAATTACTGTTTTGTGTTCACTGTGGCCACTTTTCTAGTGGGGGAAAAGAAGCCAGATAAAACACAGTATCTTTTGCTGCTATTACAGCAACAAAGATTATGAAAAGCATAAAAAAAAACATAATCTAGTAAGAGAATTAGTTTTATTTAGTTTCTTAAAAAAAAAAAAAAAAAAGGCATTCTTCGTTCTTGAAAATTGAGGTTTGTCTTGAGGGCTCCATTGACTTCTACTGGTGTTGTAATGTTGCTCCGATCTCTTTCAGCAACCTTGTTGAAATGGGGGAAAATGAGGCATGTATTTTATTTGTAAACTGTTGCTGGTATTGTTGCATCTATTTTTTTCTTTTCTGTTTTTTTTTCTCTCCCATTTCACTCTCCTCCAAAGGGTCTGTGGATTTATCTTCTGCCTGTCATTTGTCTTCATGTGACTTTAAAATAATTAATTGGAGCACTCAGGAATGATTTATGATTTTTACTGACATAATTAATGATACACATCAATTTTTCTCCTTAATTGAAGGAGTCACAACAAAGTTTTTGTAATATATGTTAAAGGAGGGCAAAATAGCTTTTGAAAATTACCAGTAGAGTTTTCATTTTATAGCAGGAGGAACTGGTAAAAAATTTAACACTGGCAGCTAAAGGCAATTTAGCAAATGCAAGCTGAGACATTTTACCTGCAATATGCACAAGAATCTGGATGAAATAAACATCCAAATAGTGCTGTCTTCCAATATTAAAGTAGGACTTTTCTCTTGTTTTGTAAGTAAAAAGTTTGTTTAATATACTAATGTCCCTACATTTTGTTATTTTTATCACTTTTACTTTTTTATTTAGTCAATGATTAATCAAAGAAGCAGCTTGTAAAATTATTGTAACCTGGACAAAAGAAAACATATTTGAATTTTTTTTTTTTTTTTTTTTTTTT
>VZSV01000062.1:2287366-2309070 GCA_013398735.1 Nothocercus julius | reverse complement strand
TTTTTTTTTTTTTTTTTTTCCCAAAGCATTGCTTTATTATAGGGAATGAGTTGCTTCTGTATTCGCTTTCTTGTCAGTTTTTAAAGCTTGAAAATGAGAAAACTATACAATACAGTGAATTTTGTGAAAAGGCGCAGAAAAGATTTCCTCTGGATAATTGTTACAAGACTTTGTATGTTTAATTAATTAATGCTTAAAGGAAATTCATAGCCAAGCTATAAAAAAGCAAGTTGAAAATAACATTTTCTCTATTATAATAATTTGTTCACTTAGAATAATATAATTAGCTTGGAACCTGAGCAAAGTAATTGTTAAATTGTCACTATTTCTATACAATCCACTCCTTTAAGACAACAAGTATGGTAGAAGTCTCTTTACACCACACTATTATTATTATTATTAATAATAAAAGCAACAGTAGATGCGTCAAGTGTTGCAAACTTGATTTGAGCGTTCTCTGGTACTCCAGTCAGCTGCCTATTAAAAGTGTGATCAGGTAGTTTAGGCTGTGACTAGCTGTGTCAACAGAAGGAAAGTGGAGGATTAGTCTCTATGGCAACAACAAAGTATCCCTGTTTGTAGACAGACAAATTCTGCTACATCTGAAAAAGATTGACAGGTCTATTCCTTTGCAACTGACCCATAGAAATTAGCAAGTAAAAGTTATTATACTGGGTTGTATTGAAGGGTTCTCAATATCTTAAAGTGCTCTTGTAAGTTTTTCTGCAGCATTTGCATGAGAAACCTGGCAGGAATTGTTCTGAGGTTTATATCTATGGTTTGATAGATTCTTTGTGGGGGAGTATTGCTGGTGAGAATAACTTAATTTTCAGTTCTCTGTATGACAGAATTGTTGGAGCATGGATTGAGGGAAAAACACACATCAAAGGACCTAGGCTGCATAATATGCCACATCTCAAAACCAGGAGACACTGTAGGAATATTATAACTGTATGCTCTCAAAAACGTGGGTTTAAAAATATTTTCTTCTCCAATTAGCTGAAAATAATTGCAGTCTGGACTGCCTTAATAATTAAGATCTCTACTGGAAAGATTTCATACATTCCCAGAGATTCAGTAATTTAACTGAATAACCTTTCTGCTTCACTTAATACACTAGAGTTGGAAGGCATGAAGTGCCGCAATTGAAACATTCTGTATCAAAATTAATAGTAGTTTTTTTTTTTAAGGAAAAGAGGATTGAGAAATCTACTTTCTCATGTAATTGTTCATAGGTGCTGCATTTAGGCACTAGCTACAGAAATGAGACTTCACCTTTAGTCCAATTACTGTAGAAACATTTTTTTCAAAATTCCTTTACTCTAATTTTTCTGTTCATTGGCAAAACTCCAGCTGACTGAGAACAAACCAGGATTGTGTTTATTTTCTGGGCAAAAACTGAAGTGTATTTAGGTCTCCCCTAGTCTCTGTTTTTTCTCTTTAATTTTGGTACTGCATATAATCCTTGAATTTGGAAGTAGAATATTTAAATAGATCCTAAGTTTTGACAGGAAAACTCTATGGATGAAGTGTATCCAGAGAATCACAGAAAATCACTAGAAAAAAAAAAAAATTGGAGTGCTTTCTTAAGATTTAAAAGTTTTGTTTAATCTTGGGGGACTCTGGTGATGTAAACTGCTTAACTAGATCTGCCGTAAAAGGCCTCGCGAATGCCATACTTGTGGAATTAATTTCTGTCCCTTTTTGATCAAGAAATACCCTTTGAGCAACTTTTCCGTATCGCTGTCGTGCCCCTGAGTTTCTGTTTTAGCTGAGAAATGACAAAAGCTCCTGGGTCACAGGAAAAAGAGCCCTCAGTTTTGTCCGTGTGAAAAACGAGTCCAGGTGTTTGGTATTCAGCGGGCCCCGGCTGAGCGCGGCCAGGGCACTGCCGGGCGCGCGCGCGGCTGTACGTATAGCGAGGCCTGTGGGGCTTTACATTTTGGACGCCCTGGTAGCTGAGCGGTTCCTTCCTTCCTAGGGCACGTGCTGCAATAACATCAAGATACAGCCTGTTAGCCCAAGGACTCCGGCCGCAGCTTGAAGGTGGTTTCTAGTATGTTTCTGATACGCGTGGAAAAATTGGAGAAACCCCTTTTCCTTCCTCAAAATTAAGATGAGAGTTTTCTTATGAACAGCAGAGGTGATAGCCTGGTCTGCATTGCTGCCACCGATTTTGGTTGAGGGCATCGTTTCTCAAGGTAGAAATATTGGTAAAGGTTTCAATTTCAGACATGGAAGATAGCTGAAAATCCACTGATTTCTACATCAGCTTTTGTGTTATTTATTTATTTATTTTTGCATGTATTTGTAGGTGCATAGGGTCTGCAAACACAACACAGGCAAGTCATTGCCTAAAATCTTCTTACTCCCCTTCCCACCCTGCTTTTTTTTAATTTTTTATTCTTTTTTAATATTTCCTGTGTTACACCAGTGCTGGTCAGTCCCAGCCTGGCAAGCTGGGTCTCCAGCATGCTGAGCATGCTGTAAAAATACAGCAAACGATGAGCCCTGCTGAAAGAGCCTACAGACTTGAGCCAGTGTGGGTTTTTTGTTAACAAAAGCCCCACTTCCCATGGTGACTGGCTGACTAGGAAAAATGTGCGTTGCTTCAGACGACAGAAACTAAACCTGGAGTTTTGACCTTCAACCCGCGTGCATATGCAGGCTCTCTACAGGCTATTTTTTAGTAAAGGTGACAAACTTGCAGTTTCCATGAGATTTTTTGATTTGTAAAACACCAAACATGTCTGTTAGCAAACAAGTAATAAAAGAAAGTGTTGGGTTATTTAAATATTTGTTTTGTATCAGGAACTGAGGGGAAAATTTGCTTTGCATAGTTACTGAAGGCTTATATGTCCAAAGACCAAGTGAGGTTACTTTAGAAAGATCTGTGTGTATTTTTTTTCTCCTTTTCTTGCTGATGCATTATGTTTAGCCTACAATTTTCTTTATTCTTTTACAAAAGTTGATGGCAAAGCCTAGCTAATGCATCACCCTTAGAACTGTAACTCACTGCCTTTAAGTTCTGGGATTTGTTTTTCCTTTTCCAACTTGACAATCGTCTTATTTTCTTCACTTGCCTGAACCTGACACAGTACCAAGGCGCCGATCCCTATCGCTGTCGCTCCTGCCTCTCTGAACAGGTCTTTGCATATCCTATCAATGAGCTGATCAAACCGGTGACTGTGGGATTTCGTGGCTTTTGACAGCTGAAACTGCTGTGCTTTTCTCCAGCTAATTATTGTTTTCAAGGGGCAGTCACTAGCAGAGCCTACAAGCTTCGTTTTCCACCCCCACTTCAGGCTAGAAATGCTTAAAAGATTCACCTCTCCCTCCCTCTACCTACTAAGATTAGTTTAGCAATAAAAGAGATGGTAGTTAGCATGAAATGTAGAGGTGTTTCTTCATATTCAAATTAAGATACAGAAGGGGAGGAAAAAAAAGTCTGAATCATTCTGTAGATATTTTGTATAATTTCAAATAAAACTCTCTCGGATGTTTTTTCATCTCTGCTACCTTGAGCTCCAACCAACGCTTAATGGTACTATTTTAAAATGACTCTTACCTCAGCCTCACTTACAGTGCTTGCATGGGCCATGTTTTGTCTTTTCTCTGTTCTTTAGTCAGTCATAAAAGCAATGGATTGACTCCTTGCCTTCCTCACGGGTCAAACGGAAGAAGGAAGTGTCTTTGCATATGATAGCCCATTTCTTGTTACCTGGTTGCTGTCTCAGAATTGCGTAGAGGCTGCAGCTCTCTGTTAATTTTCTGATAATTAGACACACAGGCAGTTTTGCCCATCTTCTTTCTTGAGCTGATTTGCATTGGCTATCTTTGTTTGGGGTGGGAAGAAGGATAGGGTCAGAAAGATATGGTGGTACCTAAACAGTGAATAATCCATGTTTCATCTCCTAATGCTTAAACTACAATCTGGATTCATTTATACTGTGTCACAAAAAATATTTAAAATACAAATTAAAATAAAGGTTTGGTTTTTGTATAGCAGTTTGCCTCATCTTATTCAGATGCTGGTAGTAACACAGTTTATTGTGTAAAGATTGTAACCTTGTATTATATGCCTACATGGAGATATTTTTTTTTCAAAGCAGTGCAAAAGATGAGAAAAATTCACATGAAACAAGAGCTTTGTCCAGAGCAGCAAATCAAAGCTAGATCCTTTACATCAGTATGCTCCAAAAACATGCAGTTTTGGAGAAGAGATGGGTTGCTGTTAGATGATTGCTTTATCAAATGGGATAAACCCATTTGGGATAAACCCAAATGGGATAAATCCATTATTATGGATTTAATTTGTATGAAGACATACAAATCATAGGCTTTCATTTACTGCACTGTTGGAGAGGGACAAAACATTACAGGAGCCCCCCGTACTTTGCTTGGAAGCAGCTACAGCCAGAAGGGCCCTATGTTTTAATGTATTTTTCTTTACACTTTTTAGAAAATAAAGTCTTTGGCAGAGGCATTGTGTTTTCCCATTACTGGAAAAACTAATAAACATAAATCAATTATGAGAACAATTATTCTCTTATTGAAAAACATCCCTTTCCACACTCTCCCATAGAAGGGAGAAGGGAGTCAGAGAAGAGGAAGAATATGGACCATAGGAGCATAATCTGCTGTGATTTACAGACTGTATAACCTGGAGTTTCATTTAGTGTATTGGAGAGAGGCACTGTGCAGCATTATCAGTTTCGCTCTGCAAAATCTGTATTCATCCATTAGGGAAATAACGTGTATTCCACTTACAGGTTGTTAGAAGGGTGCAGATGCATTCTTTAGAAGGGTTGGTGGGCATGCAAAATGGAAGGAAGCTAGCAAAAATGAGCACAGTTACAGCTTTTCTCAAAAAGAAGAGAGAAAAAAAAAAAAAAAGGCAATTTTGAAAATGGCATGTAAGTTAAAGCTGCCCCTGGCCAGCTTTAAATTATGTGATTCTCACTTATGCAAGATGCTGCTAGAGGAATTCCTTGGCTCTCATTAACATGGAATAATCCCTCTAGACTTCGCACTCAGCAGACATACACAGGCATACACACATTTGTAAAGTCAGTTGCACATTTGCAACTGCAAAACAATCTCCAATCTGCGAAGACTCTTCAAGCAAAAAGACTTTCTCAAGTTCCCTGGGTCTTTTAAGGCAGTCCTGTTAAAGTGCTTTCCAAGAAGTTTACTGAGAATAACGCGCGCACGCGTGCTGCCTCTTGGCTGCGGTGGCTTCCCCGCCGCGTGGCACAGCCTGCCGGCTCCCCCAGCTTCGCAGCTGCCTCCGAGCTCCTGCTTCTGCCGTGGCCTCGTGGTCGGCCAGAAACGTGAGGGCGCGGGAAGACTCCGTGAAGGGAGGCAAACTCTAGTAGCCTGCGTGGGGATGCTATCTAGGAAAACTGGACATGGAAATCCCTATCAAAACCAAACCTACAGGCGACTCCAGCGTTCACATTTATAAACCCCTAATGCTGAGAGTACAATGCAAAGCAAAGAGCGCAGATTACAGCCACCAAACCCAGGCTATTGAATGCCATTTTAATGTGAAATAGCGCTGCTGTAATTTACGCAGGTCTCAGAGCTATGGTGCGCATGGAGCAGCTCCCAGGCATCCGGGATCTTCTCTGGAGGAGCTGTCTCTGCAGCCGGTTTATGCTGTTGAGAGTTAGATGAATTCGGGCTTGAAATTTGCTCAAGGCAAGGCTGTTTTTTCTGTGGCAAATTAGTTGCGCCCTTTCTCTCCCCTTCTGTTACTGATTTCCCAGCCTTCTAAGCTTTTCTTATTCTTCCCAGTTTCTCCTTGGCGTGGCAACCTGTGCACAGAAAGGTAGGAGAAAGCAGAGCTTGCCGTGTGAGAAGACAACTCGAATTAGCCAAGTGGCAGGACAGCATGGAAGCGTGGGGCAGTATTGCCGGCTATGGAAACAGGCCAGTTCCTACTCCTGGGAACACTGGCTAACTGTCATTGGGAACAGATCTGTAACCCCACCTGGAGCCTTGACTCAGGGACTAATCGCCACAGTGTGCGCCTTGTTGGGGACAGCGTAATAAGGGCTTGAGTAACAGAAACCCTGGAATCCATTTGTCTAAGCTTCCCTGGCCTGTAAATTCTGGGGAATTGGGAGCCTTAGCTTTGGCTTTGCTTTGTGGGCCCAACTTCTTCCAGTGGGATAAATAACGGGGGATGAATGATCGGTTGCCCCAGGTGAAGTGCCGCTCCGAGCTCTATTTATGCAGATAATGAGGGAGGATTTGAGGGACTGAAGCAGGACGAGATGGTGCTGGAAGGCCCCTCTGCTTATTGGTTTTATGAAACTCTACATTAAACAAGTGAGCCGCTGCTTTTTCTCTCTCCCCGTGCCCTCCTTTTATTGCTCGCAGACATACCTTGTTTCTATTACATTTACAACTTGGACGTTTTCTATAGAAAATGGGTCAGGCAAGACGACAATTACATTTAATAGAAGAACCACTGGAAACGTTTCCATTGAAAGTAAGCTGCAGCTCAAGTTTTAAGCCTCCTGCGAGGTGGATCCTAATCTCACCTTGCAGCAGGGGAAGGCGGAATCCCTCGGGAGGCCAAGGAGTCGCAGGTGCCCTCAGAACTGAGGCTAGCGTGTCTCGAAACGCAGCTCTCCTCAGATGAAGGAAACAAAATAAGAGATCATTACGGCTAAGGAAAAGAGTTGTGCTGTTGAGACGTGTAAGTTTAAAACAGCGGATGATGGGCAGTGTTTCTGAAAGGCATAAATCTGCTTAATTAAAAGCTCTTCAAAAACTATTAGAGGTTTGTCAGAGCAGGAGGAATATGCCTGGAATTCAGGTTCAGGAGCTTTTATGCAAGTCTGCTAGGCTTCTGTTTCAATTTAAATAATATGTATTTATCAGTTACTTATAATATGATTGATATTGATGACTGATCCTTGCAATAATGTGTTGTCATATGAGTTTTCTCTACTGTAATTGTATTTTCATTTATTCTTGCTATGCTGGCAAGCTGTTCCCCCCCCCCCCCAGTAATTTTAAAAATCAGTTATGTAAATAGAAGTACTGCAAACCAGAAAGTGCAGCAAGAAGAGAAAACATTAGGCGATATTTTCTGTCATTCTCATTAATTCACAAACAGATGTTAAAATTATTGTAAGGAATATGAAACATCTGGAATATTTCTCTCCAGTCATATGCAGCTACTAAAAAAAAATCTGCTTTTAAAAAACCTCTTCCAGCATGATTTCATCTAAGCTGATTTCCCATATCCTTCCTAAGCTATTTACTTTCCTTAAAAAATATATTTGGTTTTGTATTCCAACGTGATTTTTACCAGTACAGGGATTTTTGTAAGTAAATAGCGGGCGACATAACCAATTTATCATCCTGTGCCTTTAAAGAGAGCGCAAGATGGAGAGTACAGCATGCAACTAGAGAAGTCCAAATAGGAAGGCAGCGCTCTGCACTGCTGTGCACCTTGGGGTCCATCCTGGCCAGGCTCCGCACTCAGGCTCGGGCGGCAGAAGCGCAGGGAGCTCCCGCGCCTGCAGCTGCCCGTGGGACGGGGCCTCTCCGCAGGGGGTGCCCCCTGCTCCCCCTTTCCTAGGGCAAGGGAGGTGCTGCGCCGAGCGTAAAAGCATCAAGAGCTCTGCAACGCGTCAGCCGTTGAGTCGCAAAAATGTTAGGTTTGTTTTCAAAGTGGCAGCTGGGATGCTCGTGTAGAAGCGGCAGCGAGGCAGTGTCAGAGTGGGATTATTTGTCAGAGATGATTTCCAAAACTGGTTTTTGTCTTCATATTTTGTTCTTTTTTTTTTGCTTTTACAATTTCTGAAATTGTGATGTAATGACAAGCGAAGAGATCCAGCCAACAAATAAAAACGGTGCTTTTTAAGGAGCGTGCATATACATATGTGTCTCTTACTGTTGATGTGCCTGAAAAATGCCGTATGATTGATAACTTGCACAGTTCGTAATATAGGAAGGCTAAGGTTCCTATCTGTAGAAGGAAAGATTTTGTTAAACATACAAGAAATTTTTGATTTCTGGCAAAAATAAAGAAAAGAATGCTATTGGCTGTTGTTGAAGACTAACTTCTGTTTTTGCCACATTTCATGATATCAGCCTCTTAAAATTTGTGACACAAAGTATAGCTCCAAATATATTTAGTGCAATAGTTAGCAGAATTTAACGTGCTTTGTCAGAAAACTGAATCTCTTGATTTTTGGTGTGTGAAGTGATTATGGTGTGAGTGAATCTTCTCAGACTACCCAGATGCAGAAAGAAGTGGAAACATCAGATTAAAACGAGAGCATTATTTCTCCAAACAATTATTATGAAAACATTTGAGAGAGGCCACTTCACAGCCAAAGCATATGCTTAACTTCAATAAGTACTAGTTTTCGAGCTTATTAAGATTCATCTAATCATCCTGTTTTAAGTTGGCACTTCTGATTTCAACAGTAATTTGTTCCTGGTGTTGATCTCAAGTAGTATAGACTAGCTCTGCAGAAACAGCTTCCAGCTAAGGACTGGGATCCTTTTTGTGTCACTGTAGCCTGCTATTGATTTGTTTGTGGCTTTTTTTTTTTTTTTTTTTCACAGAAGATTTCAAGAATTTCATACAATGAATGTAAAAAAAAAAAAAAAAAAGTGCCAAATCAATCAAGTGAGCATTTAACAAAGGATAGCAGGAGGTTAAAATTCTGAAACTCAGTTTCCATGTGTTTATTTTTCATGGGACTGCATGGGAAAAGAAAGTGTTGCTTAAATCAGGGTGAAACTTTTTATCTTCTATTTCAGAAATCAATTTCTGTAATACTGAAGCAGGGAAGTCCAACCCCTGGTTTAACTAATATTACAGAAAAATTAGAATGTAGCTGGAGGAGAAGTAAGACTATATCAAATAATACTAAGAGCGAACTTACAGTACCAACGAAAAAGGGTATCAGGCTACAGCAATCAATGTTGTAGACAATATCTCTTAAATCTATCATGCTGCCTTTTGCCCTTTATAATATGAAGTCAGAAGGAAGCGGCTATAATGAATGAGCGTGTCTCTATTTGTGTCGGCTTTGGTTCTGTAGGAAACCTGGCAATATGACATTTAGTGTGATTAATTCTGGATCGAAGCTCTGGTTTATTTTTTTTCCACGTACATGCATAAAGAGTTGTTGTTAAAAATAATTTTAAAAAATCCAATACAAAAAAAAGACTATTTCTAAAAGCTATACTGCAAGGTAGACTCCATAGCAAAAGATTAATTGGGTATTTCCAGTAGGAAATATATGCTTATCTTTTTGCAGTGTCTTTTTTTCCTCTTTTACGATACAGTTTGCAAAGCGAAAATGATTCGGAAAGTGCATGCAAAGTTGGCTTGTTTGCCTATAGCTTTTAAAAGATTTGCTGCATAAAAAATAATTCAGAGCTGATGCAAAAAGCGAAGCATTAAAACAAACCGTAAAGTATGCTGTGTGAAACTTGGACAAGATTTTTTTCCACATGTCACATCAGAAGGGGGCACTAGTGATCCATTATAAATAGGCAGTGTGACACTGCTTTTGTTGTGCCATATTTAATAATAATAATAATAATAATGATATAATTTCCACATTTAATATTGAGGGCATTTGTGTGCATAATCAAGATTATAAATATATAATGGTAATTCCAAAAGTTAAATAATTAATAGATTGTGTGTAAATATAATCTGTTGTCTCTCATTGTCTTTTTATATTATTATTGAAATACTGCGGTTACAGTTCACATCCTAGCTGTAACAATAAGCTAATGTTGATTATTTAATACCTTGTTTTGGTAATTTGTAACGTTAAGGAGGTGACTTCTATTTGTACAGCTTTTCGATAATGAAAGTTAAGCATGTTGTAGGAAAAGTAGAAATTCAAGCTTCCCTGTTTAAAAACAAAGCCATTTACATATGTTGTGATTTAAATTATTTTATAGCTAGTACAACAAAGAAGAAAGCATTTGAAGTATTCATCTAATTTTTGTATTACGTACATTAGATCAAGGGCGGGGGGGAAATGTGTTTTATCACGGTGCCTACTTGCTTTTCCTTTTTGGCTTATTCGATCCTCTGCGTTTTAGCAGTTTTGTTAGAATTGCTTTGGCCTATAAACTGAGGTCAAGATGAGGTGGCTGCGCCATTTCATAGAATCAACTTTGGTATGTGAGCTATGTGAGCAAGGGAAAAAAGGGATGAACAATAATATGGTTTCTATCCTTTGTCCTCGTTTTCTTGCTGTGTATAGGATAAAAACTGGCAGCACGCATAAAACTGCAAAAGACTTAAGTCAGTCTTAGTAACAGCAAGAAAAACAGCTGAATTCTTGATTTGGACGTTGCTGAGTGCTGTATTGTTACAAAATACCTGCTTATTAGAAATGTGTGCTGGCAGCGTTTGTGAAATAGTGATCTGCCCACAGTTAATTAGATGCCCTTTTGAAATGTCCACTACTATTTTCCTGTGGAAAAATGAGGGTCAGTGATGAACTGAATTTATTGTTCAGCTAAATTTTAGTAAACTGGGTCAAGTTCAACAGAAGAAAGTAGTATTTTTAAGTGTTTTATGGCATTAAAGTAGGTGCAAATGTGAACTTTCCAAAACCGAAGGTGTTATTTAGGGCCCAAGTGGGTTTCATTATACATTATTTGCAACTTATTAGCCAATTTCTGTATTCATTTACTCAGGAGCTAATCAAGAATTTTGAAGTGGATGTAAAACCTAAAATGGCAGCGCAAGGAAAGCTTCTTTTTATCTTAGAGGCAACGTCAAGCTCTCTGTTTCACGACTACCGGTAAGTGCTTTATGTGTGCATGCAACCAGGCATTTTTTAAACAAATGGGTATGTTTTTGTGCAGGAAACTATAATCATTCTAGATTAGCCATTTAATCTAAGCTAGCACATCTCTGACCTCATTTGCTGACTTCTTAAGTTCTTTTATTTCAACTTTCCTAATGCTATGAGTGTTTTTCAGAAAATTATCGCTGAAAGTTACTGTCAGGGTAACTAGAAACCAATTGTTTTCTAATGATAGAACCTGCCCGATGACTTCCTGACAAAACCCTAGATATTGAATATGGAGTTTTCAACAAACAAACAAACAGGACAAACTACCAGCGTGTCTTTTCTGGTGGCCTGAATTCAGAGAAGAGATGCCTGCCTTATGTGATCTCCAGTCACTGATTGGATGGTTTTTATTCTACATAGTTATAATACATTTTATAGTGATTCCAGTGTGGCCGTTGAAATGGCATGCTCAGTGTAGGCTTCAGAAGATTTTCAAGAAGCTGAATAAATAGAAATATAGATGAATTATCTAGATGAATTATCAATCCTCTGATACTGTCTATACTTCCATGTCTTTGTGCTTACACTGCCGTCAATATCTGAATTTTAATCTGAAATAACAAGTCTGAGAGCTATGAACTGTCTCAGTTTGTCTTGCCTATGGCCGATTTTGAGGTTTATTCAGTATTAGGTTAAATGTCACTTTTGTGTTCAGTCATTTCAACTGAAATATTTATCGTTTGCTACAGTGGTAAATACTAGGATCATATTGGAATTGACTTCTTAATGAGTGCAATTTGACCTTCCTACAGAGAAAAACACAGTTTGGGTACTTCCCTAAACTTTACTGAGAAGTCACTGAGCTGTTTTTTTGTGAAAGGTTGTTCGTCTTTTACGTTTTTTGTTACTCCTTAATTTTAATAGGTTTAATTATTGCTGAACTAACTCATTCATACATATTACTACTCCAAATTAAAGCTGTTTTAGTATACAAGAAAAATATTGCCTGTTACTTTTTTTTTTCTGCTGAAATGTAAAAGATATGCTTATAATATAGTAGCATGAATAAATTTCTTATAATTAATGTAGGCAGAGATTGGTTACAGATGCAGGGCTGTGCCTGCATGCTTCACTTTCCTTGTCCCTTCAGTTGAGCTCTTTCTGTAGACCAAAGCTGGTCAAGAATCACCTCTCTGGATTCCCTTGATTCCCCTTTTCCTTGCATTTTTTTTTCTGATTTGCTCATAATGGAGAGCTGTTAACAATTCTCTTTCCAGTCCTGAAATCAAATTATTTTCATACCTGTGAAATGCCAAAACCTCTAAAGAACAGTTATCTTTACCTATACTAATATGTACCTGACGTTCTTGATTTCTTACTGCTATTATAAAAAGCTTGGGTATACGGAAATGAGGGAAATGTGTCAGGACAAGAGACTGAATTTAGGTTTAAAATTAAAGGTCTAGTTCAAATTTTAGATTATTGTGCATTTGCACTAGCAGATCTGAATTTGGTTTAAAAAATCCATGATGAATGCGTTATGGAATTTCATACTGAATTCAGTGCAAATCCTCACTTTTATTGTGCTCATAGTTGCAATGGTATTTCTGTTTATAACAGAGTCCACAAACAGATAACCCCAGGAAACAAGAGTGCTTGCTCCAGCAGTTGAGATTGCCACATGGTACGGAAGACTATGATGAAAATAAAAACTAGTTTACACTAAGGTAAATTTGAAATTATTTCATTGAAATTTCTGGAGTTATTCCAGAACTACCTCAGGGGAAGTGGAATCCAAGTTGATGGGTTGAGGGTGTAATATGTAATAGTATCAATATTTACTCAGTTTTATTAGCTTCTAAATGACACAAAAAGAGAGTTAATACAGATTCCATTTGTGCATTTGAACCTAGAGACCTAACTGATTTTTTTTTTTTTTTTTTTTTTTTTTTTTTTTTTTTTTGTTTGCCAATCAGCTTCACAGAGCAGCAGTGAGTGCTTAAACTTTATGTAATAGGCCAGAGCTAGACCGGCAAAAAAAGGTCCATGAGTCAGGGGAAGCCGTTAGCATTAAGAAGGTAAGAAAAGCAAGTTCTGTAGTTGTATGTCCCCATTTTGTTTTTGCTCATATAGGCTAATAAGCAGCTCACTTAGTGATATGTGAGTTTAACCTAATTCATGTAGCAGAATTTGAGTAAGCAGCTAATTTCAATAGTGTAAGAACTGGAAGAGATCATGTGATCAAGTGTTCTTAAACTTTCAGCAAGTCGAGCTAGAATTCTCTATTAATCTTTGTATTATCAATGGCTATGGAAAAATGGTTATGGAAAAACCAAATATCCATCAGCTCATCTTTGCACGCAAAGCAAAAATGCTTTTCCAAATCGTATTTCAATTTTATGCTGAATGTACATAAGGACATAATCTGTCAGTACTTTTAGACCTTCCAGATATAAACTCAGAAGATACTACTCTCTCCTTTTGTCAAGTAACGTTCGTTACTCATCAAATTACTCATAAAATTGTTCGTATTTTCTTTCTGTGACGTAGGAATGTATTAGTTCTCTTTTGAAAAGTGACAATAAAGGTATAGAAAAGATATTCAACTTCTGTTTAAGGCCGCATAGTTAATCTCTATAAGAATTCTTCAGGTTTCTTCTTGTTTTGGTTCTTTCCTTCACTTTCTCTTTTAACTTGTCTAGTCACAGAACACTTCCATAAAATCTCTTACACAGATCTTATGCTGCTGTGTTGCACCATGCATTTCTGGAAAACTGGAGTTTTCTGGTTTTCTGATTGTGGCCATTTTTGCTGTCCTGAAACACAACAGCCTGAGGAACATCACCTGACTGGTCAACAGAATAAAGGAACCATAAAAATTAGAAAGGATTTGGCCCTGTTGACAATTTGCTAAAGAAGGAGAAAAAAGATTGAAAATATGTTACAGGTGGATTAAATATTTGAGCGAAAAGCATGATTTGCAATTTAAAGGCTTTCTCCACTTTCTGAAAAGAGGTGATTTTAGTACAGTGAAACATCAGGAAGGGGGCCACCAAATGTATTTGTTTTGTGCATATTTTGCTCTAGTTATTGGACTTGTTGCTTTTGTGAAGATTCTGGCCTTAAAATGAGACTATTGTGTTTCTTTAATTGGCAGCTGAATGCCTTTTTTGGGGGAATTATTTGGAGGTAATGTTGATAGAATTTCTGGCTCTCAGATACCTTTCTTGTATATTTGGTACCTATTCTACTCTGATTTCTATACATACTAGGTGTTTTTTCTTCCTTGCTTTTGAAGGCCGGTGACTGATATTTAGCTTTGAGCTTGAATTCAGAGAAGGGTTAAGGGAAATGGATTGCAGATTTTGAACTGACTATGTCTCTTTGAGCCTAAGACACAGTTGAGAGGAGAAATGAGACAAGGATAAGGCTTTGATACTATGCGGTGGACTTTTCTTTCTTCTCTGTTCCTCCCTTTCTTTTGTGTTTCACAGAATAATGACAGCTAGAACTTCAAGTCTAAAAGTATTCTGCATTCGGTAAAGCGACTCTTAACATGCCCATCACTCCATAGCCTCAATGTCTTCCTTGTAATATCTGCTCAACTGAGAATTAAATGGTTTGTCTAATTATCAAACCTGTAAAATGACCTTTTGGTAGATTCTAAGATTCAAGATGTGTGCCCACTTCCTTTCCTGTCCTATTGCCCTTGACTCATGAATCATTATTAGTGATAAAGATACTGCTAGTCAAATTCATCCTGCAGTGGATTTAGCTGTGAAGTTTCTGAAGAGTATATTGGAAGTAGACATTTGAATTTTGAATCTAATGTTGATGAGGTCTATATTTAAAGTTGCTACTCAACTTCCATTGTAAATCTTGTTTTTTATACTTGTATGCAACTTTATCAAAGATTCCCTCTGGGTTTTGAACCTTTATTGGTCTCAGCTCAGATTATTTTAATCACTAAATTCTAATAAAATGTAATCACTGGGTTTTCTTTTTTTTTTTTTTTTCTTTTTTTCTTCTTTTTATTATTTCACTGAATGTAAACATGTCAAACACAATATACCCTGGCTCTATGAAGTGCTGACCAGCTTAATAAATTAAGCTGTTTTGCTGGAGGAAAAACAAGCAAACAAAAAGCAAACAAACAAAAACCCACCAACTTTTAAATATTTTGGTATTTTTTAGCTCCCTGTTTTCATGAGCCCAGAAATTATTTCATGACTTCAAATACCCAGGACAAGGGAAAAAGATGTGATAAAATGATAAATCCCTAAGATCAGTCAGAAAACAGGAGGAAGAGGAGCACTAAAGGAGTATTAGTGTACAAACAGAAGGAAAATAGGTAGACACAGTTTGTGAGAATGGAAGGGCTAGTGGAGCAAACTAGAAAAATCTTATGGAAAATATTCTACATAGCTTTTACTAAAAATGCCTTTAAAAATGATAAATTTAAAACATTTGTGAGGTTTTTAAAGTTAACTCCTGATGATACTTCTCTTCTAATTTTTTTGTGTTGCTTTGGGTTTTCTTTTTGAGGAGAACCCTCCTATTTTAAATGGCATTAAAGATGACAATAGCTATCCTTTGTGAGAAAAAAAGTAACTGAGATTGGGGTTGCTGATACTCTTGTTAGTCTCTGACTGGTTCCCTGAGGGGGGAAAAAAAAAAAAAAAAAAAAACAGATGCACATAAAGGAAAATGAAAAGAACTTCAAACACAGGAGAGGCACCTTCTGTTTTGCATGCTGATTTTTTTATTTGCAACTGTGCTCCTGGGGAAAGACAAACAAAGTACAGATTTTTTATAATCTGTTCAAGAGATGTGACATATTTGTACCAGTATCAGGCTTTTAGCTACTTTTTCAGTTACAGGAGCATGGTAGGTGTTACAGAAGAAACAGCTAAAGTGGATATTAGTTAGAAAGCAGAAGAAAGAAAGGAAGTAATGCGGGGAATTGGAAATAACGGATAATGTGACAGTGGGAGCACAACTCTCACCATCCAAATGAATTTCAAGACATAATCATGGCCAGTGGACTTACAGGTTACCTGGGTTCTTCTTCAAAATTTTTCTAAGGCTACTTTTCAGAATGTCAATGATAAATGGGTAGAAATGCAGTTGTGGCTCCCATGATGGAGCAGTTATTGCAACAGGGCTTATTTTTTTTAGTTTCCTCTTTCCCTATCTCTGGTAACAAATTGCAAATCCCATATTGGATTATATTTTGAAAAATCAGTATTGGGCTTTTTTTAAATTGCTACTTACTCTGCCATGCTTTATCAGCTATGATGCTTGGATGTTATGTTGCTGTTTTTAATTTATATTCTGTTTATATATATATATATATATTACAAATTATATATATAGTATATATACTTATATGTATATACATTTATATTTACATTTAATTTATATTCTGTTTGGGAGTATGAATCGGACCTATCGCTCATTTAAAATAAAAAAAGAAAAAGTTAAGGCAGTGGTGCCCAGTGGTGTTCTGACGATGTTGTCTGCTGAGGAATCTCTCCTGGCACATAGTTGGATCTACTGATAATCTGTGTTTTGCTGCAGATGCAGCAGGTCTGATGTTTCTGTAGAAAATGCCCTACAAAGCTAAGCAGGAATCAAGATGCAGACTTGCTCTGATGATGTACGTCCTATTTCTATCTACTTTAGTGCTCCACCCATTACCTATGCAGATGAAAACTCGTCATATGAAGTAAGAGGACTGACAGGTCCTTGGAAAATATTTAACCCTGAATAAGCAGCTTCTGATAGAGCAGGTCATTCAGTCTGTTTGTTTCAGCTTAGGATCAGCTGGGAAAGGGACTAACAAGGACAAGATGAGGATCAGATAATCAGTGGAAGTTGGACGTTTAGTATCCCGTGCATAAAAGGTCCTGAAGAATTCAGAGGAGGAAATGGGAGAGAAGGGTATTGCTGACTTAAGTTGCCTTTCCTCAGTTCAGCAGGAAGAACAAACTGTTTGAATTATGATTTTCTTCAGGAAAATGCTGCAAGGAGGCATTTCAGTAGCATTTACCCCTTGATTAGCTCTATAGTCGGATTCATTCTGCATTCATTTCTAATGACTACTATGCATTAATATGAAAAGAGCGGAACCCTCTTTCCAGAGTAACTTAATAGAAGAATAGTTTATATACATGCTCTGGTGAAACACATCAGGGAGAATTCTCCTGTTTTCACAAAGGAAACTAAATGAATAGTACACCGTGGATATTTTCTGCAGCAGAAGAAACTGGTTTCAATCTTTGGAACTAGTGACCTGAGTGTTTTCTGATAGCATGCTAAGATTACAGTACTAGTGTTTTTCTGTAAGACTGTATCACTAATTACTGTGTATTGCTCTTGGAATCCTTTTCTTGATAGTTGTTCTTAACATTTGCTCTAGCTACAGTTAGAAAGCTATTGATATGAAAGTGGCTCTGCATTTGCTGGTCATTTATAGGAAGGAATCTAAAAATGTGGTAATAAGAGATTATTTGGATTCAGAGATTGTGTCTTGGTCAACCATTTTAGTACATAATGTTCAAAAATATTTTTTCAAATTGCCAAGAACTTGCTTGTGTTTTGTCTTTTATATGCATAAATAAAATTCTGTCACTAGGCTTTGATAACATGGTCTAGTAAAATCATCACAGAGGAAAACCTATTTGCTCTGAATGAATAAAATATTCTTCTTATTTAATCTTTTAATACTAAGTGTTGGCATAAATGATGAGGATGGCGTTCTCTAGCAATAAGGCAATGAAATTTGCATTGGAAATGTTATTGAAGAGAGAGAATATGTGAGGTCTTCTATAGGCCTTTCAATCTACCTACCTAGAAATGTTCAGTATAGTAGAAATAATAACCATTATCCTTTTTTCTATTTGAAGAAGGTTAACATTTAGGAGTTAGGTCAGGGGCGCACAAGGAGGCACACACAAGCAACAAACAATTTAAAGTCCGTCCACTTTTCTATACCTTTGACTGCTGAAGGAAGAATCCAATTGTAGTACTGCGACAAAACCAGTTGAGAATAAATGTTGAAGTGTAACTGTTCCCTGATGCAGTTCCCTGATGCGAGAGAAAAGCAGAAGACCATCTTCTGTGAAAGACCACTCTGGTCTATCTCTAAAGTCTTTAGGAACAGTGGAAAAAAGACGGAACAAAATTACTGTTTCCGTATTTCACACTTCCGCTCAGAAATGCTAGACCAAGTAAGTGTAAAAAGACTTTATATTTTGTCTGAGAGTGGAGAGACATGTCCTCTTAACACCTCTTCCCTCATTCATTTTGTTCAGGGAAGATCTAGGTTCATCCTTGCTATAATTCCACATTTAACGTAGCTGTCTAGGGCATGAACTATTTCTGTACGTATTAGCTAGGTCAGATCCGAGGGTGAAATCTGCTCTAGATGACTCTCCTCTGACTCCGAACTCATTTGCATCAAATAACTGTCTAAAATTACTTGGGATGGACCAGGACCATAATACGTACAGCTCGTTGGCTACACTGAGCATTGAATGAGAAGCACCTCATTGCTTATTGGTGGCAGCAAGTAGAGCAATCAAGTGTTTAAGACACTTTTGTTTGAAATGGAGTTCAACTTGTTTTAGAAAAGAAAGTTAGTATTTGGCAGGCCAGTGATAACTTGACCTTCTTTACTGTGCTGACTCATGTATCTGATGCAGTAGAGGATCCAGTCTGAACAAGAGGAAAACACAATGCAACTCTGTGTATTGTTTTTTACTCATACCTGCAAATATATATGTGTGCAATATATATGGGATCAGAGAGAAAGCAAATGATATGAGACTCACTGCAGAGAGAAACCCAGCAGCTCTGTCCGTGGCCAAGGAAATGACATTGTCAAGTGACAAAGATATAAATCAAAATAAAAAACGTCGTGTGTTGCTCATTGCCTGGTGGGTAGCATGTCGGCCTCTTTGTCAACTTCCCTCACTCCACAGAGCGCTGGGCAGTTTCGGCAGGCTGCCGAGCACAAATAATCCTGCCTAAACCGAAAGGACGGGTCAGCACCTGTTACCCCCACCCCATCCCAGCTGCTTTATGATTTATGTGCAACAAAGAAAGCAAGAAAGTAGGTTGGAACTTAGGAAACAGGAGAGGAATCCTGTTTAAGTATAAATCCAAACATGATGCTAAGTTTGTTTCCCGGAAATGAAAGATGCTTACTATTTTCAATCATAGAATATTAATAGTATGTGTGGGATGGTAAGAATTGCAGTTTCAATTTCTGCTTTGCCTTCTGCTTTTCTTTACTAGCTATTCCAAGCTTTCCTTGAAGTTACTTGTGCTTAATCTCAAGTAGTGGCGATTTTGTTACTTGCTTCTGAAATATTTTGTCAGTCCTTTTTGTGTCTATTAGTTCTGCTTACTTTTTGTCCTTCTTCAGTGATTAGATACTTGGCATACAGCTAGACTCTAATGCATCAGACTTTCTGAGTTGGATGAAATATGAAATCAGAGGAATCTCATGTTTGCTCTGTTTGTTGTCGGTGACCAGCTATGCAAACAGATAATAATTCATAGATCTCTTTCTTGTCCAAAGAACTAATGCAAGAACTCAGTTGCAATACAAAACAGGTGTAGCAGATATATGCTCCTGATAAAATTTCTAACATTTCATTCAAACACACAAAAAAGAGTATTTACTAGTCATCTCCATCATGAGTTCCCTCTCTTTTTCCTCTAAGGTTGAAATCTACCTGGACACATCTGATACAGTTTGCACTTGCAGGTCCTCTTAGATGTGAAAATTCTTCTCTTACTGATGAACAGGAGGGATCTTTAAGGGTTACAAGCAATGTCTTTGTTAACAGGCCTAATTTTTACACCCCTAGAAAGAGAACTTCAGCTTTCATCTTTATTTTTCCCTCCCTCTCTCCACCTTGGACATAGAGGTAGGTTAACTGGTTTTGCTGTGATGTTGGCCTTGAATATACATTATTACAAAAGAAACCAGCAGCAGGGCTCTGTGTTTAGCAAAAGCCTGCGGCAGAAGACCGTAGAACGTATCCTGGTACTCTCCTTGTGCAGATGTGCTCAGCTAAGGTGGTGATGAAGGGCAAACACTCTTGTGGTGACTGTGCACAGGTCTGCTGTGAGTAATTTCAGTGACCGCATAGGGTAGCAGCAAAATGTAGATGGGCAGTGAATGTCAATGCTACATTGCAGGTCTGTAAGCCACTGGCAAAGTAAAGTTGTGGCCCTTTGGTCCTTGCCAGAATGTGCTTGGTGCTGGAAGAGTTGGAGGAAAGGAAGAGTCAGTGATTTTTAGATTATTCTGAGTTTGATTCCCTTGTTGCAGGCAATTTAAGTAACATTTCTGCCTGTTCCGCTCTGGCCTAAAAGAAGTGGTGGGGAGGGCCTTTGAGGCACTTTATGGGAGCGAAAGCAATATCCTCTGATGGTCATTGGGCAATTGCTCTTATACGCCTGTAACCAATGGGGACGAGCTTCAGCAAAACAGGGAAGGCTCCCTGCTTCTGGAACTGCAGAAGCTCCATTTCTCTGCGAGCTCTTAGCCCTCAACAGAGGAAGTCCATTTGTTGTGATCAGCTGGTTTGTAGTCAGAGACTATAGTCTAATACCAATAGTAGGTATAAATGTCCGGTAGGAGACCTAAAGACAGAGAACTCAATGACAGAATAATGTAAACATTAAACAAAATAATTCTGCTTTATCTAGTACTGCCTTATTTTACATTGCTGGATGAGGTAGAAAGTATTGAAAAGAGTCTGTGCCTTTTTTGATATGCCTAGCTCTCGCTGCTTGTTTTTGCTTTGATATTCCATCTCTACAGCATTGTTAGCACTCCCTAGCTTCTGTTCTCACTGTCAGTCTTTTTTTTTTTTTTTTTTTTTTTTTTTTCTTTCTCCTTCAAAACATCGACACTTTGAGAGCATGGGCAGATGTTAGGTTGCTACAGACACGGTAGTAAAAGTCCTCACAAGCACAGTCATCAAAAACAAAGGTGGTTTGCTCTTCCACGTCAACAAGAGTGACTCTGGAGCAACATGGCTCGGAGAGCCAAGAACAAGCATCTTAAAACTGATTTCTTGAGCTGATAGATGGCCTGAATAGGCTGATAGGGTGAGAAGACCTGGTCTGTTTAAGCTCCACATAATCTTTCCAGAAACCTCTTGTGCTCTCCCTCTCTTGTTATTTATATTGAACAGAGTGTTTCAACTTCCTGTCAGTGTTGTGGAGGCAAAGTTAGGTTGCGTAAGATAAAACCTGAATATTTATTTTCAGTCTTTGAATTTGGACTAAATTCAGCATTTGAATATAGATTAATTTGCTGTGATATGGGGATGTGGGATTTTATGGAAGGGGGAACGTCCTTACATATTAATGTGACAAAGTTTTTTTGCTCCTTTTATGATGAAATATTTTAGTTTCAAAAATAAAATGAATCTTAGGCAAAGTACAAGGAAAATTTGCTCAAATTATTTTTAAAACTGCACATAATTAAGTGCCTATTGTATAGAGCTGGAAGTGGGTGTATGAGTGTTCTTTCTAGTGTTAATATTGAAGTCTGTTGCTTAAATCAGTCTATTTGATCTGTATATTCCAATGAAATCCTTTACCTTGATTTGTTTTGCTATTAAAAAAAAATGCAAGGAAGACAAATAATTGATCTAAACTAACTGTAAGCAGTATTTTTTCATCGGTCTGAATTTCTGGGCATATAGCTTACTACTTACTGTATTAAAAAAAAAAAAATCAGTGAACTGTGATTTATCAGCAACCTGAGTTATACATATGGACAAGCCGGAGCCTTTCTCTCTCAATAACACTACTATTTTTCCTTCTTTTCCTCATACCTATCTGTTTCCAAATGTAAACTTCCTGGTACTTCTT
>VZSV01000062.1:2268763-2287336 GCA_013398735.1 Nothocercus julius | reverse complement strand
TCAAATCCACAGAAAATGTAGATTATGTGACGTGAGAGTTACAACAGATTTTTTTCAGATTTGGCCCACAGGTATACTATGCTCCTGGCTCTATCTGCTCTAGGGAAAAATAATACTGTATAGTTTGTGTACTTTATAGCTTGTAAAGATACAAGCTTGTGTACTATATAACTTGTAAATATACAAGCTATAGTGGGATGGTAGATAGAATTTCCTATTATTGAAGAGCAGTGAAACAAGTTTACTGTTGTCCAAATTGTGTATAAGCATTGCTGAATTACAGTATTTGTGATTTAAGATATTTGCAGTATATCTGTATAGTTCAGAAACTGAGCAAAAACTTCTATTTTATAGTCATTCAGGTCATTGGCCAGGAATTACCAACTGATCATTACGTATGTCATAAGAGATAGCTACAGTAGGCCGGAGGAGCTTTAAATCATTAAGGCTATAAACTGTTTATGTAAAATTCCCCAATGCACTGTCAAATTTTTGCTTTATATTCTGTTTTCATTGTAGAATAAAGCCAAATTAAATTGCTTTCACAAGCCAGACATTTTGCTTTGCTGTAGACATTTTGGCCTTGTTCTGCCTGATGATGATTGCCTTTATACCACATCCCCTTTGCATCAGTAGTTAATCCCATAAGACCAATAGCTTGCTGTGTATATAATATAAACATCATCATTCTGTTCTTTTTATATTCTTTTTATACAGAGAAGTAGATAAGGGAAGTTGGGAAAAGATTAAGATTCCCACCCCATATACTATTAGTCCTTGTAATAAAGATAAAACTCTCCTTGAAACTTCCCGTACGTCATAGTAAGAACAGACTTGTGAATAGTTTGAGAATTAACAGATATCCGCTGGAATATTTATGTTGAAAAACTTGCCCAGTCATTTTACAATTTTTTTGAGCCATGCTCTTTGGCTGGTATCTTGAAATGAGCCAAATACATGGTATTTCATGTTATGCTCTTCATAACTGCTATGTTTGCATTACTAAAAATCTTTGCACAGATGGGCAGAGGCAGTGCTGTCAGAAAATTTTCAGTTGCAAATTCTCTGCTAAATCCAAGCTTTTTCTCCCTCCAATTGTTTAAAAATAAAACAAAGCAAAATGCATAATATGCCTGGTTCTCGTTATCTTTTATACTAACTTTCAGCAAAGATGTGCAAAGATACAGCCTAACTTTCTATTTATTCAATCAGAAGAAAGTCTGTTATGAAGAATGGAGATTTGGTTTATTTCATTGGAATCCTTTTCTGTTTTTAACCATTACTTTTTCACTGTTTTTCCTGATAGTATTTTTTTCTAATGTGGCTGTACATTGCCAGGAATAGAGGAACCAAAGGTCCTCAGATAAGATCAAAGCCCTTCATCCTTTACTTCTAAATGGTGATCTTGAATGCACCATTAAGTTTGGAAAAATGTCACCAAACTCTTTTATGTCCCCCCCCTTTAGGCAGAAAACTCTGGTGCTTATAATACTGGCAAATCGAAGATGGGAAATCTGACAGTCTGTTAAATTGGAAAAGAGCAGTAGTAGATGATCTAGTTAATAGACTAGGGGTGTGGAGCAAGGCTTCCCTTTTTTTTTATTTTTATATTTTCTTTTTTCCTACTCCCTTCCATCTGGCATTAATTACATAATAGCACAAATTGCATCATATATATACAAAGGTCACAAAGAGTCTTATCGGAAATATATGTTGAGAAATGATTCTGTTATGTGAGCATTTGCACACAATGAAAATGTTCAAATCTGCTTTCCTATGAGTTTGGAATAGTTGTTTGACTAAAGTTATGTGAGATACCCGATCATTATTCACTATATGCTAAGTGCTATTTGCCTGCTTAAAAATGGATTCATTCATCCAATATCAGAGTAGAAAAAATATAACTTTGGTGACTTCTGATAAACTTTGAATTTGAACTGTCTCTTATGCACTCTATAGTAAGAAATTTATTTACAAAAATAATTCTCCCAATTGAGAAATTTATTCGTAGAAAGGGGTTTTCAGTTTCCTTCAGGTTAATGAGTAATGGTCTGTACTCAATCACTACTTGCTCTTGATGTTAAGACCTTCTTCTTCAATTTCTTTCTTCCAAATAGTCTGAGTTTTTTACCTTATTAAGCCCATCTCTGTGTTATTTTATAGACAAACTTAAAAATAGTAAGTTTGAAAATGAACTTCTCTTTGCGTGCTTGTTTTTACTAACAACGAAATGTTTTTTTCCAAGCGTGTAGAATTTCATTCCCGCTGTTTGAAAAACGCTGCTATTTTCATGCGTTGTTCACCTCCCTCTCTGAAAAGGCTTACTGTTTAATCTAGTGGAATCACACCATCAGAAGGTCCTTTTGAGCTGTAGGAACAACACTCTTTAAAATAAAGTCCATGTTGCAAGATAATCACTGTGGTGAAACAGTGGATCCTGTTCCTGCTTAGGGATTTTCCCCAGGAAGATATGATAGGTGAGTGAGGTGTCAAGGAATCTCGGGACGGGCAGGCTACATCAGCTCTTGCTTTTCTGCTTCCTGGGAATGAGATCTCCGGACATCTTTGGAAAGAAATCCCTCATCACCTCAGTATTTTGAGATGTTTATTTAGTCTGGTCACTGCTACTTAGCTGCTGCTAATTTATCTGCACCTTTATTTATACAAGCTATATGTTATAGATACATATATACAAACATACACATAAACAGCACACACAAATGTATGTTTATATGCATGCATATAAACGCATCTATATTTTTATTCTGCAAATGCACGCTATGCATAGTTAGATTATTAATACAGCGACAAACACCGTTAGTATATATAAATGTGTAAGCTGTCATTAATTCTGATTATGATTTCTTGTAGAAAGACTATGCATGAAATGGTTTTTATGTTGCTTTTTTGAAGACTTGCTGCTAATGCATTGGTATTTGATGCTCACGTATTTTAATATGCTGCACGTCTGAATGACAGATGATTATCTGACAAAGGAAATCTGGTCTTAAACTAAATGAGCTGGTACTACATCTTAAAAAAAAAAAAAAAAGCAACTCTAACCAAACCTGCGTATTATGTTTTAAAAATTTAATAGCTGCCTATTGCCTGTATTGTCTTTGTCCATGTTGACAACAAAAGGATAAATACAGTGCATACAGTAGGTCCCTCTGGTTATACCATGAACATGACACATGTCATCCTGTGATAAATTGGCTCTGTGTCTGTTCAATTTCAAATCCAAAGCTCTGGAGGCAGAGGTGTTAGGAAGCAGGCATAATTCTGGCGAGCAGAGGCCTCAGATGCACAAAATTAGCGTGCATAGAACAGATAACAGAAAGCGAGCGAGAGAGACTGAGAGGAAGTTCGCGCAGGTTTGTCAACTTCCTGCGGTTTAGGTAGTATTGGCAGATGTTAGGTGTAAAAAAAACATCTGTAAGCATGATAATGAATGTTACCAGAATTTGAAGTGACAACTGTATCGAGCACAAATGCTGTCTTGTTTCTTCATTTGCATACCAATTAAATAAAAATACCCAAATATTGGGTTCCAGAATTTGTTTGACAAATAATCTGTAGGGCTTACTCAGTACATCTGGGTCAGACATGTTGGCTGTGTGACAGATGCGGTGTCAAAAGAAGATTTCAACATGAAAAAAAATGTATTCAGATTGTTATTAAGTACTGTACTTAAAGCAGAGATTAGAAAAAGGTCTAGTTCAGAAATGCCTTTAAACAGAGTGGTATCTACCTCTCTTTCGGCAGTTTATTTTGCCTCACTGTCAGGTCTGGTATGCTAGACATCCTCCTAACCTACCGCAAAAGAAAGTAGAAGGCAAAAGGAGTGCTGTTCTGTGCCCTTACATGGGGCAACTGTTCTATTCCCTAGGTAGATACATATGTTTTATGGGAGAACGCAAGGAGCAAGGGACTGCTTGATGCGAGAAAGGATGGCAGAATTGAGCATTACATGCTAAAGCATTTATACGGAATTTTACATTTTTCATGCTGCTCTAAAATATTTACTAAAAGCAGTTCACGTGTGGTGAAGGTTCAGGTCAGTTCTTGTTTAAGTAAAATGAGTTCACCTGGCCCTGATTTTTGTTTTTTAAGCCAAATTTGAGCCATGGATAGATATCTGCTTTCCTGGTGAAAGGTAGCTCTGATTAACTGAATCTATATGTCTTGTGAACATATATATCTTGTTAACAATATTTAGTGCATGCCACCCATGTAAGACTTCATTTTGCTCTTGTTGCTGCATCTTTCAGCAGACAATACTGTGTCTCACTTTCCACTGAGCCAAGTGGTCAGTGCAGAGGAAATGAGCTTCTATAATTACCAGAATCAAAATCTGGCATTTCTTGTCCCGTTTTCCAGCTTTCTAAACATTTCAGGCTCCTAAAATTCTGTATCTTGAATAATAGTGAACCCGTTAGACTAAAAGTGAGCGTTTACATCAATATTTGGTTGACCTGTATAGGCTTGACTTGCAAAAAGTAAAGCAACTTGAGTAATCCCACTGAAACCCTGTTGTAACTCACTGGGCAGAAGAGAGAGATCTCAAATGAGGAATAGCTGCCCTCCCTCAGCAAAAGCCATTAGACTGCCCCAGTGCAATCCTGGTGATAATCTGAGGAGAAGGATCTTGGTGCCTGTGATATCCCAGGGGAATTCTTCGCTGCACTGTGGGTAACCCAGATTTTCTTCCAGCAGCAGAGTGAGGTGGAAAAGGAGCCTGGGTCCTTCTGGTTTCTTCTGTAGAAGCAAGTGGGATCTCAAGCAGGCTGTGTTCATCCAGACCAAATATGATATAGATGTCAGATGCCAGGCTTTGGAAGTACCCCAGAAGCCTTTGCTTAAGGCCTGCTGTAGCAGGTGTGATAGACTCGCTGCAAGTCAATGTAGGGTCATGAATATAATCTAGATTTACTATTCTCCGATGGGGACCTTCAAGCTGAACCATGATCTCTTTGTAGGAATCATTCCATAGTGAAGTTATGTGTCTGCATATTGCTGCTGATCTTATTTGACATAGATTGATATAAATAATAGTTACATAAAATTGGACTATAAATGTACTATAAAATATCATAAGTGATAAAATATAAGGCAATCAATAAGCCAATATAAAATTTGAGAAATAATTTTGCTGTATATGTTCCATATTAATAAATTTACAGTGTCTCTTTATTTTCCGTTTCTTCCTTGTTTTTATCGAGGAAATGAATTTACACGGGGTAAATGTAGTGTTTAAATATTTAAAATTTAAATGAAGGAAATCCTCTTGAATGCACCTGTACGTACTAGATATGTCTGAGTCCATTTGGTATAAGAAAGTAGGCCAAGAAATTATGTATTTAAAGCAGTTAACTTCTTGCTCACGTAGAATTGAGGTTTGATAACCTCCACTGTCTAAACTACTAGTGAAAATTCAGAGTGATCCACATGTAGAACCCAAACCATTAACAGTATATAAAGATGTAGCTTTTTGAATTTTGTAGCTTGGGAACTAGGATAGGGGGAATTCTCATTTATTAAAAAGTAAGAAGGCAAAAAAAAATGTGTTTTATATACTAAAACTGTCACTTTTAGAGCATAAAATCTTTAAAAACTATGTGAATAAAACCAGACCATTGTAGGTTATGCTGCTTTGTGGAAGGAAAAAGACACATGGTTAGTTTTGAATGAGCAAGTGTTTCATACTGCAACCAAGGGATGCATTTTGCAGGGATGAAATTGAGCAAAGGAAAATTTAGTCTTATTACCAGGAAAATGTATCTAATAGTGAGATCTATTAGAGTGGTGGAATAGTCTCTAGAGAGAAGTGATGGAAGTCCCATAGTTTGAGTCTTTAAAAAGTGGTCTTAGGGAAAGTGCTGGTAGTTTTTCTTGTTGGGAAATAATCTTGTGTAGGCTGTAGAATGCATGACGTGACCTAATGGGAAATTTTTGTCTGCCTCTGATATCTCCTTTATTCCAAATTATTGTTGTCACACTGCTGTAGCTTTTAATAGAAGAGTGAAAGAAAGGAGGACAGGATCTAGATGTCTGGGTGATTTTCATGGCGTGACGACCAAGCATATTCTTGCTCTAGAACAATACAGCACACACTACTGTAGTTCAAAATACTTGCTAGTTGGCTTTTCTATCTATGGAGAATCAATACATTAAGGTTATTTTGTGCCTTCATTATCTATATTTTTTCTTTTTTTAATTTTTGTTGTATTTGGTTTTTATGGTTATAAATTTTTAATATCAGAAGTCATAGATGAGCTGAGAGGGGCACTTTCATGGGAGGAAGTGGAAGTATTCTTTTAATGTTCGGTTGTATTTTAAAGCATTGTACTTCTTTGCGTTTTGTCTCAACCTTCCAGGGAAATCTCTGTAATGTAATTGTTCATTTCAAAGCAAAATGTGGATGTGTCATTATGAATTAGCGAAGAAAAGTAAATGCTAAGTTTGAATCCTTCAATATTTACAGTAAGCTGTGCATAGAGTTCTCTAGCCAAGTAATAGACACGCAGCAAGCTGATATGCACAGTTCACCATTGATTTATAGAATTAAAGAATTTGTAGCATTCTGAATGAACTCTGAAAATTCTGTATGATCTTTTCTTTATACAGGTGAGCTTACATTTAGCGAAATAATACACAGAGAATTAACTTCCATGGCATGAATGAATGAATGATTATGAATTACAGAAGGTGATTTTTTTTTTTTTTTTTATAAAAATAAAGGGGAGAGAGAGAAAAAGAAAAAAAACTGATCTACAAGGTAGGTTCAAGAGTTAATGAAACCTAGTGGATAATTAAATGGAGTGTATGACTCGGTAATTAGTTACAAAGAACATCTTACTGAATGAATACCTTTCTACATAATTATGCGATCATTTTAGAGCAATCATGCGTTTTTGTCCAATCACAGAGGAAGGAAACAGGAAGGGATGCTTCCCCCTTCCCTACTCCGTGCGCATAGGTAAAATTGATTTCTAGGTGCTAACTCTCTAGACTAGGATTAGTAATTTTTCAAAAATGGAAGGCAGCAGATGAATTGGTACCAGTGGTAGTAGTTGTGCACAGGATTTTCAGGTAAGGAGTTTGGATATTCCTAGTAGTCCTCCTGTTGTGAAGATAAGATTGCTTTTCCTGACTAAACACTCTTTATTCAATATGAGTCAAAGATTCCTCTATTGGTCATAACCAGTGCCCCACTTTCAACTAGACAGAAATGAATTTGAAAATGTCTCCTTTATGGAGGCATGTGAGTTCTTTAGCTTTTACGTCAACCCAAAACAGAGTTTAGGAATTCGTTTTACAGTTAAACAATAGCCATTTTTTAATCCTGATCTGAAGGTGAATCCTATTGATACCTTTAAAATCCATAGTTACGACCAGATGCTATTTTATTTTGAAGCTTGCTCTGAACATAGTTTTGTGAATATTATCCAATCCAAAATTATTTTGTTCTCCTGAATGTTTTGCTTAGATTTCATATATAGTGTTCCTGAGAAATTAATTGATCCTGTTACTATTGCAATGCAAAAAATGCATCTAGGTTGTTCCTACTAGTGCTGATTTTCCTGCAAATGTAGTTCACCAGTCTCCTCCTGTCTGTTGGAGAGAAGGGGGAAATATGAGGGAAGAGCAATGAATGCAGCATGGAAGAAGGGAGATGAGGAGAAGAAAGGACACATTTCTTCTTTGGAGTTGAAACTCTGCTCATGTTTGAAGTGTATTCTCATATAACCAGAATTTTATGAATGCCTGCTATACCTGGATTCTTATCAGCAGTTGAAATAAAACATCCAGGTGCTTTTTAAAAGACTTTAGAAGAATTACAGAATAGAAAGGTGCCCAATCTGTCAACAATTTGAGAAAAGTCTACCGCTAGCCAAAGACTTGGAGGTCCGGAGGAGCCGGCTTCGTGCAGCTGTGGAGATTTTCAGCACCTCTGAGGAAACGACGGCTCTCAGAGCTGCATCTTATTTCACAGACAATTTGGAGGAATCTAGTAGCTTGATTTTTATCCTGTCTCAGTTATCTAGACAATGTAAGAATATGGTAATTTCTATATAGTATGAGATAGCTTCTGCTGTGCTGAGTCAGAAGACTCTGCTATGCAACATATGTGTTGGATTCCGTCTTCAGTCTGTTCGCTTTTAGCTCTGGCTTGCACCCGGATAATCCCAGAGCTGCCATATAATTTATGTCGAAAAAATCAGTGGCTAATATCGCTAATGGAGATGACAAAACCCAGACTGAGGAAAGAGGAGATATGAATCAGCTCATGAAAGGAACAGCTTACAAGGAAATTTGATGTGTATGGAGAGCTGCTGGCAAAAGATCTTACAGGATTCTCAGACCTTGCTGAGTGTGAATGATGCAGAGCTGGAATTGGCAATGTGCTTCACATAGTCTGCTCCTCCATATACAAGAGGCTCCCCGGCATGGCTGAATTATAATGCTGTTAGACTTGCACATCTTGTGGCTAGCTGTGCAATGTACCATCAAATTGTCAGTGTAGCGGCGCTGAGGTTATGCTGTAGAATATATTACTTACTCTGTAACAGGAGGAAATTTGTCCACTTGAAATATTTTCCATAGCTCAGTTTGCTCTGCAGTTTCTTGGACGGTTTGTAGTGTGTGTTCATTTTTTAAGCAGTTCGTTTTTCTTTTGCTAATTCAAGTTTCATATGTATCCTCATGAAACATCCAGTGCCATCACTGAAAACGCTCCTTTTGGTGTAAAGTGGTATAAATCTGGGCTGACAAGTGTTTCAGGCCTTGTCCTCGTGTACAAGGCCATCAATGCAGTTCAGCATTTTTCTGATTGTAACTTATCTGGTCACATTAGGCATATATATGTACCTGTTTCACTTTGAAAGGACCTTTTGTCTTGCTAAAGTATCAGAAATTAACATTAATGCTAATAAGGATCATTTCCCAATCTCTTAAAATACTGAAGCATTTATCCAACCACTTATGATACCTTATACCAAAATGTTCATACGATAGCACTTTATGAATGATGAGTATTTTTAAATTGCAACTTTGCTTTGGCTTTTTTTTTTCTAAAGCTTCCAATAGCTCTATTTTGGTTTTAATGCATAGACCTTTGTGTCATGTATCAAAATGTTGTGATAATACATGTTGTTTAATGCATTTGAATCTCTTCTTGATTATGGCCTCAGGTTTTCAGATGTGTGTCTTGATCTTCTAAGAGACCGAACATCCCATTTAAAAGCAGCCACACTACCAGCCTCTAAAAACTCCGAGCATCTAAATGTTCATTGACAAGACTAACTATAGGTGCTCAGTTTTGAAAAACTTGATCCAACAAAATTATTATGAGGAAAGCTGTTAAAGGGTGTTGAGATGAGCTCTGCTCATAAATATACTGGACTTTTTTTTTTTTTCTTTTTTTCTTCTTGACTCAAGTTTTTGAAGTTATAGGTGTAAGATTGCAAATAAATAATGCATGTTATAGAAATTGCAAAAACAAGCAAACAAAAACACGTTCCAGAAGTTTGCAATTCAGTATCAGACAGATTTTATTTTTACTAGCATATTTTAGTATCTCATAATTCCGAAGTAAAACGATTGGCCATAACCCACCTTGTATGGATTACATTTGAAATTTGAGTTAAAAATCCATTTTTTTTTTTAATTGGGCAATGTTTAAAATAAAGCTTACCTTAACATCTCAAATGTTTTATCTTTTTAAATATTCAGGAGTGTTGCAACAGAGCTCTGTGAAGTGAGGAAAAAATGTTAGTTATTTAGAAAAGTGGCAGAATTGCATGTAACCTTGAAAACCATTTTTGAAAAAGCAAATACTCTGTTGTTGTCAATGCAACACGAATTAGGGTAAAACTTAAGATGAGTGTGATGATGGGTGGATGTTTCTCTGGTACCCTTGCGCCCACATTGTTGTGGGTATCATCATGACTGGCAGGGTACAGCATGTCTGGTGGAAGGGCTGGAGCTTGGGTGGGGACCAAGAGCTTGGACCTCAGCCTAAAAGCACTTTTGTTAGCAATTCAGCCTTGAGCAAATTTATGTCCTTGAGTACCACGACTTTTTTTGTGTTGGTCTCATGGTTAAACAGGGTTAAGGAAAAGCCTGTGACAGCTGAGTTTATATTTTAGTTGAGGAATGAAGTCTCTAATTAATTCTCATTCCGTTTGCTGTTTTGGTGATTGTAACAATTGGATCTAGCTCAACGTATATTCTAGTGGTCCCATAATATTTCATGATGTACTGAAAGAGGCTTTTTAACTATCATCTTCCTAAAAACACAGAGAAGCATAAGGGGGAAGTTAGATAAAAGATGATAGCAATGTTAAGTGTTTAAGATAGCCTTAGTGAAGCTGAAAATGATCATACACTAAAATGTTTATTCATTATGTACTATTTTTGTAGACGTCAGCAGAGAATGATCTACCATTGTACTAGTTTCTGTATCAAATCAAAATATTTGTATCGATCAAAATCCCTTTCCCAGTGCGCTTATGCTGCCAAGATGTACATGTTTGAAACGTCTAGTAATTTTATTAAGTTCTATTTGCTAAAACTCTTGGACCATGTGTACTTCCCATTGATATGAGTGGATTTAATGGACGGGAATGAGCTGGTTATGGAGTTTGTTTCAATTTTCTTTGTAAGGGAGAGTGTGTACCTCACTGCACGGTGCTTATTGCACTGTGCAGTGTTGTACTGAAGTAAAATGGGTGAAAGAAGGGTGTCTGATTTCTAAACTTCCAGACATTGTGAAAGTAGCAGTGAAGAAGAAAACATCAGGCATAAAACCTTTCTGTGTTGACTTAGGATTTTTGCCTGGCCTTTTTTTTTTTTTTTTTTTTTTTTTTTTTTTTTTTTTTCTTCTGTCCTTCACCCCAGAGAAATAGAGCAGGTCAAGTGAATCCATGCAAGCCTATAGGGCTGGATTTGAATTTGCATGTTTCTGTTCCCTCTAGTGCCTCGGAGATGGATGATGACACAGGTAGTTTTCAGTCTTGTTGGTAGTTTCACCTCCCACCAGAGCAAGAAGTTTTCATGCAGAGAGAGAGATTTATAGTTTGTGTCTTTAGGGGTTATATCACAAAACCACTCTTTTCTCCTCCTTTATATGTTCATTGATTTTTTTTTTTTTTCTCCTCACCAACTTGCTCTTCGTTTGCTCTGTTGTATTAAAAGCATCAGCAACAAAAAAGTGATTCCTTAGTTGTTCCCGTGTATAACACATTTTCTACTACGTGCCATCGAAGAAGTTTGCAATCAACTTATAAGCAGAACAACCCAATACTATTACACAGATTTAGCTGTGCTCTTGAAGAGGAAATGGGACTTAGAAATCTTAGAAATCATTCCTTGTTAATTATCCCCTTGACTTTTCTTATTTCTCTTAGCAGTAATTTCTAATTTTACTGTGATCTTTCATTCACCCATAACCTTTGAACAATATTTCCAGGGTATTTTTTTTCTTGTGCTAATTTCAGCTGATTTTTCTTCAGTGACCTCACAATGTACAATGAGTAGCAGCCCAAATTTTCTCTTTTTTAATAAAGCACTTCACTTCTTTAGCCACTTTAATCTCCTTTTAAACATTAGTTATTTATGCATCAAAAACACCTAATGTGAAATAGGAGTGTAGTCTTTCACAGTTGGATATGGTGAGCAGCACAGAAGTTAATCAAAATTTGCCCTAGGAACCACAGTGAGAAAGAAATGGGAACAGATCACAGAAGTCTTCACACTTTGTTCTCTCTATCCACTGGACAACAGTAAAACATAAAAAATTGGAAAGCTATACTCAGCTTTCATTCTCCCATATCTTTCTTCGCAGAACATTAAGAACACAGAATGTAGAAGTCCTAGTCCCCTGTTCCTGTTGTTTGGTAAGTCAGATAGTTAACATGGCATCCAAGCTTGAAGTTCTATAGCAAAGAACTGAGACACATGGGTGAAGGTCCCTACTGTTTTTCAGAATCAACAGAATAACTTATTGCAAAGTAATTGTTAAGCAAGTATAAATATGGAGGATAAAAGTTAAGAGGAACTTCACTGCTGTTTTTTTTTTTTAATTATTATTATTATTAGAATGAATGTTTATGGTAAATTCTGTTCTCCAAGATCCTTGGATTCTTCTTTGTGAGATGAGACTTAGGTACATACCTCTCTCTCTCTCTGCCCAACCTTCCTCGTCTAGTTGATAAAGGCATTGATTCAGATCTCCCTCTCTTGGAGAAAATGCTCCAGGTAGTAGCTTACTATTTCGCATCATATATTTAAAACAATCTTCTACTGAGGACTGTGATATTATAAGCTAGCAAGAGACAAGAAGAATGACAAGAACTCTACCACTCAGCAGTGACCATCCTGCACAGATATGGAGTAATTTCTGAAGTGAGAATCCATTTCCAGTTCTTGCCAAAAAATATAGGAAAAATATATAGGAGCTTGAATACAAAGGAGTTAAAGTGAGTTGGTGTTGACTGCTGGAACTTTGGAAAAGATGTAGATTTATAGGGTTTATGTATGATTATCTGTGTGTGTGTGCGTGCATACAAATGATTATTCCACTGTATATGCACCCCATGAATGTGCGACTTGTGAGTGTAGGCCTTCAAATACCCTTCTCTAATGTACTCTACTGTAACTCAAGCAAAGAAATTTACATGAGTAAATTGTGGAAAGCCCATGTAACTCTATGCATAAAGCTGGTTAATTATGTTTAAATTTCTATAATCTATTAAAAGGGTCAGCCCCCAAATTAGAAGAGTTTTCTATATTCCTATTATAGAACATAGACACAGAACATGAGCTAAATTAAATTTTTAAGCAGCCTCAGGAAAGAAAAAAGATTTAAATTGCTGCCACAGGGAAATTTAAACCTGACACATAAAATAGAAAAGTGATCATCAACAGAGCTTCTGCTTATATTTCCAGTTTGACACTTTTTCCCCCTCATAATTTTCTTTATTCTTTATTTTGAACATAAAATTCAATTGAGAGCACTAGTGCTATTTAGCAAAAGCTCTTGTGGTACAAATGCATTAGTGCAGTCCTGATTTTTTTAAACAATGCTTTAAGCTTGATTTTTTTCATTTCTAACTGTACTTCTCTACTTTGGAGAGGGATGTGTTACTGGATTGGATTTACAGAAATTCAGAATCACCTTTATTTTGCTTTTAGCTAAAGTTGGCATATGTAAATTTCTATATTAAGTTTTTAAAGATTAAAGTGTGAGATTGTATGGGGGGGGGGGGGAAAAAAAGAGGAAAAGTAGAAAAATACAGAAATTCTTCCACATGTTCATGAGCATTAAGTTCATAAGTGCATTAAGCACTTGGTATCTCGTGTGTCTAATCTGGAGATTGTTTCTTGCAATTTTATGAATCTAATAATACAGACCCTAAATTTAAGAATCTGCATTTGCTGTCATGTATGGTCCATGTTACAAATGTGTGAGAGCTTGGCTGCAATCTAATGTGTAAATGAAAATGGTGTGTGAGTGTAGCTGCCAAAGTCAATTGTTAGCAGGTCTGATTGACTGCAGCAACCTGAGTCCAATATCACTTAAATAGGTTTCCTCGGCAGAGCTTGCAAATCAGAGTCCTACGTCGTATGAGGGAAATAAGTAAATTTTGTTGTATTTGTTTTCCATGTGAAACTACTGTAACTGTACTATTAAAATAATCTATTAAAACCATGGATTATCTGCTGAATATTATTTAAGTACAACTAGGAATTTCTAGGCTGACCTTTTGAGCATTGTCTCCATTTAAATGTGGAGTAGAAGGTGAAAGAAAGTATAAAGATTAATGAATGAAAAAAGCATTAGAAATGTCCTACTAAAATGCTCAAGATTTAAAATTAAAGTTTTCTGATTTTTTTGGCACTTTACGTGAAAATTTTCACATAAATCAATTTTTGGCAGGTATTTCAGGAAAAAAAAAATTCACCAAAGTATTTATTTAAAAAGTACATTGAAGATATTTTTTAGGGGGGCAGTTTTGTTTAAAAATAAGTTTGCAGAAAGTTTTGGAGTGTTAATTTCCAAAGTGTTCACTATGACCTCAGTTAGTTACTGTAATTAGGTAACTAAATGACTTGAGTGGCTCTCTGAGATAATGGAACTATTTTTTAATGAAAAGTAACAAATGATGATTATCTGCTAACCAGTGTGTCAGGTGAACTGTTAACCTGAATTTTCAATGAAAGATAATTGGCATTAAGATTAATGAATCTTTTCTGTCTTACTAATATTTTACCAAACATATCTGAATATTTAAATATGAAATAAATACATAAAGAAATAGCCATTTTATTTATTATGCTTTCAAATCTGTTTTTAATTATAACAAAATGTACTTAATATAAAATTAGACTATTCTGCAGTAAGTGTTATGTCACATATATTATATATATATATATATATATATATATATAATGGCATATTTCCATCCAAACTCAAGAAATCATTTCTTGATATATGTCTTTGAGTCCCTAAATTCCTTTAAAGGCTTTAAATTCCTTAAAGTCTTTTAAAAGAAGTGATAGAGTTCATGACTGAGGTTTTATATTAAGTAATCCATTGATCATATGTAAAAATAAGCTGGAAGATTCTTCTCCAACCATTTGATGTCAGAATATTAAGTAGCTTTTGCAAGTTTTATAATGTTGTCTAAGGGTTTCAAGAAAACTATGGAGTCTGCTCAGCCCTTCAGTGCTTTTTCTAGAGTTATATTTTTAAAAGTGACATTTTAGAGCTAGGACAGCTAGAAATAATTAAAATCTTTAAAAAAAATCGTATAAGTCAACAATTTTGCACTGTTTTGGATCTTACTTTCTCAATCCTAGTTACAGAAATGGCTCAAAATGTTTTAATGATGCTAGGGAGATTTAGTTGTAAGTACTACACAGAATCCTCAATCATAGTAGATAGGACTATGTTAAATTTGTTTTTTCCTGAAATGCCCGTCTGAATATAATGCAGTTAAAAACTTCCTACTATTTAAAGGATGGATTCTTGAGACAAAACAATTGATTCCTCCTATTTTTTTTTTTCCCATAATGAAGCAAATCTGCAAGAACACATCATGCTATGTGTTTCTGAGGTACATATAATACTGTGGATTCCATATAGCTCATCATTTCATTTATATAATGTTCACTATTATCATATTATTCATTGCGTATTATACAATGATGTCATATTATTCATATATTACTAAGCATAACATAGATGTATTCTCAAAACCAGAAAGTTTGCCATGCTACATATAAAGCAGATAATTTAGTAATTGCATCTCTGATGTATTAACTGGTTAGGAGAACTACGTTTTCTTTTTGCTGCTTTATAAGACTGTACTTTTACCCACTTATTTGTTTTTTTTTTTTTTTTTTTTTTTTCGCAGCTATTAAGAAGTTGTGACCAAGCCAATCTAAATGTGCAAAAAACATGCTTGATGGATGTTGCACAGAGGGGACTAGAATGCAGGTTTTCTTAAAATTAACAACATTTTGAATTTAACTGTCCTGCTTACTTATAAAGATTTTCCACTACTTTGGTGAAATAAAGGAATTGGAATTTTGAGATTTTAAAGTCTAGAGGAATTCAGGTTATATTCCAATTGTTGTTTTTCAGCCTTGAGATAGGCAAAGTTGGCCTAATAAGGACAAATATTTCATTACCAGTTCTGAAACTTATTTCTGGTGCGTAATGTGGGATGCCATCCTTCTGAATCTGTCTTGAGTAGTTTGAATACTATCTTATGGAGTTCTCTGATGTGTAAATGTAGAACTTAATATTTTTATTAAACATTAAAGAGTGGGCTTGCATGGCCCTTTATTAAGCATTTTGAATGTGCAGTAAAAAGACTATTTGTAACCCAAAGTACTTAAAATTTTTCAGGATGTGTTTTAACTCACCAGTTTACCCAGTCTAAACTGTAGGACAAGGCTGACCTGGCTTTAGTAAAACAAGTTGAAAAGAGTGAGAACTGTGGTGTCTTCTGGAGAAGAACATGAGCACAGTAGACTTTGCGTGTCTAACTCCTCTCTAGAATATTTAGATAATTTGGAGATTTGCAAGGGGCAACGGTGCTATGACCCAGTCCAAACAGAGATATTTTCAGCTCTAACCAAAGTGGATATTCTGAGTATGAGCTACGTCTGTGCCAGTAGCCCACTGAATTATTTAGGTCTTGGAGGCTGCTGGACTTTTTGCTGCTTTTCAGCTGTCTGTTTTGGCATTCCTGGAGGATTACAAGGAAATGGATAGTCCCTCCTGCTTTCAGTGGTCCATGGGGCTGATGTTTGTGAGGGAAGATTTTAGTTTTTATGATACCCTGCAGATATAGGCTTAGTATACTTCAGTTATAAAGTTCCTTAGTAGTGATTGTATTCTGTATTCTTGTATCCTAAAAGCATTAGGTTAATTGTTCTACGTACTGGTTCTTATCCTTTTTCAATTCTACTTTTAGTTAAGTCAGAATTGTTCTCTTTGATATGACATCTTCATAAACCATCCATTTCTGAACAAACAGCAAAGGCCCTTACCCATCCAGAGCATGAAAAAAGTTTGAATCTAGCAAATATAATGATCTCCCGGGACTATGGCAGTATTTTTATGAAAGCATTGCTGTTGAAAGCTCTTGCTTCCCCGTATAGGTGTGAATATCAGTTTCTATAAACTCAGCACATTATGGATTTTTATTTTATCTTTTCTGTCTATACATTTAGCTGAGAAACTTGCTGATTCTGACATCCATTTTTATTTAGAGAGGCATTTGGTTTGCTTTTTTTTTTTTTTTTTTTTTTTTTTTTTTTTTTTTTTTTTTTTTTTTTTTTTTTTTTTTTTTTTGCCAAAATGTCAGCAGATGGTGACCCACGTTTCACTGATGTGTTCCTGGAATTTCATAATACTAATTATGGGTTGAAGTTTGTATCCTTACATAGGTCATTTTCAACTCAGCCATTGGCTTATGGTTTCCATGGGATCGTGGAAAGTAACATGATGTAATGTGTGCTTCACTGCAGACTCCTTAATGCATTACATAATTAGATCAGCCCTGATTAACAGAAGTCTGGTGTGATCATTAGCTATAAAGTCTTTTAGTAAAGCTGTTGAATTGAGAGTTAGCGTAATAATCCATACTTTTTTTCATTTCTCCTAAGTGTGTCACAGGGCTGAAGGGGACCCTCTAAAATTGTGTAGACATTCTCATGTCACAGGAGAGAATCTGCTGCCTTTGTGATTCTTGATATATGCTTGTCTAAACTTTCTTGAAGATCTCCTCTTAATTTATTTGGAGGTTTATTATGGTTTGTGTATGTACTCTGCCCTCAGCACAAGCCTGTTACTACTTATCCTACTTACTCAGAGAACCCAGTACTCCTTTCACCTCTGTAGCAATGGTATATGAATTTGAAAACAGTTACCTTGTTACCCCTGTTTCCCCATTTTTAGACTAAGCAGTCCTCATTGGTTAAATCTTCCTTCACAGGAATGAACCTGTTTTTTTCAGGCTATGCCTTCAGTTTGTCTAGTTTTTTTTTTTTTTATTATTATTATTAAGCTTGTCTTAAAATATGCTAGCAACCCTTGTCAGTCTAGTGCAATCTGGAAATTTATTATGTATTCCCTTTGTTTGACAACATAGGTAATCCGAATATTGCATAGTACAAGACTGCTATGTAGCCTTATCAACTACATCCTTCTATCTTGACAGATAACTATTAATAATTCTAAGTACAGCTCTTGGGTTAAGTTTACATTCAAACTATAGAATTTTGATCTGGACCATATGTCCTTTTTTGGAAGTTAACTTCACATGCACATTTAGCTCGGAGCACATAATGCTTATTGTGTACTTCATGACAAGTTAATTCTTCCTGCATTTCGAAGTCAGGCTTTCTGTCTTCACTTGGTAAATATTTGACTGTATGTGGAGTGTATGTGCTGAGTAGTTAGCGTGTTCATTCCTTTGAACTTTAAATCTCCATTTATGCGTTTGTGTATGTGAGGTGGTTTGTTAGGAATCTCCCAGCAATGGTCACCTGTGATTTGTGATCATTTGACACCAGCCTATGTATGTCTTGAGTAATGGTACTTGTTACTCCTTTGGGATGTGCCTACAGTCCATTCCTTTCAGAATGGGTTAGCATATAACTTCTACCGTGGTTTGTCATGCACCAAATAACAGCCTCGTAGCTTTGCGTTCTTGTGCGATGATTGCCTGCTATACCTGTCTTGAAAGTTGTCTGTGGAAATCTCGTTAAGTTTGTGCTGTCGTTGTACCTAACGCTTGGGCATCTTTAATGCCTCCCGCTTCCTTTCATTGTTAAGATTTCTGTCTCATGGTTTGTGGATTTGGCAGCATGAGTATATCCCCGCCGTGGTTACCAGTCCAAGCAGCTGGAATAAGCGCTTAGGTATAATCTTGACGTAATTTATTATCATAAGGAAAAGTTGTACTCCGTCTATACTTACTAAGGCAAACATGCTAAGGATGGCCACAAACTTATTGGGATCTATTTGTATATTTAGTGATAAATTTCCCTGAG
>VZSV01000062.1:2234237-2268688 GCA_013398735.1 Nothocercus julius | reverse complement strand
TCATCTAGACCTTTGTGCCTTTTACAGTACTCAAAGCTCATTGTATTTACCTGTGAAATATCTTGAGTGTCGAACAGAAGTCAAATAACAATCTCCAGAAACATTGACTTTCAAGAAAAACATTGAAGGAACATAAGTGTTCCTACAGTTTTTTATAAGAAGTCCTGCCATTACTGTGCTGACACTTCAAATATGGAAATTTTATGAATGTCATTATCTGTCATGTCAAAATTCTACCTTTTTTAGGTAGCGTTAAATGTTTATTTTATGCAATAGATGGACCCTGCCTTTGTTCATCCTTCTTTTAAAAAGATATTCAGACTATCTGATCTCTACTTTCTGTTCCTATTAATAATAGTAATAATTCTAGAGGTAAGAATTAGTGGAAAATTTATACTTTGGGGCTATACCTTCTGTTTTGATGAGGCTTTTTTAATTCTTTAAAAGCATCCTCCAATTTTGCCTCTATTGTTCAAGCTCTCTATTCTCCAACAAATATTTTCTTTGAGACTTAGGATTTAAGATATTTTAATCCAATATTCTCAGACTCTCCCTTTGTTATACTAACAACAACTTTCTAAAAAAATCATCTTTTCTTTCTATACACTAATTATAAGTTATCCTATTTACTCTCTCTCCTGTACGTCACCCTTTTTTTCGTTCTATTCTTTGATAAGTTTTGAGAAAATGGGGTGGCATATAGTCTTTTTTTCCCCTATTGGCCAGGGAAAATGGGCTAAAAGAATTGATTCGGTGTGATACCCTGTGTGGGTTTCATACGCACTTTTTTTCTTGGCATAGATGATTCTTTGTATTAAGGCTGAAGCCTTAATACTGAAGAAGTGTCTGGCCTCAACACATTCAAGAATCTCCATGACACTGTCCTCAAAACACACCTATGACTACAGCCCCTCTGCTCAGCGAGGAATTCCGTTAGTGAATCTGGCAATTAGGCTGTGATGGGTGGTTTCATCTCCTCTCAGCTCTTTTTGACACCATTTCTTTAAAGGGATTGGCAGAGCTGCCCTTGCTGTGCTCAGACTGCAGCGGCTGCCGTTGCCTCACTTGGCACACGCACCTGCATTTCATAGCCTGTCTTCATCCCATCCTTAGTTTTTAACAGTTCTTTCAGAAGGCTGGACTTTTTTTTTTTTTTTTTTTCCTCTCTCCCTGTTGCCATGGGAAAAATGTGTCTGATGAGACCTCTTGACTTATTCTTTTGAGTGATTTATATTGCTTCAGTAACACATAACAGTGTTGTGCACTTTTCAAACTTCCCCCCAAAACAGTGACAATATTGCTAACTGTATGGCTCTTTTGACAAGATAAAGCCTAGTCTCAAAGACTACGCTTGTAATAGTATGAGCATCTTCTACTTATTTTGCAAAACATAATAACTGAGAAAAATAAATCATCTTTCCAACAGGTTCAGTAAACTGTTTACTTCAGGAGCCTTTTATGTTTAAATATGTATAGCTTCTGTGGAACTGGGTCTCTTCGGTATGTAACACCATGACAAATCTTTCACCTCATTGTGTCATCAGTTGCAACATACTGCACATTACTACCTTGAAGACATTTACTGTGTCAAAGCTGACCTTTATGCCATGAGAAAGGGGATGGTGCTTTGACCCCCTTAACTTAGGAAATGGGTTACTTGCACAATACCAAGAGTTATAGTAGCCATTGATTTGTATTTTTATTGGCACATATCTGTACAGATATAAAATAAAAACCTAGTATTTATGGGAGATGTAGAGACTTTCCAGTCATTACAGCAGATCCCTACAAATCCATGTCTGAAAGAGAGAAGTGCTACTGGATTTACTTTCCCCCTCTTATTTATTTATTTATTTTTTAATAAATATCAGATTTATGTGGTCTTCCACAGTACCAATTCCCAGTGCTTCTTGCATTCTAAAACAGATTTAAAAATCAAAGAAAATCCCAAATACAGCTTTTGGAAACTGGTAAATAATTTAACGTTATACATTTACGAGGAAAGAGAGAGAAAAAAAAAAAGAAAGAAAACGGAACTGAATATTTATTAATGAATTTTCTCCATGCTGGGAATATCCTCCTATGATTTTTGTTGTAAAGTGTTATATACAATGAAAATCTGTTTAAAAAAGATTAGCCTTTGAACTTGTGAATCAAAATTGATTTACTTCATCTGATTTTCTCCTTTAGAAAGAATTTGTTTGGAAAACTGATGTTTGAGGTTTGGCTCCAGTTCACTTTAATAGAAAAGATAATTGATTTATCAGATTCACCTTTTTTGTTCAGATCACCTTATTTTTCTGTTGCCTTCTGTTTTTTGATTTTTTTGATGTAGTGGACATTGGCTCTTTAGTCAGTGAAGGCTTTTCATAGGTTCCTTAAAATCTTTTCCAATATTTAGTGCTACTTTTTTTTTTTTTTTTCTTCTCCTGTCCATGCACCTTCCCGGTCCCTCCAAGTCATGCATTCACTCTATGGTATCTAAATCCCCAATTGCCCTAAAGGAAAGTCTACACAGTAGTATGAGGTATCTGATCTCCTCCATTCGTTAGAGAATCTGTGGCTCCTGGTGTTTTCCCAAGAAATGTAGTTTTCTTGGCATTATGATTAATAAGGAGGAGGAATGCTATTCCACCAATGCCTGTAACACTATTTTTAACAGACTTATGCTGGAATCATTATGCAATGTTAACTATTAATATATGACCTAGGGAAAAAAATGTTCTTTACCAAATATTTCTTTGCTACCTATTAATCTACACAGAGAATAAACACGTATTTATTTCATCAGACTTAACTCTGCCGGATGCTGAAAAATTACAATCTGCAAAACAATGATTCATTTGTATCTGCAAAAATTCAATATTTATATCACGTGTTATCTGTAAAACAGCGTTTGACCTATTCTGACTTATTTTTGTGCCCTGCAGAAAGTTTTACCTTGAATATGACTATTCTAAAAGAGATGTAGGGTTAGAATATTTGTACTCTAAGTTGATATTGTATTAAGCATCTGGTATAACTGTGAATACTGTTTGAGTGAACAGGTATAAATAGGAACATGTGTCAACTCAAAGCTTCACGACAGATGCATTTAGATATAACACATGATACATCACAAAGTAACATCTTAGCCAGAAAACTTGAAAAGATCTGGTTTTCTAAAGAATGCAAAGATGAAAGACAGTATTTTCCAGGGGGAGATGCCTTTATGTTTTCTTCTAAAAGCTTTAGGATTTGAGAAGGTGTTGTAATAGGTATTTGTTATTTGAATCTATGTGGCAATTACCAGACCAAACTTCCTGCCGAAAGATGGCTAGGTATTTTCTTTTCTCTTTCAGCCCATGCTTGAGAGGCCCCCAGGCCTTCCTTACCTATTCCAAGTGATGAGGCTGACCGTGCTGGAGGAGGGTGAGAATCTGTAAGCAATTACTCAGGTCGGAAGTGGGGTTTATTCTTGGACCTGCCTTTCAGAGTAAACATCAGACTAACCTGCTTTTGCTTTTCCTCCTCACACCTCCATTCATGCTGTCCCCTCCCTCATGACTGGACAGAGCTCAACACAAGCCATAAAAACTAGAGAAACTTCCGTCTCTAGTTTTGCAGCTAGTGAAGTGTGTTTCTTTCGTTCCTATTAAATATTCCAAAAGCATTTCCTTTCTTGAGGAGATAAACTTTATAAACAGGAGTATTGAGGCCAGGTCAGCAATTACTAAATCTCAACATAAAAGCGTATTTCTTGTTTTGACAAAAGTGATGTTTCCCATAGCTCAGCCTAGGGAATTGAAAGTGACCCAGTTGTCTTAAGCTCAGCCTGCTAAACTGGGACATTAACCTGCAACTACATCTAGGGGAAGGGATTAGGTTCCTTAACTTGTTAGCTAATGTTAGTCTGATCTTGATTTCTTATGTAGACAAGATGCAGACAAATCAAGGTATACAATGTCTTTTGTTCCATAGGTAGGTTGAAGGAGATTGGTATGTAATCCTAATCAAGGAACATAAAAAATTCATTCACTGATGCCTTTTATTCTTAATTGTGTGATTTCATGCTTGCATAAGTAATACTCTTATTGACAGCCAGACGAATTTAAAAAAATCAGGTAACAAACTGGTGACAGTAGAGAAGGCAAAAGATTTGTTTTGGAGTTCATAAAAGCCTTGAACAAGGGTGAAGAAGGCTAGGAACTGCTAATGATCCAAAAATTGAGAGGAAAATCTTTGTCAGAAGGCCAGCAGATGATCTGGAAGTCAAGGGGTTCAGATAGCAAGGCAGAGTCTAGTGGAATTAGGGTTTGAGTGAGGTGATCTCGGCCTGGGACCACACTGAGGGGTAGAGGAGGGTCGGGGAGGTCCAAGGGGGGCTCCGCTGTGTTCTCCGGGGCTGGGAATGGGCGGCAGACTCGCGGGGTCTAGGTTGTACGTTCTGTCAGAGCGAGCAGGTCCTTAGTCGCTGTGCAGGCCTCGCAGCCCGGGCAGGGGCAAGCAGTACCGCCTGAGTGCGGGAAACGGGTGCACAGCTTTTATAGTCACCCTTGGAACTGCAGTCTTCAACGGAGTAATAATGATAGAAGAGCTGTGAAAGTACCATTACTGGAATTTGCAGAGTTACCAGAAAGTGGATTAAGGGAATGTTACACTTAAATATGAAGACAAAGGTCAAACAAAAGAAACGCCTGAGCTTGTAAAATGTACATCATGTTTCTCAAATCCCTTAGCTGAGTAGAGCGCAAGTCCATGGGGAGTCAGTAAGTGTGTGTATGTGACTTATTACTCTGACATGACACTATTATGTTTTAGTTTTTAGCATTTTTAAAGAGTAGGTAATAGTTATGAGAGATGAAGAACTCAAATTAAGTACTGCAGTTATGCACAGAAGGATAATTTGGTTTTGATAAATTGTCCTGGGCCTGTTAACTAATAATACAATTTTTTAAAGTAGCATCTTACCAGTACAAAAAAGAGGTAGTATCATTATTAATGTCTAAACTATAGTGTGTTTCACACAGGATTATGGTAAAGGTCAGACCATGTTTCGCTGAATTAAAAGCTATTCTGAGCTATAGCATTCCTAATCAACTCAGACCTTAAGGTGCATAGCTCAATTATAATGAGGCACAATGAATTTAAATAAACTGTGCAACTCTGTGCGGTGATTTATAAATGCACCGTGATATCCTTTTAACTCATTAGCAATGAATGATACTACTATATGTATTCTCCAGTATTTTCTGCTGTGTAATTATTTTTATTCTCAGAGCTTCCTAGAGAAGACAACTTTTGTTTTTCCTTTATAATACATAGGATCTCAAAATGCAACACAGACTATCTTGATACACACACACACACACACACACACACACACAAAGTTTAAAATTGTAATTGTAAAATACCATTACTGTTGTAATGATAGAGCAAAGCATTAGTTGCTTTTAATAGTAAAATCTGTGATGACATTCTATTCTGTCACTTATGGTGACTAGTGACTACCAAGGTCAAGAACAATTTCTGTTTTTTGTCACAGCGGTGCAAATATACTTACCTTAAGAGCGTATATAGGGAGTAGTATGTAGTATGGGGAATTTCCTGAATTTGGGGATAATTGCCAAAAGAAGAGGTTGCAAACCTCCCCCACCTTTTTCAATGATCATAAAATTTGCATTCTCTTTCTCTTTCATCACTATACCCTATCTTTAATGTTAGTTAAAATGTTAATAGACAGATACAGAGGATGCCATGTATTAGCAATTTATGCAACAGTCTAGTTCTTTTTAACGTGAATAAACTGTTTTATTTAAGGCTTAGTGTCCTAAATCCTACCATTTAACTCACGTACTTGTAAAATATGAGAAACAAAGTTGCAGCTGATTCTAACTGAAGTGAAATGCAGGGAAAAAAAGCTATTAGAAACCAGAGGTGAAACTCTGCATGAAAATATTCAAAATTAGACTGCTTAAGGAATTATTATGACTTTCTAAGGGATGACTTATCCAGCACTTTTATCTCATGACCATAACTCTGTCTACATGCAATTATTTCTGTAAATGATCTCTTCAAGAAGGTTTTTTTGTTTGTTTGTTTTGATTAGGAAAATATATCAGCACAGTGATCTGATCTTATTTCAAAGGTAATCAGCATTGTTAATGTAAAATTCGCAGAGTTTTTGGTAGTAAAATTTCAAATTTTTGTTGTTATACATGAATGGAAGCCACTTAGATGTCTTGTATATTCTTGAATTTTTCTTTTCGTCCACTCCAATTTTCATTTGATATTTTTGGGGATTAGTATCCTTAACGATGTTTCATCCTAACTTTTAAACTGTGGGGACAGAGAAGCCAAGGCTTTTTTTTATTATTATTTTTTTTCTTAGAGGAAAGGAGGGATAAATCTAGCTTGACTGCATGGTAATAATTCCATCTACCCACTCTTGCATTAAGCGATTATCCCACTGGAAGTCAGTGATCTGCTTTGAAGTCCTCAGCTTCAAAAGAGTCACCACATGAAGCCTATTCATATAAGCAGGGGTTCTTCTAAATAGAAAAACATCCTCTGCATCTCGCTCTTAATTTTTGCAGTTGATGAAATGCCTTTCAGCATCAATAGGATTTTAAGATTACCATAATTTCTTCTCAGATGCACAACTAGGAGGGCAAGGGCTTGGAGGCCTGACTTTGGAGGTTGGATTCCGTTTAATAATTAGGATGAAACAATTGGAGGATGATTTTGATTACCTGCTGTCAAAGTATTCCCTCGATTTCTTCAGTGCAGGAATATTTCTGCTATCAAGTCAACACATTTAGCAGCCAATGAAATATCAAAGGACATTTTTGCTCATGTGACATGATAAACCTGGAGAGAAAAGTCAGAATGGAAAGAATGCTGATTTCATAGGTATAGATATCTCAGGAACCCCTACCAAAAAGCCTGCTCCTTGCTCTTGAACGTTCCGATATTTTCATCAGAAAGCAAGCTGTACAAAGCACATATAAACATAGTTAAGCATTCTGTAGTGTGCTCTGCTACATGAACTATGAAAGATACTTGAAATAGCTCATTCAAAATATCTTGTGGTATCTTAAGGTATCTATCTCATTCAAAAATGCACTCACAGCAATGTCCATGTCCACAAAAGAAAAAAAAAAAGGTTGTTTTAAGGTAATGTACCTGATGAATACTTAAATATGCAGTCCTGCCCTTACATTAATGGTTGTCTATGAAATATATTTCTGTCTGTGAGCGAGCAAGAAATTATATGAAAGCATTTCATCAGTGTGTTTGATGTTATCTGAAGCATCAAACCTTAATCAAATGTTGGAACAGAGGTCTGAAAAGGTTCTCACAGGTTGTGACTGTCCTGCTACTGCAGTTGACCATATCATAAGAATTTAATTTATAATCGAACTCTATCAGTACGTGTAAATTCTTGTGTATGCTAATTCGAGGCATGCTTCTCTAAAATATTTGTAAAGATGATCTGCTGGGGATAATGCTGCTCTGCAGATTTTCTAGAAGATGTAGGAAGGCCATTCAGTGTAGCTAGTAATGTTGTCTTCTCTTATGTAGAAGTAGATGCTCATTGAGACAAGATAGCTGCTCTCTGTAGAGTTCCCCAAAAAAGTGTTTTTCCCAGCATTCTGTTTACTGTTTTCTCTCTCGTCTGCTTCCTTTCACTCTTCTATTGGTCTTTTCTCTGCAGATCTAATTTCCTCAGAAGGATTTGGTTTCTTGTTCCTTTCAGTTCTTACAGAAAACTCTTATGTCCTAGGCCACATCTATGTTATGCTGCTCAAATTAGTTTACTGTTATGAAGTGTCTGAGGTGCTTGTTTTTCTCTCCCCACACAAAAAAATGAAGAAGTATTCCTAAGAGGAAAAAATGGAAAACAACTATTGCTTCAAGGTGGCTTGTTAGCCTCTCATTCTGGAGAAAAAGTCGGTGCGTTTGGGGGAATATACACAAACTAATTGCTGATGTCCGCGAGTCGTCAATGGCCAGTGCAAAAATTTAACGCAAAGAAATTCTGATTTCTTGCTAAATCAAGGCTCAGAAGAGACTTAACAAAAGACAGAATCAAAAAATGATAACAAAAAGAGCTAGAGGTCCTGCTGCCTTGTGCGTATGAGGAGACCCTTTCCCTCGCTGCTTAATCACAGCAGGAGGGAAAGGTCCACTCTGTCGATTCAGGACCAGTTTGGAAGAGAGATGAGAAACCTTTACTAGTACTTTCTTAGTTGGAAAGGAATAAAAAAAAAAAAAAAAAAAAGACATGGCTTCTTGCAGTGCAGGAGTTATGGAGTTACTGTCAGATTGTTCCCAGGATTAATAAACTGGTTTAATCAAGCTACATATTTTACATCTTTTTGTTTGTTTGCTTGTTTTTTTTGTTTGTTTGTTTGTTTTCTCTCTTGCATCCAGGATGCAGGGAAATGCTGATGCTTCCATCCACAGACACAAGTAAGTAGGACTTCCCTTAAACAAAATCTAGATATATTTTCTTTCATATGCAGGAGATTTTTGGCTACTGCTTCTCTAGCCCTTTTCTGTATAAGGAAGGAAGAGGCTTTTCATCTCTCATCATGTATCTTTGCCCTCTCCTCATCATTTGCAGGAGTGAGCAAGATTTCATATATATATGTATGTATATATGTACATATATATGTATGTATACACCTATATAAAATTATGTCTGTGTACAAACTTGATATATCAACTCCCTTGATCCTGGAAAACAAAATATTGAATACATCAAGAAATAAAGACTCGATGTCTTCATTAAAAATAGCACACTAATTCCTTCTGCATTGCCTGTACAACTGCAAAAGGAAACTTCAGGAGAAGTATAAATGGTGAGCGTGCGCTTTGCCTTGATAGGTAGATTTGCATATTCTATGTTTGCAGCTTAGGCACAAATTTTTAAAATTGATCCCGGAAAGATTGCAAGACAAGAAAGAATTTTGACAAGCATGGCATCTGTGTACGAGAGTGTTTGTGTCTACGTATCTATCTATGTATCTATCTATTCCCTGTGTAATGCATGCTGAATATTTAAAAATGATATAAAAAAGAAACCTGAATTCCTTGAAAGATAGTTGTTTACAAGAGTATCTCGACATCCCGCTTTCTTTGTTGCTCTCTAGGTTGCATCATATATCATTTGGTTCTACATGCTTCTTTCTCCTGGTGTTTCTTTTTATGCTGTCAGATCCTGCCATGTCCATTCAAATCTAAAATTGTCTGAAACTATCTAAGTAACAACAAATCTGCTGTGTGAATAAAATCTTTATGGTGAGCTGCTAGGTTTCCAAGGCACATGCATAATACAAATTCAGTATCACTTCATTTGAGTGCAGGCACTGCTAGCTGCATATCATGGAGTCCCACAAATTGTCCTATGAAAAGAAAGATTTTGACAGGAAGACAGCCCTATGTATAAGAGTCTACTAAATGTATTCCACAGCCAGCTGTGTGAATCACCTTAGGGAAAAATGCATATGAATGCACATGTATATTAGAGAGGGATCTAACAATGATCTCGTTCTGTACCAACTCTCAAATACTTTAAAAAAAAATGTGACAGTTTAGCTGAACTATCTGGAATCAATGTTTGGAAAGGCTGCCTAAACTTGAATTGTGTTAATTTCAGAGCTACATGAAACACAACAGTTTTGGTTCACAGGGGTTCCCGAGAATATCAGCTTCTGGTCTCGATTTATATGGGTTTGCAGACATGCATTTCCCTTCCATTGTATCTGAGCTTGTAAAGAACCTTCAGATGCCACTGAAGATACTGAATTATATTTAATATTAGTACCACTTAAAACCATAATGTAATGCTATGAATGAAATGAAGCTATATATACTTGGCTAAACTGAGCTTTGTTGGCTTTGAGGCTTAGCAAATCCTCCTGTAGAGAATGCAAGTACAATTTGGGAAATGTTCTTCAAAATCAAATGGATTGCATGAAAAGTATTTTATTATGTAGATTGTTTAATATCTCCCCTATTTAATGCTGTTATTTTGGAACAGAATATATAAAATTAAATTCCACTAATACTCAATAATAATCATATTCCATTGTCTCTTCTATTCTATTCTAGAATATTGTATTCTATTGTCTCTTCAGATGTACTTAAAAAGTCAGATAAAAGCATGATTGTGTTGCAAATAGACACAATCATTTGCAGTTAATTTAGTTAATTTATCAGTAAAAGTGAAAAACAGGGCAGCACATAATTTAGCCTGAGCTATTTGACCTGGTAAAGGACCTTGGATAACAGCCGGACTGTTCGGAAATCCATGTTATCACATCCCCACTACTATAGGCTGCTGAGGTAGAGCTGCTATCCTCAGACGTTTTTTACTGCATAGGTAAACCTTATGCCCCCTTTTCATTTCTTTTATTTGCAGTGTATATAGCAATAAGTTCTTTGTGTATCATATTCATATATTGCCAGATATATTTTTTAGCCATGTCAAAATACCAAACAGAAAACCTCTATATAAAATTTTCCAGAAAGGGAGGCATAGTCCAATTCATTAAGTTTTAAGCGTAAGTGGAAAAAAAAAAAATTAAGCTAATTATTACTGAAATACTTTGATTTTAAATTCTCCCATAATTGAAAATTTGTCAGAAATGAACACATTCAATATTATTCCATAAGTTCATTGTTAGCAATCAAACAATAAATGTGCAATATATTTTAAAACATATGAACTAGGTGTCATTTGTGTTTCTGGTGGACTAGATATTTGTAACTCTGCTCCTCCTTTGGAGATTAAATATAATCTAATTAATTTAAAAGATTTTGAGAACAGAAAGATAGATGACTTAAAATCTCAAGTAAAAGAATTACCTTAATAGGTTAAAGTATCAATATGTCCTTCGGTGACTGACTGAAGATTAATCTGATCTGACATTCCTGAAGAATAAAACTTCTTGTAAGTCAGGTAGCCTCAAGCAGAAATTATAAGAGAAAAGCAAATAGCGCTTTTGAATTTGCCAAAGTATGAATGAGGCTGTAGAGCAGACAATTTTGTCTCGGAAAACTCTTTCTGCTGTTTAGCATTCAGTTTCAAAGACTTAAAAATCTTCAAATGCAGGATTATAAAGACAGGTTTTCAGCAAAAAAATTAGTGTCCCTAACTAGTGTTTCCGATGGGGATCAGTATGAGAGCGCTGCTCGGATGAAAGCTGGAAAAAGAAGCTCTTCCTACCTCCCTGAAGCCTCTCTCAGAATTTAATTTCTGAATGTAATGGATTATGTTTTTTAATTCATTCAAGAAAGCAACATTTCAGTATAGAAATTAATTCAGTGAAGTTTAGGGTTTGCTTGGTTGGTTGGTTTGGACTGATTGGTTCGTCTAGGATCAAGGTAAGAACGTGAATCTGTATAGGTGGACTTACGATGCCCTGGAAGTATTTTCTTGCGTACAGTTTTATCCCCTTCCTGGGCCTTCTTGGGTCTTGGGCCAAAAAAGAGATCAAGAGCTTTGCAAAGTTGCGGAACCAACATCGTGTTCCAGTTCCCTTTCATACAGACCAAATTTTACTCTTGTGCAGAGGTTCACTCACCCCTCTTTTGAGGACTAAGGAGAAGTGCCCTTGGTTCTTAGACTTTGTATCTTTTCCTTATACAGAAAAAAATTTCATCCATAAGTAGTCTTATTGTCAGTGGGAGAATTCACTTGAGCAAAGCAAACAGGATTTGGCTCTCTACTTCTGTGAAGTCTTATTTCTTAAGGACTGTTTAAAATTCCCTTCATTTCTTTCATACTTGCAATAGAGAAAACTCTTTTTCAATAGACTATTTATTCTTTTTGTATTAGCTCTATTTTATTTTATAAAGTAACAAGTTAGGCAAAAATAGCTTCAGCAGAATGGTTGTCTCTCTGTATTTTATATTACTATTTTTCAGTAGGATTGCCCTGTGAAGGTCAAACAAAGGATCATTTTCCTAGAGCAGAGGAAATGACAGTAGTCAGCTGCAGGTCAGTCCTGCCTCTTGAGATACGGAGTTGGTTACATATTTTTAGAAAGCATTACTGTCTGTGTTTTGCAGACCTAGGAATCCAGAATTCCTTCATATTTGTTTATTTTTATTTCATTTAAATGACAAAAACACATTTTATTTTAACCTATAATATCTAAAACCTTTCATATTTTCATTCTGGTGCTTAATGGGAAATTACAACTATTGCCAAACCTTGCTGCATAAAGACTTTCTTTTAGCTCTTTAGCATTCCTCATGACTGGGGAATATCTCTGGAAGATGCTCTGCAGAGAAGAAAATACCTTTAAATGAGACTTTGTCCATGCAGTTACCTACTTGGGAAACACATACCCTAGGAAAACAAAAGAAAACAAAGGAATTGCTCTGAGTTGTGAGAGAAAAGTAACATCTGATGTATTTGATGTTATCTAACTTGGTCCTCTCTCTTGATTTTGCTCATCTCTTTTTCTGCAAGCAGATGACACCTTGCTCCTCCACTCTCCTTGATAAATTCCTGAAATGGAAGAAAAAAAAGTTTTTCATCTTTGATGAACTATATGCAGAAAGATAGCAAAATATGTTGAGAGCTGGTTTAAAGCTACGTGATTACTTTCTTTTCCTCTCTTATGAAAGTAAATATAGTCCAAAACTATTGCTAAAAAAAAAAAAGACATTTCTTTCTGAATCCCAAGAAGACTTGTTTAAATAGTGATGCTAGGTCAGGAGATTAGACACAATGATGAATGGACAAGAATTGTAAATGACAAGTTCAAGCGAATAGTAGATGATGTGCTACTATCAGCCCAGAATAAGAAATGTGGCTTGAGCTGATATAAGTAAGTATGCTTTGCAGACAGCCTGGAAGCTTGAGGAAACATTTTACATTATACAGCAGCATTTGACGAACGGAAAAATATCTAAATGTATTCAATTGCTACTGAGTGGCAGGCAAAAACAACAGTTTTACTTTTTGTTAATGCTAGGGAATTTAATTCTGTTGTAACATGTCCTTGTCAGACAAGATCCTGAGATGGTATTTTCAGTGATTACGATCACTACCAGGGTCTCATGATTCAAGGCACATTAGAAACCCACCTTTCCAGGAGAAAAGTATCTGAGATACTAAAGGTCGTTTCGTAGATATAGCAGGAGCTCCCTAAATCTTGAGTAAGTCTGGCTTACTGTACCCCCAAGGATTCGTGAATGTCTGTTTGTACTAGTACATGAATGCTTGGCTGTGCTAGTAAATGTTCTATGAAAATGTCTTCTGAATCACCTTTCCACTTAGTGCCCCTCAGAGTGTCCTAGTTGCTGGAGAATTTTCTGGAGCTGACCCCAGCCATTTCTGGATGCTGTCTTTACAATGGTGAAGTTATTTTATAAATGTTTATGAATTGATTTTCTTGAGGTAGATTTGATATTTTTTAGAGACAGAAGTTGTCCAAAAAGAAAACACAAAATACTATGTGACTAATTGGCATATTTTTTAACAAAACCTTAAAACTACTATAAATCTTGGGAATAAACTTTGAGAATTGACTATGGAACAAAAATTGTTTAGACTACTATTTCAAGGAGTTTTTCTGAAGTGTCTTTTGGGGAATTATGAAGTACGATCTCTTTTACACCTTTCTTAAGAAAATACATATATATATATATATGTGTGTGTGTGTGTATATATATATATATATATATATATATATATATGTAGTCAAAAATCCTTGTGCTTATTTCAGTCTTGAAGACATTTTACAAAGTTCCAGCAGGAGTTTTTCTCTGGACCCTTTTGGAGTTTACTGTTATGGAAAAGCGGGGGAGGTGACTTTCTCTTAATTGAGTCATTGAAATGCTGACAAAACTCAAAAGGATATTCATTAAAAAGTACTCAACTGACAAGAGATTTAATACTCAGTGGGGACAAATGGTTTAATGTATTTAAAGAATTTTAGAGACTGATCTTGTGAAAGCTTATCATTGTGAGTAGCTCTGCTGAAGTCAATTGTACTATATATTTTTGCATTTATAAACCCGTGTAACTGTTCAGTGGAATTACTGAAGTTCCTTTAAACAAATCTTAAATTTAAGTATATGGAAACATTTGGGACTATGTTTTAGTTTAAAAATCACTGTACCTGCATAATATTATGAATAGGTGAATAGAATTGTTCATATTTAACTATGAACTGTACTCAGTGCTCAATATTGTAGATATCTGAAATGCCATATAGGGATTGCAGGTGCTGCTGTGCTTATCCATATAGGGGTGTGATCAAATAAATACCTATGATATAGTTGTTGAACACTTACTTAGGTATCTTTAGTTCATTTGAACCGCATTGTAGAAAAAAAAAAAAAAACTTGTCAGTTTATTAAAAATATATATACTTATCAGTTTTTGTAAATTGAATACTCAGTGATTAAAACCTTGGTCTCTTGATATGAAGACAGTTTGTTACAGATTTTAGGAAACAAGGCCCATGTTTTCTGCAGTGGAATCTGGATTTTTTCTCATGTGGAATTCTGTTCTTGGTCTCAGAAGTTCAACTGATTTGGTATCAATATAAATTGGTATCAATATAAATAGGTATAGCTTAAAAGTCTAGAGATATGTATTTAATATAAGAGATTTGTTTATTTTCTTTGCTTGCATATCATAGCATCACTCAATACCTATGTGGAATTCTTGGTTCAGAAGCTCTTGAGTTCTCAAAGCTAATTCAGTCAAAACTGAAGGCTTTTGCTTGACTTTCATACGGAGGAAGGGTCGCTCAGAGCAGTGGCTGGTCCCACTGAAAAAGCTCCTTTGAACCTAGTGAACTCTTTGATAAGCCTGGCTGAGTTTTGAGTTTCTAATCCACCGCATATGTGGTTGGGTGACTCCTAGTTTTGTTGCATGAATTTCACAGACTCTCTCCATCTTTGATTTTCTCATTAAATTTTTATTAGATTTTTCTGTGTAAACAAAAAATACTTATGAATTAGGCATGGCCTAAATTCTTGTCGTCTTTTATGTTTATGCTTCTCACTATTTTGACATACTGTGGATCTACTCACAGGAGGATTTGGACTAAGAAACATTATACTACAGTGCCGTAAGAAAGAAGATTTTTATGAAAAATAATTTTGGTATTCATGTACTTCTTGTCTTGCAGGTTTTGAATAGCATATCAAATATAACTTAAAATATACAATTAAATGCTCATCTGGGTTATTATGAATGTGCATATACATACATTAACTTCTAAAGTCTGTAATGCATTTTACAACAATATCAAGTACACTGTGTATTGCTCTTCTACTCTTCTACGAAGCACAGAGTGGGGAAATAATTTCACACTGCATATAATGCATTGGATATGAAGGAAACTTGAAAATTATTTAGTTACAGATTTCTCTGACCAGGCTTGCAAAATGGCATATATTATGTTAATGGGCAAGAATTTGAAAATGAATATGAATATTAAACACAGTAAGTTTGGGTTCTGACATGAATGCAGGCATGGCTTATGTACACTATAGAAAACAGATTCTTTTTAACTCTTTCAGATATCTTCCAGAGTAAGACATTGCCTAAGTCAACATAGTCATAAACGAAATACCAGCCTGCTGTCTGTATTGCTATTAGTGTCTGGCCCTGTCATGTCAAATGTCACAGCTTATCCCTTGTTCCTCCAATTCAGTGCATTTCGAAGTCGGTCGTGTCGAGCTCATTCTGTATTTTGGCTGAGATGAGCTCAAGTGCAGCAGGCTTTACTGCTAATAGTGCTGTGAGCTGAGCTGCGTCTGTCTTTGTAGCAACACCCCACATCCTTTGGGAAGGATGCAGAAATGCTGTGCACAGTGCTCTGGAAATCGGCCACGCCAGTCACATATGGTTTCGCTGGTGATCGCTCAGTTTGCGGTGGAGGCATCTATCACAGCTGTAGTCACGACTGAGATGTGAAAGTCTAGCAAGCACTTTATGTACCCCGATCTTCAATATGTCAGCTCTGTCATAATCTTTTAGCTAGTTTTTAACCAGTTTCTGAACTGCAGCTACCTGCTTTAGCCACTTTATTTGACTTTATCCTGAGGGATTAAAACTACGTTAAGTAAATAGGGCTTTTACTTTCTCATCTCAAGGGTCTCCTGTTTTCCCCGGGAAGTTGCACTCCAAATGCACCGAGAGGACACTATACTCTTCATCTTTGGAGATGTTAAAATTCTGACTGAATGAGGCCCTGAACAGCTGCATGTAAGTTTGGAGCTGACGCTGGTTTGAACAGGATTTAGACCAGGTGGTGACTTCACAGGTCCCTTCCAAATGAAATAGTCACGATTGCATGAATGTATGATATGGTGTGACTGTGAATGTGAGCTCCACTGGCCACCCATGTCTCTAGAAACTGGTGTGCCGAGCTTAGATGTGACTAGGTCCATATGATCTTAAATAAAGGGCAATAGGCATATTGTTCCCCATGGTGGAACCAGAGGGAAAGCAGCACTAAACCTCTCGTGCAGGACAGGTGGAGAGTCACCTATGCTGTGGTTTTTCCCCAGATGCAATGGACTTCACTAGGCAAGTGGGAGAAGAGAGAGTGTGCTGAATGTAATCGATTGAGGTTTTCTTCTTTGATCAGTGGTCAGTCTAGCTAAGCATCTTCACAGGCTCTCACAAGGAGTTGAATGACAAGCACAACTATCTGTAGAGAAAGAGCCCTTCTGAAAGCAACTGCTGCTAAGTAGTTAAAGCTGCTGAGAAGCAGCTGCTGCTCTGAACGCAGAAGTGCACCTGTGAGTTGCCAGCTTTGCAGCTAATTTGCCTTCGAAATACCTGCACCAGAATATAGGTACTTAGGCACAGGTTAGGAATACAGTGTTGTATTTTTTTTGAATCCTTCCATTTCGCTCTTCAGGAATGACTTGAGACTGCAGTTGCACTCTCCAAGTCATTAGGAAAGAATGTGGTACCACTACTTACTCATGGCTTTAAAAAATGGCTGGTCATTTCTTAAGAGCTTTCACATAAGTTATGGCTTTGTGAAGGGCGGTGTTAATGTCTGGTTGTGTTTTAGCTTAAATCCCTTGTAATAAAAACACCCAGAAACAGCTGACGCGTATGTGCTTTGGGTGGTCGATTAGTCGGCCATCAATATACGCTTAACTGAAATGTCACATTTGCCATTCAGACAAAACCTTGGCTATCCTGAAGAACTGTCTCTGCAGTTTTAGAATGCAGGAAGCTAATAGTTAACAGTAAACAGCTTTTTTCTTCTTCTCCGCAGAGCGTATTTCCACTGAAAGAGCAAAGCATTACAGTAGACCGGATGTTTTAGGTCATTTATTTTGTTTTTGCTTTGGGTCATTTTACAGCAGCACTTCTGCTCTCTAGCGTTAAACTGAGAGCCACTCTGCTCCCCAGATATTACCCGGCAGCACTTGGGGGCTCTTAATGATTAATACCATCACAGTCCAGCCACAAACCTTTCTGGCGCAGATAATGCCAGGCAGCAAGCACGCCTGACACTTTTAATGTATAATTAAGTAGAAAAAGTCAGCACTCAGTATGCAAATTTTTCAAAATGATAAATGATGCCATACAGCAGTAGGGATTGATTTGGTGTAAATGAAACTAATTAAGGAAATGTCAAACATAATTAATAAAACAGGTTTAAGCTGCAAAACATTGTCAATTGAATGAATGAGGAGGCATTGGCTCCCATTGTTTCTGCTTTATTTAGGGCTTGTGTTTAGCTTGTACTCTGTTCCTAAATGCACTTTCTCTACCTCACACCCTCCACTACCAATTCCCAGAGAGGGGGAAAATAAATTTGCTTGTCTCTCCACTGACTGCAGAAATTAATTGCAGAAATCTTGTCCCATCCAAGTGTTACATTCACTCACAGGACATTAACATAACTAATTTGAAAGAGCCCAAATGACTGCATAATAGAGCACTGTCAGTATGCCTGACAGTCTTTGGTCATACCAAATTAGCTTGGTTTTCTAATTGAAATTTTTTTCAAGGTTCTCTGTATGATTTTTTTCCTCAGCTATCCATTTTTGATAAGAACAAAGGTTTTATAATTTACAAAAGAGTGCTTGACCTATAATTACTAGGAGGAAATTAGGGGAGGTAGAAAAGTCAGATTTAGTCCTGGTAATGATGCTAGAGACCTTGCTCCCTCTGGGGAGCCTGAAGAATAATGGAATCTTCTATTTTTACGGGCGACCTGTGCACTGGTGCTGACTCTAACTGTGAATCCACTTTACCTTGCAGATCACTTGCTTAACACTAAAAGTGCCAACAGAATCATAGGCCATTATTCCAAATGTCATTCTGTGCCAGTGCCATTTCCAAATGCCCTTCCCTTCAAATGAATGAATCAAAGAACATCTGCCAGTCCTCTTATCTTGTCCTTGTAAATCTTCCATTTTAAGAGTTTCACAAAAATGAGAGTGGTACTTAATTTAGGTAAATGGGGTCACTGGTGAGATTTTTGTGTTAAAATAGTTGTGCTAGGATGCTTCTTAAAAAAAAAAAAAAAAAAATTATGTAACCTGACTCCTCATACATATTTGGTTTTAGAGCAAATGCTGTTTTCCATGAGAGCCAAGTCTTCCTTTCTTGTAATTTACAGTTTCCTTTTGCATATCAGGTATCTGACTCCAGCAGACTATTTAAAGAAGTCAAATAATAGAATATCTCTCCGATACCATCTCCTTAAGTCTGGGTTAGTAGTTTCCGTCCTTGATACAGGTTTCAAGCTGGAAATACATACTTGTGCATTTGGTGTGTACATGTATTTGTGTATGTACACAAATATGCGTTTGTACATAAACATAAATAGTTTAAAATCATGTATATCATGAACAAATGCACACATATATGTAAGCACATTTACATATATGTTTGTCAGTATGAATTGTATATATTCATCTGATGTATGTTGTGCATCTGATATGATCAGGGGGTCCTAAAGTAAGTCCTTTCCTTATTTTTCCTAAAGTATTGGGGGAGTCAGGGCAGAAGGATGTGGTTAAAATGTTCCAAAAATCCAGTATCTATTTTCTGCTGCCTTCAGAGACTTTTTTAAAGAGATTTTTTAACACAGGTAAGAAATTTTTCATTTCAGCAGTAGTTTTTGTGTTGCTAAATTTGCTAACGTTCTTTAATTATTAGAACTGCTTGAAAAAAATGCAAAAAAAACCCACATTTAATTCCTCTTCATGAGGAAAGATAAATCATATGGAAGTAAAATTAGGTGTAGAAAGACCAAGTATGCAAAATCTCTTTCACAGAAAGTAGTTGCTATAATTTATTAAAGCAGTAACAGCTTTTTTATATTTTCATTTGAGGACAAAATTATGTGATTATATTTGTAGTGTTGATCAACTCCAAAATAACTTGCAGTGAAGATTCACATTGTGAGAAATTATATTTCCATAAATTCATAAGCAAGTCAGTAGATTAGCATATTTAAACATTTAAATTAAAACCAACATACACAAGTGCTGAAAAACTTATCCTCTATTGCCAGAGATGCCCTCACATAATTTTGCAGTGACCTGCTTTGCTTCTCTCCTTTGCAGAGAAGTGTCCCTTGTTCTCCAGGCCTACCCATTTGTTTTGTTGCTGAGATTATCAAATATGTCCTGTTCGTGCCATTGGTTTCTCTCATCCATCAACAGAGAAGTGGGCTAAGACCAACCGGTTACCTTTCCGTCCCTTAGACTGTCTCCATGAAGAAACAGTGTCTGTGGCTGCCCTGCAGTTAAGAGCTATAAGAAAAAAGGTAAGTCCACGTTGCTCTGGGAGAGAGTCTCCTGCTGGCTTTCCACAGAGTGACCAAGGGAGAGCCCAGGAGGTAGAAGTTATATAGGAGAGCTGTATGCTGAGGGCTAAACAGTAGTACCCAGTGCCATGCCTATTCCCAGCTGCTTCAGAAAGCACCTTCCAGCTCTGTCTGGGGCTTGCTGTGTGTAGGATGGGGAGCTGAGGGTCTCAGGAAGGCTCTTGTGGATGGAGGATAGATATGTCAGCAAAATCCCAGTTTACAAACCAACCGGCATTCAAGGAATAGGAGGCACTCTCCTAGATGGTGCAGCAGATAAGCTGCTCCTGGGACTCCTCAAAATTAGCGTACGCTTATAATTAAAGGTTTCATCACTATGATTAATTATTTGCAATAAAATGAAAGGTATATTTTTAATTGAAATTACATTTTTTTTAAGTGAAAAAAACCACTATCTTTATTTTCATTCATTAAATGTAGGCCGACATTCTCCCTTAAATCACAGTACCCAAATTCCAGTGTCTACATGGGCATTTGAGATATGGTTTTCCCACCTGAGGTGATGGCATTTATATTATTGCTCTGAAGTTGTCTAACAAAATACTCTGGTATACAGATTTCCTCATGAATGATTTATCGTAGCAATGACCATTTTTTTATAAGTATCCTAAATTCCTTTTTTCTCACCCAAGCTTGCAGAAAAGTTATGGTCTTCCAAAATGGGAGGGTGAATGCCATGTTTAAGGACAGGGTAACAGGTTAAATAAGAGCATCTACCTTTTACCTCAGAAAAGGTCAAAGAAAAAGTGTGTTTCTTCACATCTACTTCAAATATTGTCAGCTGGATACTGGCTTTAAGCTCAGTTCATGTAATATTTCAAGACAATGGTTAAATGTTTCCTGCAGCTGAACTTCAAACTGTTTTATTTCCAAAGTAGTATCTATCTAATTGCTTCCAGGTTATGCTTCTGAGAATATGCATTTTCTAAAAATAGAGAGAAAATTTGTAGTATGTTCTTCCTTTCTCTGGTGAGTATGTAATTGAAAAAAGTAAAATTGATACTGAGCTCTGTTTTAAATATTGGAGTATCTAGAGAGTGTGCTTGGGACAATAGTGCTTGCTAAAGGTTGGGTATATCTATATACCTTTCCATAATAAAAATGATGTTTCTATTTACCTACCAATATTACCTTTATTTTGTTTAGGTTGTGCTCTACACTGGTTCATTTCTTTCCAACAATTGACTTTTTCTTACATCAACAAGTAAATTGTTAAGATCTGGGGCGGATCAGTGTTTTGCCTAATACCTTGGCTGTAAGGAAGGGAATCATCTGATGAAAGGTAGATTTCTGCCTCTGAGCTGGTCCTCTATCCGTACTTTATGGTTAATGAGAATATTTCTAGAATTTTATTATTCTGTCTGCAGGCTAGATATCAAAAATAATTCAGGTGACTTGCACCCTAGAAGTACCTATTTAGTTTCCTGACTGCAGTTGGAGTTCAGTGTGGCTAGACCAGATTATATCTGCCTGTATGTTATTTGGGCAATGGCTGCAAATGTTATGCAGGAGCCGCTATTTTTCTAGGTATTCATAATTTGGGATATATTTGAGAATGTCCTAATTTGTTTTAACTAGACTCTAAAATCAGATTAGATGAATACCTCCCCAAATAGTTCAAAGCTCCAATCTCTGCCTCAATATGAAGAGGAAGAATTTGGGAGATTTTTCACCCAGAGAGCCTTTGAGGAAGTGCCTGAGCTCTGTATCCGTCTAGAAAAGTAGATAATTCCCTTGTAATTAGCACCTTTTCTGGACATAAGTTGATCAGGTGAAAACTAAAATGTTCCATTCATATTTTGAATTTAATTATTTGTAAAAGCCCTGTTTTAACATATCCATAACTTCCTGTATCTGAGGGCTTATCTGTAACCTTAGCCCATGCTACTCCGAAGGGCTCCTTAAGACACCCCTTAAGACTAGTGGCTGGTGGGTGTTTTGAGGAAACGTCACTTACTGGTTGCTGGGCTCTGAGGCTTTTCTTTGGTACCTGCTGTTGGCTGCTCTTGTAGGCAGTAAGGTTTTTCAGAAAAACCTAAGGAGCTGCCCTGGAAGATCTAGCAATTTGAATATGTGCTGAAATATGAATATGCTGTCCAAAAGTCCATGAATCCTTTCTAAGCTTCCTCAGCGCGTACTGCGCCTTTGCAATGCCTTTCAATAGAAGTCAAGTAGTGAAACAAGTTTAAATTCTGAATCGTGGCATGGCAGAAAAAGACCTACATTTTGCTCGTATTTGAGGATTTGTAGCTGCATATATATAATTTGTGCCAGAGGTTTTGAAATGGACCCATAATACTATAATACACTTTTCAGCTGTATTTACTTCAAAAGTGTCTGTGCTCCTGCGTGATTGGATCAGTGCCCTTTACAATTTAGTGCAGAATTGATTAAGAATAATAAAAAAAGACTGAATTATTCTGTGCCTCAAAATAACATCAATATGTCATGGAAACAAGTAACTTGGAAACCTTGGAAAAGGTTTCTTTATAATCATTAAATAAATAATAATAAAAAAGGTAACATATACATTACCTTATTGCTTCTTTTTTCCCCTAGGTTCTGATTTAATGAAACAGACCATTTTTTTCTACCCTACTAACTTTCTTATTCCAAGAACACCATGGAAATAGACCTATATAAGTATTCTTGAAAATATTGCTTCCTTTACAGTTTTCAGACATACTTTTCGCAAGAAACCTGATGACAAAGACAGTCAAAACAGGAAAAACAATAGGAAAGTTTATGACGTATAAAATGAATTCTTCAGAAGAATTTTGTTTCAAAATGCCAAGGGTTGTAAGTCAACTATATGCAGCACATATTACTATTTATTACCTTGCATTTGGCTGAAATTCATCTCTTTTGACAACCTTGGGTAAATCATGTTACATATTTCATAAAATATGAGTGCTGGACCTATTTTTTTTTTTTTTTTAAAGACACTACTTAGTGAGTGAACTCACTACTATTGGCTGCATCCCAGTTGCCATAAGCTCCCAGTGGCAGAGTCCTGTATCAGCTGACTCAAGGATAAGTCTTTTATAGAAAACATATGCAAAAAGTTGACGTCTTGTCCCGTTTTCAGAGCACAGGCTGAAAATTAACTACAAATTGAGATATGCAAGTTTCACTTTTGAGCAAATTTACTGGGTGAAGGCTTCATTTTTTTCATTTCATTTGAATACATTCAGAGCTCCTCAGAATATACAACTTTATAGCAAACATATTTTTTATTCTTGAAGGCTCATTATTTTACAGTGAGGTTACTGAACCTAGACCACATAGTGCAGATTACCCAGTGTAGTATTAATCAAAATATACATGGCAAATGGGATTCAAAACAGTGCCAAATAGGCATCTGCTTTTAGCAGGGAACAAAAATGCATTTAGCTCCTTTATTAAAAGGTATTATGGGCAATTTATTTTTAAACCATCTCTCTAACACCATTAACTAGGATATAATTTAATGTACTCCCAAGCAACTTGACTTTTACATTTCCTTCAAAACATTAATTTGCTTTTGCAAATTGATGTAAAAGATGGCTTTGACCCCCAGCAATGATTCAAACCATTAACAATAAATTAGATTATCTTTTCCAATAAGATCAACATTTTTATTTTTATTTTTGAATTGAAAAATAAAAATTTACCGTTGCTGGGAATGGAATAATATTGCATAAAGGGAAATAAAAAGTGAAGTAGTTGCAATTGTTTGTTTTTTCCATGGTTGGCTTTGTCACTGTTATGGGATTTACTTTAGAAAATTTTCAGGCTGCCTAAGTGATTCTAACACATTAAATTAAGATAATCTTGTTTGGTTATTTGAGTGTATTTGACTTTAGGAAAAGGTCACTAGGCTAATAGACTCTTACTGAAGGGTCACCGCTAAGTATGACAGGACCTTCTGTTTTCAAGGATGAGAGAAAAAGATAACTCCCTTAGTATGCACTTATTTTTTAAAAATAATGCATTTTTCCCATTCAATCTTAGTGAGGAAAAAAGATTTACTATTTCACCAGTGTATAGAGTACTGTGATGCATTTAAAGATGCTTAATAATTACTAGATGTTGCGCTTGTAACCAGGTTTGTTTATATGGTGGTTACCAATTTAACCCCTAAGGACTGTGCAGGAGAAATGTCAGAACAAAATACCCCAGCGTACAAGCCTTGAATTAGGCGCTCAGGGTTGGTTGCTGAAAGCTAACTCCTATCTTTACCGTGTAACTCCCAGAAGGAGAAGTGAGACTTCCCCAATAGCTTGTGTTACGTTTAAATTCCCCCTCCAGACCTAAAGATCCACTTGTTAAAATCTAAGATCCTGATACAAAGGCTATGGAAATCAGCCTCGTAGTAACTTTGAGTGAGACCCTAAGGGTTAGCTTCACCTGCCCGTATTTGCATTGTATAGTAGCATAGGCGTAAAGCTTAGGCGTTTTCTTTCTTTCTAAAAAAAAAAAAAAAAAAAAAAACCAAAAAAAAAAAACCAAAAACACTGATATATAACACATGTAAATTATAATTTTCCTCTTAGGAAATGCAGTTCTGCTTGAAGTTTCTATTAACAATGTGCAGAAAACTTAATCTCATTATCAGCCCAGTTGTTTGTAGCTGGGCCATTTCTAGAGGCCATTTATGTAATATTATAGGCTTTTCTAAAATATAGAGTATGGGTTTTCTCTTTATCCTATGGAGAAACTTTCTATGGATACATATCTAAATACACCTGATGTATTTGAAATACACCTGACTGTATAGATATTGCAAGTCATTAGTGTGAACAGTAAGTGGCTTCAATTACCTTGTAAAAGTGTTACTTAATTTGCAAGCATCACTTAGATTGTATGATAATAACATTTGCAAATAGAAGAATTGCTCCACAAGCTTGTGGCTGAGGTCCGTCTAACTTCACAGCTGCCAACTGCAGATCTTAGGAGAACTATTTGATCAGGACTGTTGTTTGTTCAGTTATTACAAGCAAGTTGTTGTTATTACAAAATGATTATTTCTCATGACAACCCCCCCCAAACTAAAGTATAAATGTTTTCATATTTTAAGCCTGTGAAATGTTATGTTTGTATTTCAAATGAAATACTGTTCAGATATCATCTCATTTTATCATCGTTTTGCTTACAGCGTTCACTTTCAAGTGAGTGCCAGTCAGATAGGAGATGCTGAGGATGGGTGCACTGAGGAAGAAGCAACTGGTGTTGGTGCTGCTGCGGTGGCAGATGTGGCCGGTTCTGCTGTGCGGGATGCAGGACAAGCAGTGGTTCCTTGTTGGTGAGTTAGTACAGCAAAGTGCTGCTGAGAGTATTTCATCCTTAAGGGCACTTTCTCATTTGGTTTTTATTTATTGAACACCCTAAGGCTGTAGAAACAGAAAGATAGCAAAGAAATTTTCATTTTCACTTGTCTTCTATTTTCCTTCACCTCCTGGTAGGTAAGTAATGTGTAGCCTTCATCTTTTGCATGTACTGAGTAACTTGTCTTACTAGGAATTAATTTGAAATAGCTCTCTCTGCACCTTTCTCAGAATACAAAATTACTCTTTCTCTTTCCTTAAATAGAAAAAATTTTCTTTGCTTGTTTTTATTGAGACACCTTACACCATTTGTTCCCTGCTGTGCAGAAAGCTCCTGAAAGTGACCTATATATTTTTTGAAAAGCTTCTTATCCTGATTTTCACCCGTTTCTGTTCTGAAATTTCAATATTCCTGACTGTGACTTTTTTTTTTCTAAACTGTTATACATGCATCTACTTTTGAAAACATGCAATTCAGAATTCAGTGGGCAGAGAGATTACCCTTCTAGGCACCAGTGATCATCCTGCAAAGGGAAGCACTTCTGGCCAGCAGGATGTTGCTGAAATATTGGTTCTGTGGTGTTCTCACATTCCTCCTGAAAGGAAACTATGTCTATCTTATGGTTAATCTTACTTTATGGCAGAACAAAACAGAAGTCTGTGGATAAGACTGAGCATCTTATTTAGTAAACTGAAATATATGGGGCTGCTTGTTTCTACAGGCCAAAAGAAAATCCCACCAAACAAATACATTGAAATTCATTTTTTTTGGAGTTACTTGATCCAAATTTCCCATGTATAGACATCATCTTTTCTGGAAATTCCAAATGTTAGAGGCTTGGAGAGTTGGATGAGAATACATACGTAGATATTTTTACAAAGTGTCACTATTTGTCACTCACAGTCTGTGCTTATAACCTTAACAGGTTATAGAATTTATTAAATGAAAGATGAACAAGAGTTAGCTTTCTACAACTTATTTTTCAGCCTAAATGTGGGAGGAGAATAAACGTAACTTTTCTTTTTTTTTTTTTTGTCATGCACTTTACCTGGTAAGGAGTGAACCATCAAACAACACTCTTTTACTGAGCCAGGAAAAATGGGTCTTTATGGCACTTTCACATTCCTTTTTCCCCAAGCCATCCAGCCTTAACCTCACCAGAGATGATATCCTTAGGGTACTTCCAACCTCTCTAAACACTCTATAATCTTCATTGTTTCACTCATAAGTAGATCAGCATTGAAAGCTTCTTTGTATTTGTTTTTACACAGACAAATTCAGATGTAAAGAAAATCTATTCTAAGTAGTTACTCCTTAAAATAGGACACGTGAATTACTGTTGTTTTAAAATGGAAAGGGACTGTTAAACTAAACTTTTGCTTAGGAAAATGGTTCTGATGCTATTCTGTTGTTCTTGGGAGCTGCTCAGTGGAGCAGCTTATCACCTATACTTGCTATTCTACATTTATTCATGGGCCTGGTATTCAGGTTTGGACCAAAGCAGATGTTTAGAGCTGCTTTCTTATGAATGTGTGGGTCTACAGTTTGCTTTTAAAATTAAAACTCTAGAAATGTATATAAATCATGCTATTTAGAAGTTATTGTCACTAATAAAGGCATATTGCAAACAGTGCTGAACTGTAGTCACAGGATGTAGAAATGTATTTCTAGTTGTCTTTTACATGTTAATGTAGATACTTTTTGCATAAGACCATTTTTCTGAAAAACTCTTTTTTAATTAAATATCTCTTTTTGCAGGTAGTTGCGTCAGTTAAAAATGTATCAGATTTCAAAAAGGTATCACGAAAAAAATATACATGCTTTAGATTTTTGTCCTTTAACCAGTTGTATTGCATTTCAGTTCTGTGGTGGTGCTTATGTATTTATATCCTTCCTGTGACCTGCAAAGAATATTTAACAAAATGTAATTACAGTTTTCCTGTGATATCTTGGAATCTTTAGCTACAGATCTGATTTCTTTCTTATTTGAACACCAGTTGGAAAAATTAAAATGGTAATGCTGCAGTGCTTTGCAGTAGAAGCGGGATTTTCTAGAGCACTGTTGAAATTATAGCCAATGCAAAATGATTATAAAAATATATAAATGAATAAAATTGAAACATTAAATCCATTTAGAAGATGATGGTGAATGCAGGAAGCCCCCAGAACTGCCGTGGTTCCAACACCAGTCAGCTAAATGAATTGGGGGTTGCTACTGCATGAGTAAAAGGAAAATCCCCTAAAAGAGAGAGAAAATTTTGATTAGGAAGTGTTTTTGTTCTCCTGAAAACAGAGTACTCACCGCACAGTTAGATTAAGGCATCATTAGCCTCTGCACGTGCTGTAGTGACGAGAGCAGCCATGAGTGTTTTGATGTTTGTAGCCTCCCTCTCCTGTTTAAATGGGCTCAGAATTTAGCCCTGTGGCAGTGGTGTATCAGGTTAGATTTTAAACCCTGAGTTGCTGCCATCCGGGTAACCTCCTACATGAATTCATTATTTTCACAAAAGTACAGCCACTGAAGCAAAGGTCTCCCTGCAAGGGCAAAAGCAGATTTACTACTAATGGAAATGGACTACTAATTCTATGTTCACCCTCATAAAACTCCTGCAGTGCAGCAGGGAACAGAAATTAAAGAAACATTTGGAAGGTCAGCAGCACAGGAATACTGCGTAAAGACAAAGACTGTGGATTTCAAAGGGTGAAGTGCAGAAATGTAAAATGGGTATCTAGTGTCAACTCATCTAATACAACTTTTAATGTACAGTGTTGTTGCAGATGGAGGAAAGGGTCCCCTGCCAAGCAGAGCAAAAATAATCCATTAGTATGTGTATAAAAATATCCCTACTGGCAAGAGATGCCAGTTTTTTAATGATTAAATTTGATTTTCTAGACTCACAAGAAATAAAAAAGAAGGAAAAGAAAAATTGTGAAGATATTTCACTGACCTATCTCTCTCCTGTGCTGTGCTGTACTGAAAGAGCTATATGCAATTTTGGAATGATTCTCTTTCCAGAGACGGTGCCAGGCACAGACATGACAATTATACTTTAGTTGTCAGAGCCAAAATCAGGAAGGAAAAAAAAAAAAAAAAAAGAAAGACTTAATGCTATAAGTTGTTAATCAAGCCTATGTATTGGCCTAATCACACGTAGGCTCAAGGACCCCATATTAAAAAGTTACCCCTTCCAGGCTAGTGGCTCAAAACCCTGCAGGAACAAATCCTTCTCAAAGGATTTTACTCAAGTTAGACGTAAATCCACATTGCAATCACAGCAAACATGGCCCTCTTCAGCAGATTAAAATTACCTGCCATACACTAAAGTAGGATGAGTATGCTGTAGTTAGAGCCTAAGCAAGCGAGTTTAAAGGTAAGTATTACAATTATACATTATATATAAAGCAGCTCTTTATGTTTGTCATTCTAATTGCTTGTGTAGCTGCAATGCAGGCATAAGCCTTGGCTTTAAGTACTTTGTATTTCTGCTTTGAGTTCCTATCTTTGTGCTAAATAATTTCTCATAGTTTTCCACAGCATATTTTGAGGTAGGACAAGCTGGAAAATAGCTTTTCCCTGCAAACATTTTCATTCAATTAACTATTTGGTATTTGTCTTCTCAGTCACCAGGGAGATATGACTGCAGTACCACAAACTGAAATAGTGTTGCTTTGGAAAAAAAAAAAAAAAAAGAAAAAAAGAAAAAGAAAAAAGAAATATTAGAGAGCAACAGATGTTTTGAAATAATGTTTCAGAGAAATTTTCAACAAAATGACACTTTCTTTCCAGCCAACTGTAGTTGGTAGGTACTTTTCCATTTTTTAATATTATTACTTAATTCCTATTCAAATAATAATGACAGTTACTGCAGTAAGAAGAGCTGTAGTGAGTTGCCTAAAGAAATAAATTGGACAGTAAAAGGCTGTATATTTAGTGATAATTAATATTCATCACAAACCAAGATGAAAATACTTGAAATGCCTAGAAGTGCACAGCTCTGTTTATTTTTAATAATCACATGGCATGAGAGTAGCCTCTGCAAGGAGAAGCAAATGGTTAAGCTTCAAGATGATCCTCATGGAACATGTTTCATTTCACAATAGCTAGGAATTCATCTGGAAAATCAATCCTAGAAGTAATAATAAACAGATTAATACAGAAAGAGACCAATAATGTAAACTTCTACGTACTATAAACTGTAAATTTGGTAGGTGCTTACATGTAACATGGCTGGGAAACCAAGGTGGAATATTGGCGCTATATTCAGCGGAGTAACATTGTAGGACGGAGAAATTTTATTTCCCCTCAATGTAATTGTGATAATAGCTCACACAGATACTGCCATCAGTCTCTAAACACTTCATCACCAGAAGATAATGGAAAATAAGGAGTTTATAGAAGAGCCCTAAACATGATTAAGAGATTGGAGAAATTAATTTGTGAAGAAAGATGAAGTACTGAGTATATATTTATAGCTTCACTAAAGACAACGAGAAGGATCATAATAACTGTCTGCAAATATTTGAAAGGAATAACCACTAAGAATAGAAAACACTTAATTGACCATGCAAAGGGGATTGAGCAGGAGCAGCATAATGAAACTAAGACAGGGTTAGCCTAGATAATCAGGAGAAAAACTCTGGACAGGGTCAGCCAGTGGGACCGGAGTGCTGCTTCCCACACTTTCCTGTAGACCTTTGCAATATCCCCTTCAGGCCCGCCAGCCTTTTGGCTGCTAGAAAAGCAACGAGATCCTAGATGTTAAACATAAAATGCTTCTAAGTACCCTGTGAACTTGATATGACAAGAGCACTGAAAAGTTTCTCCCTGTTTTATTCCTTGGCAAATGGATAAAAGTTGGTGTTTTCTTTGAAAATGGGTATTTGTCTCCCATCCACATATCACGGGTTCTTAGTTAGACAAAATATATGTGTGTATATATATATATATATATATATATGTATGTATGTGTTGCTGGCTATTCCATGCAAAAAAACCCACCTTTTTTTGGGAAGCTCTTGTAAAACTAGTGTTCTATCACAGACACGTGACACAGGAATTGCAACATATTTGGCAATAAAACATCATAAATGGCTGTTTAGTGTTACAGAGTTGCCGTGTGGGACTGGCTGCTTCAAGAGAACTTAGCAAAATATCTTGTGGCCTGATGGGAAGGTTGTAAGAGTGCAGAATGACAGTGGCTTTCGCTGCAGGCAGATATATAATCTTTTTCACTTTTTGCATATGGAAGCATTTGAAATGGCTGCAAATGGAGGTAGAAAGTGTGTTATGCAGAATGAAATGGGAAGATGAATTTGATAACATGGTGAAAAAGATAGAATAGGCAATCTAGAGGCCTTCCTCAAATAGAACTGAAAACAATCTTAAAGCATTTATTTTGCTTTACCAAATAACTACAGTTGAAAGTTTCTTTACTTACCACAAAGTCCACTCTAACTTCTCGCATTTATATAGTGCCACTAAATAATAAAACACCTTCTTATATAGCAGGAATTTTAGTTTAAAACAAACCCAAAGACTATATTGCATGCTGAAAAAAAAAATCCATGCTATGTCCTGGAAATTTCTTTATCCTTTGCAATTCTTGAGCAAAACTGAACTCTAAGCAGGGTGTATCATAAACAATTATTTGCTTGAGTTTGAATGTGAATATTGATTGTGTATGAAATGCTTTGGTATTGACTTCTGAGAATACCAAAAGATTTTAAGCAGAGACCAGTATAGGTATCTCCTGTTTTCTGACAAGTTACTTCCTCACTTTCCCTGTGCCTCTTGCAGTCTCCTAGTGCCTGGAAGAGGAAAATTCATCCTCAGGATATCTTAAAGACGGTGAGCAATGCTGAGCTTCACTCAGGAAAGATTATTCATGTTCTATTTGATTCAGGTGGATAGTGGCTGATTTGATTGCCTAAACATAGTGCATCTGAAATCTCCACATACTGCAGCATGGCACAGGACCCCCACAGAACGTGCACCCAGGCCATCGCAGAGCAGCTACCTGTATGAAAGCACCTGGTTTTGTCTTACAAGCTTCAGGAAAAGGCAGAGTCTCCGTAGTACGCGTTCAGCGTTCAGTTTAGGCAATTTAGGAGAATTTAGGGATATATTTTTGACTTTAGCATCTAAGTTCTACCTTAAGTTCCAATTTAATTTCTAGAGCAGTTATTCTGAATCTCTTCTCATAGCATGGAAGGGACGTTTCTTCTGTAAGTTATTGGGAATGCTTCACTGTGTTGTATTCAGGACTCTCATAATTTAAATTCACCTCTGTGTGGGGGGAAGGAGAATTATAACAAAACTGAATTACAGAAAGATTTATAAAAATTATAGGAGAATTTAAAATAATGAAAAAAGTGTTTTTGCTGTTTTGAAATAATTTAATTCAAATTTTCTAAAATATTGTCTTTGGTATGATGTTTCCCAAAACAATTTTCAGTCAGACATAACATGGACTTTTTATTTAAATATAATATAGAGTAACAGGGTACCTATTTATGAATGTACATCATGGGTGCATCCACTTTTATATGCTGTAAATATATATATATAATACTAATAGTCTTTCCTATTGTCTCCCAGCATTGGCAAGAGGAAAATAGATTTATCATTTTTAAAGAATTATAAGCCAGAATCCACCTAGCTACCAACTAAACTGATCAAATGACTATATTCTACCACAGAAGGTGGTCTCTTTCTTAGATGGGCCTCCAGCACAAGTCATACTAGCTCTGAAGCTTTTTATTTCTTAGCCACTGAATTAGTAAAATGCACAATATTTGAAATTCCTTTCTCCTCAGTCTGTTTGCATTAATTCACAACTGAATTTGCTTGTCTTAACAAAGACTCTGCGGATGTTGAAATTTATATTTTTCTTGAAAATCTTTAGAGAACATAGTTGTAGGAGCATTTAATTGGTAACAGAAATTTGGATAGGTTTCAGCTAGCTTTTCGACTTCAATCTGAGACCACCCATTTAATTTAAATTGCTGGTCGTGATCAAGAGGAGGCCACTCTATCCATTGCTTCTTCATGGCATCGCAGTGAACCATCCAAACATGAGCTCAAGTGATTTGATAATCACTAGGAAACCATAAAACAGAATAGGAGGCTTTGTGATCTTAGCTGTTATTACAAGAGTCAGCTTAACTATTTCAAAATACAGACAGGATAAAACAGAGGTAATATTATGAAATGTTATCACTCCAGTCTCCCCATGGGTGATTTCTACAGTCAGTCTGTCTTCATGTTGCCCTGTATTGTGTCATCTAATTCCTTCTTCCAAAATTTCTCCTGCGTCAGTGTGGTGTCGCTGCTGCTCTCCCTTCTCTAACTTTGGTCCCTGCCATTTCTTAACCTTACTCCCCTATGGAGTCATTGTGTCTTGCAGTGTGAATGCTGCTGCCAGCGTTTTTTAAACCATGCAGTGTGTTTTGTATTTTTTTAAATTGCTGTGTAGCTACATTGTCACTCAGAAACCATGTTATATATAGTTCATTTTGCATAGCCACATGCTATAAAGCTTTGATTGACATGGAAGTTTATTTTAAATGGGTCTGATGTGTCATCAGCGTAAAACAAGTCTTTTGAATGACACCTTACTGGAAAAAATATTACACCAGTCACACGGAGCAAGAGTAATAGTACTTGCTATTACTGCAAGACTACATTAGGTCAGCAATCTAAAGAGCTAGTGTTTTTAAAATGTACGTGTTATCTAAAATCAGCCTCACCCCAGCAGCTCAAATGTCTCTCTGGCTCTCTGGTTGGTCACAGGAGAGTGTAAATGTGCTTCTACTAATTCTGTAATTTTGGAGGTAGTTTTGTCACATGCTCTTGACAAGGGTTTTAACACAAGGAGGCTGTTTGAGTGAGCCACATTTCTAGTTTAGTTTATATCTATTGCAAAAAAAAAAAAATTCTCTTTAATAACTTGAAATTTTAATAAGGACCTAAGGAACAGTTGAAAAGTGAGTGAACTTGTATTTAAATTAGGGCTCTGAGAGCTTGGAAATTCTAACTTGGTGAACTCTAATTAAATCCCACAAGGCCACCAGGTCTGCCTTCTTTGCTCTTGATGGTGAGAGCAAGGTCTTCAAAAAGAATCTTCTGGCAGCATACAAGTGGGAGGAAAAAAATCCTTCAGCTTTTCACTATAGCATTTTCTAAAGCAAGAATTCCTGAAGGAGTACCAGAAAAGATGAACAATAGTTTAGAGTATGAAACTGCAAAAGGTGAGAAATAAATTTTGAGGATTGGTGTAGCAGTCTTACTGAAATTCAGTTTTGTTATGTTTTTTTTAAGAGACTGTTCTTCAGACAAATTGTAGTGGACCTCGGGCTTTAGAAGGTGCAACGGTAGGCATTTGTGTTAGTGTTGTTGAGGCATTATTTTTAGCTCAAATTTGGAGACAATATTGGCTGAGAGTTTGAAATTCTGCTGTATTTGGTAGATTTTTCTTTTTGGCATGTTAGACATTTACAGGCATTTAAATGAGTGCAGCGCCAAAGCACCTGGAAAGGACAAAAGGGGGACTAGGGAACTTCCAGCACAACTTTCTGATAGCTAGTGATTCTTCTGCAAGCTATAAATACTTTCATTTCTTATTGCATATTTAAAAAATTGTTTAAATAGTAATTTTTGTAACAATTAGGTAAAAAAAAGCAACAAGTAATTTAAATCCATTTCAGATTTTCAGATTTTTATTCATTTTCCATTTTTTTTGGTGAAATAACAATGTCAGAATGAGAGCCATTTTTATCATGCCAGTTATAAAATTGTATGACAACAATAGCTTTCTCTGTTCAAATGTAAAAACAAAACATTAGCATTAAAAAAAAAAAAAAAATATATGTCTTTCCATTTGGAAAATATACCATTTCTTCCAGGGATTATAACTTTTCACAAAATGTGACAGAGACTTCCGTTAAAACAACATAGACATATATGTCTCTTTCACTAAAATTTCTCTATTTATGCTAAAATTGGTTCTTCATATGGATGAAGATTTTCTTGTTAAGAATTATTTGCCCTCCTCACTACGCTCATAAAAACTGTACATTGTGACAGCAATATGAAACGTTGATAGTGACTCTTTTCCCAAACTCCATAACCATTCTTTCTTTGCATCTTTGCCTCTCAGAGCGCTAAACAAATTCATCAGGCAATAATTATTTCTATTCTCTGATGTAAGAGCCCAGATTCTGATACCAATTATGTGCATCTTTTCCTGTGGAAATTTTCAGAAGAGATTTTTATGGAGTTGATCTAAAAAAAGACAGCTACAATTGTTCTCACAGAAG
>VZSV01000062.1:2213925-2233646 GCA_013398735.1 Nothocercus julius | reverse complement strand
AAAAGTTAGAATAAGTCCCACTGCACCTCAGAGAAAGATATTGATTTTGGTATTGCTAGTGCACAAACTAACTTATTTTCTTCCAGCAAGAAGAAAATATCCTCTTTGTGGTTTAGGTCTGCTACATTTCGTAAAAAATCATTCATTTGTGTAACCTCACATAATGTATAAATATAAACATATTTTATGAAAGATGATGTGTTCCTCCATCTTGTACAAAATATATGGGAAAATACTCAAAAGCTTTATATTGTACCTTTGTAGCTCCTGTCAACTGTATGCATCAAAAGAAGATTAAAGTGCAGTATGTGTCATTTAGCTTACTTATAAATCCAGACAGACTCATCCTTGATGTTTTTCTTAATACACCTCTGACCTGAAAGAGGTATTGAACTATTATATACTATCTTTGTTCCTGAGTATGAGATGCAAAAGTATTGTTTTTTTCCTCTTTTGAACTTTTTTATGTTTTTCTTTTTTTTTTAATGAAAGTGTTGCAAAGGCTTTCATGGTTTGATTCTGAAGTGGCAGTACCCATTCCCTGGATATAAAAGTAACAGGTATGAAATATGAAGGTACCTTTAAGTTGTTGTCTGATCAAAGCTCTGCACATTGATCAAGTACATTAGGAGGAAAGATCCATTTCTAAGAACGTTAATATGTTTAGCTTGAACTAACTCTGATCTAAGCCTTGTGAATTGCTAACTGGGTAAACTGTTTTTATAGACCTCTTAGTTCCTTTGGTGGTTCTGTGTCTGTGAAAAATATAAAGGATAGCTAGAAACTAGGGACCCCTTGTCATGCTCGAGTAACGGGAAATGTACATTATTTTTCTTAGGCTACAAATTCTACCTTATTTATTCTAAATTATTTTAGTTTTGCAAGCAGTAATTAAAAGAACTAACTAAGCAATTCCTGTCTAGTCCTGTCTAACCTATCCTAAAAAAAAAAAAAAAAAAAAAAAAAAAAAAAAAAAAAAAGGATGTGAAAATTGTTAGCAGTAAGTTCTGTATATGCTTTGTTTGTTTGTTTGTTTAAGCAGAAGCTGCCAATTCCGTGGCGTTTCTGTGTGGGATAGCATGAAATTGGCTCTTTTTCTTCTGCCTTCTTACCTGTTGGCACGGATTTATAAAGCCCTCAATGGCTCAAGACCTTTCTGTCCAAGAGAGCTCCGCAGCTGTGGTCAGGCACAGTACTTACAGTGCAGTCCCCATCATTTTCAAGGAAGAGCAGCAGTGTGATAGAGCACTCTCTCCGTGGGACCAGATTTGGAATTGCTCCCCATGTTTGCCCTGAAGCAATGTGGGGCATTTAGGCTGGCATTTAGGGCACACTGCGTGAGGGATCCATGAGTGTCCCTAGAAAGGGAAGGAAGATATAAGGGAGGTTTGATGATGATGATGTGTTGGATCTCTTTTTGCCCTGAGATTTATTGGCAGGCTTTGCTGCTCATTTGATCTCATTTGTTTTGGTAATTTGATCATTTGTTTTTGTAATTCATATAAAAGTCATGAGATAGATACTGCCTTAAGAGCATATTTACACATTTGAAAAATAAGAGCGAGTCTTTAATAGATATTGTTAAATACTATTGAAATTGATAGAATTTTATTTCTCGTGGATGATTTTAAACATCTGTAGGAAATGCTTTAGAAGATTTGATGACACACTAGAAGATTTGATGACACACTATCATAATCATTTTTGTCTTGTGTTTGCTATTAGACTCATAATTTGTCTGTGAAATAAGGACACTGAAACGTCGACAATTCTTTTTCTGCCTTGCTGGATAGAAAGTTTTCTGAGGGATGTGATTGTCTGATTGGAGATGGACATTAAACTCTAATGTTCTCAAAAGTCTGTGCCTAGTTGTATGAACTGTTTCTTTATGTTGTTGCCTGTTGGAAACTTGTGGTTCTGCTTCAACTGTTATTTTAATTGAATTTTAAATGTGCCCGCCAAGACAATCCAGTGAAAATAAGAACTGGGTAGACTAACATTTTTCTGTTGAGGATCTTTACTCCACGAGATCTTCAAATTGCCTACAGTGCACGCTGCTGGAGTTTAGTGGTCAAGCTGAGCTATTAGCATTGTGCAGTGTGGAAGCATGTGGCAAAAAGGACTACAGAAAATCTTTGTTTCTTCTTCTCTTCTCTTACAAATTTCTGCTCAAGGTGTGAGTGCCATCTTCCTTAAGCTCTTGTTTAAGAAGGAGATTTGGAAGTCCTCTTCTATATTACAGATGTCTGCAATTGTGGCTTGTGAGCTAGTGTGACCACTTTCACCCTAACCCTCTCTAATGCTGAGCTTTTGCACAGGGAAAAAGCTGATCTCTTTGGAGAAGAGCTTTCCAACAAAGAAGCGCTCCAGATAGATGTGCTGGATTTACTTAGATTTCAACACAACTGCAATATTTTTACCTGGCTCCCACAGGCATAGGTTCACCTTGATGAAATTCATCATAGTCAGATGTACAGACTATTTCCTATACGTTCAGTTATTAGGCACAGCTATTTTCTTCAGCTTGGCAGAATATGTTAATTTAACTCACTCGTAATGAGACATGCATAAGAACTTGTCACTCAAGGTATAGGCCCACAGAGGATTCTCCCTTCAGAGAACTTTGGTTGCAAGGGAAAATTCCTTTGTGACTGATAATAGTGAGTCTTATTTTGCAGTAATGGATGGGGAAGAGGTTAAAAAAAAAAAAAAAAAAGTGGTATTTAGGATATCCCAATACACTGCAGTACAACTTAAATGTATCAAAAATGTATAAGTTCAGGATGCATTTAAGTAGGTAGTACCAAAGACATGAACACACCGTTATGACTTACAGCTGGAAGAAGTGTAAGAGTGAAAGAATCCTAAATAATGAGATTTCATAGAAAATTCTTATGCCTGCATGCCTCACATCATGACTTTCATTTCCCACTAATTCATCCACACATTTGGGTAAGTAACTAAAAATGTATTCTGAATATTTTTATAACAATATTTTTCTGTTTAAAAGAAAAGACACTGCCAGACACCACCATCTGTTGTGTAGACCTACAGAATATGCATCTGATGTCTGTGAGTTGCTGTCTTTTATATCCTCTTATATAATTAGAGATTTCAGCCCTTAGTGATGCCTCCTTCTCCACCTAAAGAAGACGAAGTGTAAGTTTACCCAAAGTGTATTAATCATTTTCCTGCTACTCACTGATAAGAGCAGTGCTCTGTACGGTTAAAAGCCATTAAACATGTCTATTCAGAGGATGTTAAAAATCCTCTGCTGAGCACTTGGCTAAAATCCAAAATTATTACCATAATACCTTCTGAAATGAGACAGAAAACATAATGTATTACAATTGATAAGTGCATCATTTGTACTGTAGATTTATTTTATTTTGAAAATATATTTAAATGTTTTATTTGTCTTTAACATGCCACAGATATGCTTTTGGCCAACAATATTTCTCAAAAGAAATATGTATAATGCAAAAATATTTTATATTTAGATCAACACAGCAATTACATTTTAAAAGGTTTAGAAGCTGCTCTATTGACTCAGTTTAGTTCTAGATCTGTGAGTGGGCTACAATAATTGGACACAATCTAATGGGAAAATATTTTTACATTTTCATAAGTGACTCTGAATTGTAGGTATTCCAACTCCCTTCTTCCCTGGCATTACTTCTGCCCCCTGCCCACGCCATGGGGTTCCTTGAGTCATAATTATAACTGCCTGTGGGAATGTGTGTGCTTACGTTGGCTAATCCAAAATGTACATTGCCTTAAAAATATCTTAAAATTACTCATTCATTTTTGACAAAATCTGTTCTTTTTAAGAAAAATACATTTTGTCCTCACATATGCTGTTATAGATTTTAGAGAGACTTACAATTGACTTTCTTACATGTGTGTGTGTTGTTAATATACAGAATTTTTTTAGTGGAAAGCACACTAAAGCAGTGGTTTGTTGTTTGTTTGTTTGTTGTTTGTTTGTTTTTAATTTCCTACACAATAATGTCATTTTCAACTAGTTTTATTCAAACTGCAACTAATCTCGAGTACATAAGGCAGGCCAATGCATGAGATCAAGTAAACCAAGTCTTCCTGATCCAGCTGAGTACTTTAGTTGCTGTGCCAGAGTAGGGGCCTCTTCGGTTTTGGACCAATGACCACTGCTTTCTCAATGTGCGATTGCCCAAGTCAGTAGCAAGTACCTAAACCAATTTTACTCTGAATAAAGTCCAATTTTTAGAACTGTGGTTAGACATAGGATAGTATTTCAAGACACATTATGCTATGAATATTGGAAGATGTAGCTTTTTTGCTTCTGGAGGTGCATCCTGAGCTCTTGGTCCAACTCCCTGCATGCTGCAAAGTTCTGGTAAATCCTCTCTAAAAATGTAGTGCTTCCATACTGCACCTGTAGCTGTGCAACTGCTAAGCATCTGGATGTCCACTGTGCTCTTCATTATAGTTTTAGATGCCTACATCTCAGATAAGATGTACCTGTTGAATAAATAGATAAAAATATATATAGGGCAACTCTTTTTGGTCCAGAGTGGAAATACAAATTCTTTCTAGGTAACTCCTGGGTTAGCTTTATTTTGAAAGATATTGGTTGAAATGCCTTCCTTGAGAATTCAGATCTGAACTTCTGCTTAATTGGGAACTTGGAAGAATGTTGGTGATCTGAATCTCTCCAAAACTTATTTTAAATGGCTACTCCCTCCCAGAAGGCAGCAAAAATGACTTTTGTTTAAAGCAGGGTTCTTGTTTTTTGCATGCATACCATTATAATTGTTATCACTATAGATTCCCTTGTGTTTGGAATGCAAGCATTTCAGGACAATATTTATTTGTTCAGAAAATTATGCTCTATTAATTAAGATATTATGAATGTGTTATGATTTTAATAAAAATTAGCCTTAACAAAATATAAAAACACTATTTTGGGGCCAGCTGCGATCTGACAGTATGCTTTAAAATAATCTCAAAACTTACAAGTGTACATCTCGTGGAAATTTCTGGAATCAAACTGAAATGATATGCTTGGACAAGGTAGATTTGTTCAGCACTTAATTGCCTTTGAGATTATACTTGCTGAACTTCAAAGGTTTGAACTAATGGCGTTCATTTATTTAAGGCATTCTTTCTTTTGCTCTGTTCTAAAATTCCTACTCATATTTGGATTGAAATGCCTAAATGTATTTGGAAGAGAAAGGTATTTGTAAAATATACCATCAATATTGATTCTAGCTAAAAACGCCGTATTTTATTTCCCTATTGGTTACATTTTGACCTTTGTTAAGCTGGCATATAAATTACATTTGTCTTTGTCATACCATCACTAACCACAATGCAGATTTTGTGGTTGGGTAATTGTATTATATATTGGTCTACCTCTGAATTAACTCTCACCTTGGGACAGATAAACCTTGCAATATCCAAGTTTGGTTAAATTCCTATTCTTCATTTCAAAGTTCTGATTATATAAAAGCAAATCAGATATTTCTGAATGAACATAGCACTTATGATTGGTATTTTAGGTAGCTTTCTTAGGTCTGCCTTCAGACTTAGGGGTAATAGATGTTTTGATTAAGATTGACACCTAGAATAAAAAAAAAAAAAATGCTCGGGTTGGAAGCTTGAACGGTGGTTATTGCTAGCTTAGCTTCTAGGAAGATCCTCTCCTACTCAAGGGTTACAGAAATAAGAAACTGCACAATGGCCAGATGTCACATTAGCATATGCAAATTCATCCTACTCGTGCAAAGCTCTTCACTGTAAGTGTGACTAGCTGCAGCAGACTTGCTAAGACTGTCAAAAACAACCACTGTGGATGGTGTTGGAACAAGAGTAAACGGTTAAAAGGAAAACAGAGACTCAAGAAATCCCAGGTCTTTAATGATGAAGTACACCTCTTTCTCAGGAAAAATTTAAGCCATACTTTTTGAGTGCTGATCCCATAAACCAAGTGAGGGCTGCAAGGACCAGTACAGTAGATGATACAAACTTAAGCTGTGGCAGTTCATTTTGGTCCTTATGACCTGGCATTAACTGGCAACTCATTAGAGCTGTTGTATCATTACTTCTGTGTAACAGTTCTTTTCAAGTCATCCTCCTTTCCTCTGTCTATGTAATCTGAAGGGGCTTCCTGATAATAGTACTAACCTTAATCTCACAGCTGTGTCCAGTGCCTCCGAGTCTTCTCGGTTTACCATATGAGGGACTGGAGATGCAATTGAGTCCTTTCTACTGTCAGACTCTCTGCTTGTCCACTTTTCTGAAGATAGTCAAGGGATATAAGCTCAGTCTGACTGCTTGTGACTCTTTCTTCAGAAAGGAGGAACCTCTCTGCTTTTTTTTTTACCTATTGTTTGCCAAACTCTTCTATGAGAAGGATAGCAGTCAATCACCACAATCTGTATTTTGAGTATTTACAATTGGGGAAACTAAAATTTCGCAGCCAAATAATTAAATACCATGTTAATGAATTCTGTTAGTCATATTACACTGAATCATATTAAAGTAGTTAACCATGTGCTTGAAGGAAAGAAATATTTAAAGTGGGCTCTGAAAATATTCTGAATACTAATTAAGCTATTTAGAAATCCTACTTCAGTGTTAGTTTGAAGATATTAAAAATTAATGCTAATGTTAAATCCTATCCTATTTGTCAATCAGGAGGAAATCTCCAAGTGGGAAATCCATGTATTTCTTCCACAAGTCTCTGCTGACTTTAGGGTACTTTAGCTCTGAACTACATATGTATCCAGTTATCTTTAAACATGCCCAGTTCCTCCTTTTGAATAATCAAGAGTAATCTAACCTGCAACTTCCTCTGCAGCAGGTGGTGAAGTTTGGTCAAGTGCATGCAGATGGCCTCTCTGACATTGGACATCCCTCTCATTGGGGAAACCTGGCTTCAGTGATGGCATTTGCACTTGGAGTGACTAGAGAGACTATTTTTACCTTCATGTTTTGTTTTGTTTTGCTTTGTTTCAAAATAGCACTTTTTTCACTCACTTTCCGTGTCAGTGACGTAATAATAATGGCACAATAACATACAAGGTAAGTAAAAATAGACTGAAGACTTTTCGTTCTCTTTTCCTTCTGGATTTTCCTCAATATTGACCTCACTAACAGGACAAAGCACCTATGTACAGCTGTCCTGATCTTGTAAAAAGTTCCATGTGGCAAGTGTATAGGAGCACTTCTACAGACAGCATGGAAGCCATAAGACATGGGAGCTTGTTAAATTTGGTATTGGTACCTGTGTATCAAGATGTTCTATGTAAAAAATACGTTTTATACTGGTTAAAGGTAACGCTATTTAAACGGAAGCTGAAACAAAGGTAATGCATAGTTGCTATGGTCAGACTATTATATCTGATCTTTTAAAAATGTCAGTAGTGATATTTTCTTGTGATAAAGTGCTGTACTGACCTGAAGATTCTTTGGCTTCTTGCCTCTTGTACCTTAGGGTAACTTTTCACACATCAGAAGGTTCTAAAAAGATAAAAACGTAGAAAAATTGCTGAAGGGACTCATCTCAGTTGTCCAACATAAAGGGCATTATCATGCGCTCTGTTGTGTTTTATAGTGATCAAAGTTTTTTCAAGATACTTGAATTTTTTTTAATGCAGTTTTGCGGTGACATGCATAGGCATGACACAACTCTTCACTTTCAAAGCTCCCAGACAGATAAAAGATGCAAAGATTCTCATAAATGATCCAGTCTGCCAAGAAAAAAACAAAAACAAACAAAAACAACAACAACAAAAAAATCTACCTCCAGAAAGAAAGGTTAGAATGGAGTCAGTCTGGGTACCAAATCTTTTCAGCTCCATTAAGTTGTTTTTTAGTATGGACTAAATACTGCTGCCTTCAAACTCAGCAATTTATTATTTTGATTGTATAGTATTTTGCATAATTATTTATATTATTATATTTATAATGTTATATATTATTATATAAATATTATTGGTTGTGGAATTTTCTCTGATGGCTGACCAGGTATTGAGATAAGGTTTTTAGGTTTAAGACAAACGATCGTATCGGTGCGAAATAGGAGTCTAATAATTTGTGTTATTTGGCTGCTAGAGAAACAGTCTCTCAGAATGGCTAGTAGTCTATGTGCAGCATAGCTTTTAGAGCTTAGCTTCCATCTTTACATGTTGTTGGAGCTCAGATAGTTATAAATCCAGGCATTTTCAACAACAAAAAAATCCCTTTAGTTTTGGGGGAGGGGGCTGTTTGTTTTTGATTAGCTCTAGGTAGGAGTTGTAGAGGATTTTTTCTACTAACTGTGATTTAATCTTCTCTGACATAACCACAAACACAGGATGAAAATATTTGTCTTTTATGAAAATGGCTGCTGCAGTGCTTAGAAATGGGTAAGTTACTTTTCTCTCTTAAAGAGAGGGAAAGGAAAAAACATACTTCTCAATTTTCTATCTGACTGGCAACTCTAGAAATTATGCTTCATTGCAATGTAAGTATTAATTTCGAGATTTAATTCACTAATATATTATTAGAGTGAATAATTTAATAATAGAGTCAATTTCTTTAAGCTGAAGAAAATGTTGTGGGTTTTTTGTTCAAAAATATTTTTAAAAGGATTGAGCTGTTTATTGTAGAAATAATCTATATCACTACAGTAAAAATCATTAAGAGCAATTAAGGTTGTTCAAAATTACCAAGATTAATATTCACCACACTTAATATTTTTCCTATTTCAATTGTTTGTGAATTTGAATTTTTGAAATATTTAAATCTTAAATATTTTCTCATCTGGTGATACATTTTGGCTTACCACCTATCTCCTGGTTCCTATGTTCTAAAACTGCTACCTTAAGTTACTCACAGCTTCATATTCCCTGAACATATCTCCACAAATGGGAAGGAAAAAAAAAAAAAAAAAAAAAAAGTGTGACACATTATCTGAAAACATATTTGATTTATTGTATCAACACATTGTGGATATCTCCTACTATTTTACATGCAATTATGTATTATACTATGCAAATGCCTTTTTTTTCTTAATATTTATTTGCGTGAGCTTTTTATTTTCTATTAGTGTCTTTACAGTATCATATACATATTCTACCATTCTATAAATTTAACATGTTGTTATGTCAAGTAGGTTTGGCTGGCATGATCAACCACTTGAAATAAGAAGAGCACCAATTTTTTTTAGATTGTCTTAAGAGCATGTGAAAGAGCACTTGAAGGACATTAGCAGGGAAACACTCTCAGTTGCCTTTATGGTATTACTCATGGATTCATTTCCCTCCGTGGTTTGATTGAAATTTGTCAGTTTGGTTTTATATCTCTTTTGTCATCTTTTGTTGGAAAGTGATGGGCTTGATCTATGGGGAAAGTTCCCAACTTAACTGGTCTCTCTAAGTGTGGCTTTAGGTACATATGTTCATAACATAGATCTTCTTTACCTTTGCTCAGCTGCCACCTAACCCTGGTGCAACCCTGCAGCTGACAGTAGAGGTTGGTCCCAGGAAATGCCCAGGGGGCCTAAGCAGAGGCTCTAGTGCACGCATGCCCTTAGCTGCTTTCTTACCCGCATAGGGATGAACTTTGCCCACAGCATTTTCAGGCACTTGATTTGAGAGGTGGTTGCAGGGTTTGCCTTTGGGATTAGTCTTCATACAAAAATGGGGGATAAAGTAACCTCACTTTTCATTTTTACCCGATAGCTTCAATAGGCTCTTGCCTGAGGGGGCCTTCTAGAAGAGTGGCTCAATGTGAGATCACGAGATCAGGGAGCAGGAAGGACCTATTTCTTCCTATAGAAGGGCCTCAATCACAAGGCCTGGGATACTAGACTAAAGAATAGGTCAGCACAAAGCAGCTCAGTTTGAATGGAAGGGATTCCTGTTGACAGAGCCCTTCCTTAGGCTCTGTAGCTGATGATTCAGTTGATCCTCTGAAAGGAGATTTAACTTGCTTGTATGGCAAATAGCTACCCGTACTTTTTTTGTCTCATGGGATCCTCAGGGATGTTCTCCCATATGGGGAAGGCAGAGAAGAAAGATTGGAAGAGATCAGTCGTAACAAACCACTACACTTGATCAGTTTTATACGGAACTAAATCTTCACTGTCCCTTTTTTTTTAATATAAATTCTATCAGTTTAGGTGTAGCATCATGCTGATGTAACTCTGCCTTAGATGTGCGGGTACGTTCGATGTTTGCTGAAGCTGCAGTTTTCCCACATCAGCATAGATGAACACAAAATAAAGTCCCCAATTCCTAAAATGAAAGTTTGGGAGCTGTGGCTAGGCACCCTAAAAAAAGGAAAGAGTATTTGCATGCTCAAAGTTACAAGAAAGGTAGGTTTCCAAATTGGTGAGAATTTTCTGATTCTAAGCAGAATGGTGTTGTCTTGTCTTCTTGGAAAGAACTTGAATTGAAAAACAGCTTTAAAATATAATTTCTCAATTCTTCAAAGCTGAAAGTAGTAAGAACAGAGGGTTCAGTTTCATAGAAACATTTACGGGTGGGAGAGTTAAATGGATTTTCCTTTAATTTACTGATTGGATTTGGCTTTCTTAGTGAGGCTCTTTTCCAGTTAAAAATAGATTTTTTTTTTCCATTTTTCTTATAAGCATTTAAAAGCAAAAAAACACAGATGTCTGAGCAGTGCCAGTAATTCCTGCCAGTAAGTGACATGAACAGTTTCTGTGGTGAATTAAGGTAAATGGTAGCTCAAAGCAGGTTATAATGCTGTAGCACTGGTTAAAATAAACCTTTTTTTTTTCCAATGGGAGTTGCATCTGCTTGAGCAGATGTGTAATAGCTATAGCAAATCTATATTGGGCATATTTTGCTTTTTCCCACCCTCTTTCTTTCGTTTTCCTCTCTCCAGGTCCATAAGATGCCAGTTCTGCTGTACACAATTATTCTGCATTATTTTATACGCCAGTATAAAGGCTTCTCACAAGTAATACAGTTGCTCTTCCTCTTTTTTTTTTTTTTTTTAAATGCCCTTCTGTTTCTGCCCGGTTGGCTAGTTAGGGTAGGTCAGTTGCTTGCTATGGTGAAGCGCTGTGACTGCATAAGGTCAGAATTCCCTTTTGTGGAATTTCATTGCTTGCTGTGGAAACCACATACCTCCTGTGAACCAGGAGGTGACTATAATGTCACTTCCCTGACACACAAGTTCATTTTCTAATGGTCAGGTGAATCTTACAGACTGTGTTTCCATTGTGCTACAGAAAATAGACATTCTGCAGTCATATAGTAAGGGATTATACTAGCAATGCAAACCCTTACTGCTACATTTTAATTAAGAAACTAGAGCATGTTTGTTGCTAAGAACAGAATTGTGAGTAGATTTGGGTCAGGATCATTTCAAATGCTCACTATTTCCAGTTTCACTGGCAATAATAAAAATAATTGTGGCTCCATCCCTGCTAAAGTGAAATTAAGCTGGATCCTTCATTGGTGCTTTACATTTACTTTGATAAAGAAGTCTGAAAGGCTCAAAGGAAAGTACTATATGATACTTTTGCATAATATTTTGCAGAATACACAAGTTTCCAGTTAACATATCCAGTAAAGAAGGAGCAGCAATACTGGTTTCCATTAAAAGACTGCTTTTTATTGCTTATTTTTGCATCATGCAGCTATCTGTAGTGCTTTGGAAGAGTGTATAAAAATGCATTCAGTACTGAAAAAAAAAAAAAAACCACATTACTGAAACATTAACTCTGATATTCATAACCTCTCATAGAAATCTCCCTGGTTAGTCGTACATTAGAAGAGACTTTGTTCTGTTGAACAAAGGTGTTTTGCTGCTTGAAAAGAAGTGATTAAGGCACATCCTTTAATCAGCTAAGAGGCACAAAAATATTATCATAAACAATAAGGAGGATGTTATGTTACACATTTATGATAAGTTTTCTGATGTCCAATTGCAAGATACTGACTTATAACTCAGATCTGTGCCACTGTTATAGTGGTATTTAGTAGACTCTGCTTTTTTTGCAAAGTAAGCAAGTTTTTAATTCACTGCATATATCATTTAAGAATATGTTTCTTACAAGCAATAAAAATACTTAAAATGAAACAAATTGGTAGAATCTGCTTAGGTTCAGCAACATTCTTAGGTGAGTAAATAAATGAAATCAGTTTTGCAGAGATAAAACAAGCAAATATGTTTTTTTCCCCTAAACTATTCAAGTCAGGCAGTAAGATGGGAGTAACGTGTAAATTATTGATGTGCAATTTCTATTTACCTGCATTGCTACTTGGTAGTAGCACTTCTTTTTGACTTCAGAAGCTTTTAAAGATTATATGTTCTGAAACACACTAGATGTGGAACTTGAGGAATGTCCAATGAACAAGTACTTTGTAAGCCTAAATATCTCTTCCAAATGCTGCATACAACTGCTAGTAAAAGATGCCAGGAGGAGTTAATATTCGTATTTAAACAAGAATTTTAAATATAGTATTTTACTGGGAATTTGGATACTGCAGTACCCATAGAACACTTGAGGTATTTCTTACAACGGTAGATTTTAAACAAGAAGTTTTAAATGTAAATAGGCTAAGCTAGTATCCTACTTTGTAAATGTTTTACTCCAGGTTGTTAAATACTTTTCTGATTTTACTCATTCTTAAAAGGAAAAATGGATCCTTAGAACACAAGGGGTTAGAGAACTGGTGAAATAAGCAGTGTTTTGGGTCAGTTCCTTGTTTTACCTTGCAAGTGTATGTTTGAGGGAAAGTGTAAAGGATTAGACTTAGCCGAAAGCACCAAAGGATTGCTAGGTAGCCTTGTAAAAAGGCCGCATACAAGCTGGAATTCTAACTCCTCTGACCATGGACATTACTGGATCCTAAGAGGTTTTGTGCCTTCTCTTCCAAGTCATCTCTCTTTGTCTTCCATGTGCCTCCCTTCCAGTGTAGGTGCAAGAGGAAAAGGTTGTGGAAAGATCTCTGTTGAGAGCAGTTTTGCCTCTCACCTGTGAATGGCTTCTAGAAGACACCTGGGGCTCCCTGACTACTGGCTGTTCTAGCTCAGCAGCCTTCCTATAATGGAGATCTTCAGATTTATTAAAGCCAGAAGGCACAGAATTGCAAGTATTTTTTCCTAAAGTCAGGAAGAACAGCAGTCTTGTGTTTCCTTGGCATTGCTTGCATATGTGTGTTCTTTATGGTATTTGCTACTGACCTCGTTCTGCGCTTGGAAAAGACAAGAGCTATTTGCAGTGTGAGGTGCTAATTGCATATGTTGTTAACTTCACTGGATATATAAGCAATAGTGTCTGAAATAAGGCTCTGATTCAGGGAAAAATTTGCATATACTTCATTTTAAGTATGTGGTAAATCCTATTCACTTTAATTAGAATATCCACACACTAAAAATAAAGTAAATGTTTAAGCTGCTTGTCAGGTCCTGCATAACACTTTCTCTGCTTATTTTACAAGTCACATCAATCCTTATTGTCCAATACCAGTTTTTTGATGCTAGCTATTATCTAATTGTAAAACCTACTTAGTTTTTAGATTTAGTTCAACCATGAACTAAATCATCTACAAACCATGTTAAATTATTTTCCAATCAAACTACCATGTCATTTAAAAGAAAAATAAATTAAATTCCTCTTATCCCACCATTGTTGGAAGGATTTTCTAGGTGATGACAACACAGTAATATCTATCTACCTAAAACTTGTTTATTTACTTGTTTATTTTTCATTTTATTTCCAAAGAGTTTGTTTGCTGTTGTGCTCAGGGGTGTGGCAGATGTTTTTTGGCTCCGTTTCTTGCTAAGTGTGCTGCCCATAACAAACGCTCCAGCAAGAGCAATGGCACCACATTGCATTTTCTGTGCATTTGGCGGAGGTTTTTTCATCTTGTGCATTGTTGGCTGTGCTGTGAGATAGCACAACAGAGCCCTCCGTTATACTCCCAGCTGAGCTGTTTGTTCGGAGCGACTCTGCTGTAGTGCTGCTTCCTCCACTGGTGTCCTTCTACAAAGCAGCCCGCTCGAAAAGGAGCGAAATGTAGCTGATATTCAACTCTTTGTTGTGGCTGAAGGTGTAACAAAACTCACATAACATACTGTTTTCAGTCAAAATAAAAAATGCAGCCCACAGTTTTCTAAATAATGGAGACATAATTTTATTTTTCTATCAGTGAAGACTAGTACCTCTCAGGGAATTCTGGAGGAAATGTGACTGCTTTGCAGTTGATGCTCTGAAAGAAGAGGGATGAACTGTGTGCTTGAATCATGGTTTATGAAAGCCTGTTTTTAAACCTGTCCGCCAGTGGCCAACCAGGAGTTTCCTAAACCAATAATAATTTCTTTCTCTATGCTGCTAAGTAACATATGGGATTCTTGTACCGTTCTTCTTTCATACTGAATAAATCTCTGCTCCAACTCATCCTGCTGCAGTTTGAAGAATTTCCTCCTGTATTCAGATGTTTCCATATGCTTTATGATACTGCTGTGTGTTAGCAGCTTACCAAGAAGTACACATGAGAATCAAGGCCAAAAAAAAAAAAAAAAAAAAAAAAAGAAAAGAAAAAGAAAAAATATTGAAAAGAGAAAGGTAATGATTGTAGTTAATGGCTCTACTTCCCCTCAGTTCAAGATGCGTGTTGATTATAATACTTCTGTGTTGTTACTATTTATAGCATTGCTTCTGATAGCAATCTTTCAATGCAGCATCATGTAGCTATGCTGCAGGGGACAGCCCTTATTTTCTTAAATAATTTTAGCTAGACTCAGTACCCTGGGTGCCTCAGGTTGTCTGTCAGTTATGGAAACAAACACCTGTTTTGCAGAGAGGATAAATTCAGCTACTTACCCATCTCGAGCTTTCTGCATATCTTTATTGGAAGTACACCTACGCTAAGTAATGCAATTTGGGGTAAATACTGCATGAAATGACTGGTTGTTATCCATCCTTTTTCACCAAAGTACTCTTTGCATCAGGTTTTACTGCTTCAGGGAGTCCAAGGAATGCCCCCAGCACGAGGCACTGTGATTGAAATTTGGGAGTTTGAAGGTAGTTTCCTGATAAGTGTAGGATAGAGTTAGAAATATAAACATGCAATGTTTGTGACATTGACATTTAAGAGAATTTATAGTGGGAATTGCTTTTGCTAGACTTAACTGAAGAGTTCATCTCGGTCAATACACAGAATGCTTCCCATGTGTTGGGGGAAGCTTTTTTTTGAATAAAGTCAGAATATTCTGCATTTGTTATTGAAAAAGGGCATTTGAGGTATTTGTTAAAAAAAAATAAATTTTCTTGACAAACGGAAAGTATATTTAACTTCAACAACATGTGTTTTCCTAGTACATTCCCCTTTTAGACTGACCTTTTCCCTTCTGTTAATTTCTTGCTGCCAGGCATATATATTTTAATAACATATTTCCATTTGCTGGCTATAAGGTACTAAATAAGCACCAAAGAGTTAATTTATTTGTAGATTAATTAAGCTTTTCCTTTCTCTACATGCTTACATGATCATTTTCTTAAAATAAGCTTGCTTGCCCGTTCGGTTTATTCAAAATCCCTGTCCTTGGCATTTAGAAATGAACTTTATACTGTCATAAAACTCAGGCTAAAAATCTATTGCTGTGACTGTGGAGGCGATAACTATGCTTGTTCTCGGTGGCTGGAAAAGAAGATGGTGTATATTTTATGCAGTAAGATAGGGTGCAACAAGTGATCGTATTCATTCATCAAAAGTTTACTGTACGCATTAAGTGGCAGAACACAAGAACCTGTGGAGCGGACAAAGATTAATTATACCTGTGCTCATACAGTAATGTTTGTGTTCCAAACAAATTATATTTGCTTCTGTTTAAACGATGCATAAATCTGATACGTGCAGATGAACGTGTGTTCAGGATGAGTGAGCACACTTGTTTGAATGTCATATTTATCCCTGTATTTTGTCAGAAAATTAACTTCTTTGGAGTTTGCGCTTGAGCTGAGCATATGGTTGTTGATCTCTGGAGATGACAGCCTATCTGAGCAATAGCTCCTTATGGCTCGAGCTCTCCTCTGCTGGCAGATGCTTTGGGCTTTTCTACAATTAAGTGGAGATCATCACTGTTTTCTTTGAGCACTGCTGTGCCTTGTACTCTGAAGTGTTTTGTTAATCACTGTCTGCCTTCGACAGAAGCTGCCAAAGCTCTCATTAAGTTTGAATTTTGAGATGTCATGCTCGAATGATGGAATTTCATCCCTTTTCTGCATGAATGGAATTGGCTATGGAAAGGTGCCAACAAAAAATCATGACACTGAAGTATATTTGCTTTGCATTTCACTGTTGAAACAAAAGCGAGGAGCAGGGAAGGGGGGATGCTTTCTCCCAGTTTGTCTCTGATCCAGAGCAAGGCCTGGCTTGTGTGGTTTCCTGGAAGATAATAATCATAAGGTCCTCACCTTATCATCTGTAGGGCTTATGCTGGTGCTTTCTGTGAACAATCTGTCACTGTCTTGTTTGCACGGTGAACTTGAAGCCACTTTCCCAAAATCTTTTGATGAATGCATGATACTGTGGTACTGGCAAATGTAGTTAGGGATGCTGAGTGAGAGCTGGAAAAAATACTTACTTTAAAAACATCAACATGTAGTTTGAGGCAGGAGTTCAAGCAATAGTATTATTATGAACTACAATAGGAGCAAAAATTAATGCTACTTTTGCCCTTCAGGATTACTCGCGCATATGCAAGTGGAACAAAATGCATCTGTTCCCTGTTAATGATTTGCGGTGGGAAGCTAAGTGTTATGGGAAATATGGTATGAAGAGACACTGCCCATTTCTCCTGGTGACTCTAATTGTTTCAGCTCTATCAGTAAAAGTAGGCTTGGAAGAAAGTTACACTAATCAACTGTAGCACCTAATCATTTCTGTCATGCACTGGATAGCAACTTATTAAGGCCAAATATGTAGGCTATACTTAAAGCAAAATGCCCTCCACTGTTCAATAGATGTTTGAGTCACGTTGACAATCAAACTTAAAAATGCATTGTTCGCTCCAAGAATTTAATGTCACTAGTATGCTCTAGCTTCATTTTTGTTTTCTATAAATTTCTGAGGGAAGTTATCAGTACATGCCAGTTGTGGAGAATGAAGTAATTCCCAGTAATAAGTATTCTCAAAAACCTGAACCCAGAACAATTAACAGAAGCTGAGCTTATCCATCTTTTTCCGAAGAGCTAGCTTTTAATAAAATGCAGAGTCTGTTTATTTCTGCTGGTATAAAACACAAAGCTCCAATCAGAGGTTCCTGTGGGATGGTTAACTACATAAAAAAAAAATTGTATGAAATAATTGGTCTTGTACAAAAAGAAGTAATTTGCTTATGAACATAGCTTGTATAGATAATAACCGATTTGTATTTTATGTAAGGCTGAGCGTAAAAAGCAATATCTTCCCACTTATACTTTACATTTGAGGATTTTCTAGCTTTTGTAGAATATGTTCAGAAAGCACATTTACTGATATTTGTGTACTATTTTCTGGTATTTTGTTTTTATTGTGTATTCAAAATTTTTCTGAGGTTTAGGAGGCTATCATGACACACTTAAGGATATTTACCTTACCTTAATTCTTGTTTCTTCTCTCACACTGACTGATTTAGCCTAATTACCTGGAATCTAATAGATATGAATCACAGAATGGCTGGGGTTGGAAGGCACATCTAGCATCGTCTAGTATAACCCTCCTGCTTAGATCAGGGTCAACGAGAGCAGGTTGCTCCGGACTGTGTCCAGACAGGTCCAGTCCGTCTCCAAGGATGGAGACTCAATTGCAATAAAAGAATTTTTACTTATGTTTAAATGGAAATTCTTGTATTTCCACTTGTGCCTATTGCCTCTTGTCCTGTCACTGGGCACCACTGAGAAGAGTCTGGCTTCATATTTTTTTATACCCTATTTTAAGATGAGATAGGTACTGATAAGATCCTCCTGAGCCTTCTAGTCTCCAGACTGAACAGTCACAGCTCTCTCGGCTTCTCCTTGTATCCTCTAGTACCTTGATCATCTTTGTGGTCCTTTTCTGGAGCATCCAGTTCATCCATGTCTGTCTTGTACTGAGGAGCCCAGAACTGGACTCGGCACTCTCAGAAGGTCTCGCCAGTGATGAGTAGAGGGGAAGAATCAACCTGCTGACTCTTTCTAATGCAGCCCAGCACGCGGCTGGTTTTCTTTGCTGCAAGGGAGCATTACTGGCTCATGTTCAACTTGCTGTCTGCCAGGACCCCCAGGTCCTTTTCCGCCAAGCTGCTTTCCAGCCAATTGGCCCTTGTCTGTACTGGTGTGTCGGGTTATTGCTCCCTAGTACATTTCCCTTTGCTGAACTTCACAAGTGTTCTGTCAGCCCATTTTTTTCTAGCCTGTCAAGATCTCTCTCAATGGCAGCACCACCACTTGGTGTACCAATTTCTGTTCCCAATTTCATATTGCCTGCATACTCATAGGGGCTGCACTCTGTCCCATCATCCATGACACTAGATAAATGTTAAACAGTACAAGGCCGGTATCAATCACTGGAGTACATCTTTAGCAACTGACTTGCAGATGGACTTTGTGTCACTGGTCACCACAATTTGAGTTTGGCAGAGTCAGCCAGTTTTCAGCCTGCCCCAGTGTTCTTTTATCTGGCCCATTCTTCATTAGTTTGTCTGGGACAACCTTAGAGGAGACAGTCAAAAGCTTTAGTAAAGTCAAGATAAACAATATCCATTCATCTCCCCTCATTCACTAAGCCAGTCATCTCGAGAAAGGCTATTGGGCTGTTCAAGAACTAGTTCCCCTTGACAAATCCATTCTAACAATTTCCAGACACTTTCTTTTCCTTAATATATTTGGAAATTACCTGCAGGAGAATTTTCCCGTGGACTGAGGTGATGCTGCCCGGCCTGTCATTACCTGGATCCTTCTTCTTGCCCTTCCTGTATATAGGTTGGCATTTCCTTTCTTCCAGTCCTTAGGAACCTCTCCCAAGCACCATGAGCTTTCAAAGATAATCAAGAATGGCCTCGCAGTGAAATTGGCCAAATTCCTCAGCGTTTGTAGGTGTAATGAATCAAAGTAACACTTTCTGGAATATAAAAAGAAAATGGAGAAATTACTTTTATGGCATCACACAGCTTCAGGTATTGACTCCCAGAATATATTCAAGTGGCTGGATATGATTATATTGCTTTTGGACAAAGTAGATGCTCTAATACGGCTACGGTTAATGATGATTGGATAAACTAATGAGTTTGAGGTTCTGATGCTAAGCACTTGGCACTGTGGAAATTCTGGAAAACTGGCCTTGATGACTGAACTGGTTGTAGTGAAATACATAAAGGTCATCTTTGACAATCTTATCAGATAAATTTTGTGGATATGAAGAAGAGACATTTGTACATACAAAAGGTATTTGAAATGGTCATGTATAATGACCTAAGTTTCTTAATGCACCTTGTTATATCAGAAATACCTTGGCTCACTAAGTCCTGATTTTTTCTACATTGCATTTTTTTTTAAAGTAATGAATGCTAACTTAATTTTTAAAGGTTTGGAGGATATATATGGAGATTGAGATGGTCAGCCTTTGTATGGAAATCTGAGAGGTGCACAGAAGCTGGAGAGTCGTCAGTGGTAATGTGAGATGTGGGAAGATCAACCTTTTACTTTTTGCCAGTCTAGAATTTTCTTTTTGCCTTTGTGCCCCAGAATGTCTTGG
>VZSV01000062.1:2176250-2213880 GCA_013398735.1 Nothocercus julius | reverse complement strand
TACAGGAAACTTCTCCAATATTTTACTTCTCTCTGGAGTGATTGGGTCAGATTTCTGCCTCACAGGAATGATGAGTTGGTTGCAGATAACAAACTCTCTGGGATAACCTTTACATTAGTAAGTCTTACTTGATTATATGCCTACATTTTAATCTTTCTATGGATGATGGCAGGATGAGATTGATTGTTTGCATGGTCTATGCTGGTATTTTCCTAACTTTCTACATGCTCTCTATAGAGTGGCTGGTTTGCTTACTGTTTTTATGTTGTTATGTTCATGTAAGTTATTTCTGCATCAATATATTATATGAGTACATGGTGACAGCTCTTAAATCTAGTTTAGCGATATTTTGACCCATATGGTATATGCAAGTGAAAAAAAAAAAACAGTTCTCAACTTTTGTTTTTCTCAGCTTTGTACTGTTTTAAAATTAGTATTGCTTCAGTGTGTACATTTTGAAAAAAAGAGAGCAGTATTGACTCTTACAAAAATGCTGGAATGCAAGTCCTGAAAGAATGTTTTTATTATTTAAGAGTAGACTTAAGAATTAAGGATGCAGAAGAATTCTTTCTGTTTGTAAGAGCCAAACAACGTCTTGTAAGATACAGAAAGAAGTATAATCTTGTAAGACAGTAGACTTATTGAGCACTGGCTCGGAAGCTGAACTGTATTTGTAAATAGTAGGGGGAAAAAAGTCCTTCAAGAAAGAGTGTTAATAGGCGGAAGAAAAAAGATCAAATTCCTGGACAGGCACCAATACAACCCTTACCTATTGCAGAAATCTTAGAAGAGTTCTTGTTGAATGATTGTGTAGATATAATATGCCTGTGTATGTAATGTGAGATCTTAGAAGCATCACAGAAGGGAAAAAAAAAAACATACTGGAGATGATTTTAGAAGATATTTATTAAAGGTAACCTTAAATTCTTTCTGAATTAAAATATTTTAGACAGGAAAGTCCAGACCATCCTGTAAAGACAGTCTGATTAGAGTTTTTCAGTAAACCCACTGAAAGAAACATTTCTGATACTCAACTCATGTAGATCAATATTGCTTTTTGTTTTTTAGTGCATCTTTACTAATTTTACTGGTGACAGATCCGCTCCATTGCTTCTTGGATTTTGACTAATCTCTGTGTTTCCACAGAAGGAAACTCTGTATATCCACTCATGACACACAATGCTGCCTGTGTATGCTCTGTAGTTCCTAAGGAAAGTGGGTTTGCAAAGTGCCAGATCAGCACTGTGAAAGCACAGCTCACTTTGAGTTGTCCAAAGCACATATACGTGCAATATGACAGGTCTGACACTCTCTTTTGAAATCTGATGCTTTCAGGGTGTGTAAAATGGAAACAATTTCCCTCCATTTATTAGCACCATGTGGGAGAAGGAATGAAACCCCAAATAGAAAATGCTGATCCGAAACATGAGAAGGGGCTTGCAGCACTTTTTGCCATGCAGTATACGCCTCTTTGAAGTGGCAGGCAGGCATGTCACCCACCTTCTTTGAACCGTGGTATTGCACACACCGGCGCTGACACGGCACAGCTTGGTGGCGTTCAGCGGCGGAGGCTGCAGGTGTGTGACGTGCCTTGTACTCCACCGAGGTGTCGCAGCTCAGCACTTGCTCTTTGTTTTTGGAACACGGGCTCTGACAACACACAGAACTGATGAGCAGAGTCAGCACGGAGATAATATATGTAGTATGGGACGTTCTGCTGTCTACGTTCACGTGTGTTATGATGTCTCCATGTATGTAGAAGCATTTCACAGTACGCGGAGAGCATGGATGTTTACATAACAGGTTTACATACGTAAAAGTACGCATAGAGGTAGGATGTTTAACCTTCAGCAAAAGAATACATTTTATTTATTTGTTCCAGGTATTCCTGTGCCATCTGTCATCATCAAATATGTCAAGATATATTGTCTTTCAGAAAATACTGTTCCTGCTTTGAAGGAATGGACAATTTGGGATAACAATGTGAGCAGGAAGTTCATATTTGTAACTGTAAATTTTGTTGATGGAGACCTTTTCCAATTAAATATGTGTTGATACAGGCACCAAAGTACTCTTAGTTGTTAATATTAATTAAGGTTTATTACATGTACCTGCTTACGTAGTTTTTCCCTTAGCTGTACCCATTTAATTGATAAATGTTGTTTGGTGTTCAACATTTTGGAAACAGAAAAATATTTCTAAGGAGAAAAAAGACGTTTTAAATAAACTCTTAAAATTTTAGCAAAATTGGTGGTCCCAGTTTGGATCCTGTTTAAAATACCTACCTTAGCATAATTGCATTTGCCTGAGCTAATGTACAATGATTAATACAGAGACTTGTACTAGCTTGGTATAATAATGTATAGTTTACAGAGAAACATGCCGGTGAATTAATAATAGTTTTAAATTGGTTATTTCTATGTTTGACATATTAACCTGGGTAATGTTTTCAGTTAAAATCTATAGTAAAGAGTTATATGTGTAGCTTAGGACAGAATGAACGCACAGTCTTCCTTTAAAAAAAAAAAAAAAAGAGGAAAAAGTGTTACTTTCTTTTTAAATTATTTATCTCTGCTTAGTTTGTGTTGCAAATCCTAAATACTGTCTTCTAATAATTTGTCTGTCACCTTTCCAATTATTTCTGTTTACTTTAACTGAAGTCACAAAGGATATTAATATGCTTTTGAAACTGGTAAAATATGCACATTGATGAAAAGCAGGTATTTTTTAAAGCACCTCTAAGTCTTTGAACTGTATTTGGAGGGTGGTGATAGAAAAAAAAAAAAAGATGCAGCATTCAATTGTTTCTAGAGAAAGGGACAAAACTGGAACCTGCTAGTTACATTAGGAAGCTTATATCCCAAGCATTTCCTATGGCAGCACAGAGCTGATCCTATATGGTGGTCAGCACTTGCATCTTCCATTGGACCCGGGAGTATCCCTGGGTCAGCACCAAAGCCTTGCCTCTCTTTTCTGACCAACAGTGCTCAAAGTCAGTGCAAAACCCTTCAACAAAAGTCCCAGCAATTTAAGAATTAACCTTTTCCTATCATTGTGTGCTTTAAATAAACCCTTGCTGGATCCTGTACTAGTAGTATGCAATAGCAGTACTTTACCATGTGCTAAGATAGGTTCATGATCAACATTTGCCAAGTGTTCTCTACGCTGCATTTGTGCCAATGTTTTTACCTACATGGTTGGCTGGTGAGCTGGATCAGCCATCCCATCCATCTGTAGTTTAGTCCTTTTTCTATTATGTTTATTTATTCATTTGCTGGGTTTGGTTTCATGGTAAATAGAAATGGTGTTTTTATTGCTTTTGTTTTTACAATACACAAATCATCAAATTAAATTAACAGTTACATTTAAGTAAACGAGACCAGTAAAGGGATATATTTTCAGTACAGCATATAATTAAAAAATGACTTTTTTTTTTTCTCCCCAAAGCATGTTGTAGAAATCAAAATTTTAATTCTAAACTATGGCTAATAAGCACAGAGATGGTGAGAATCTTTATCTCAGATATTCCCTCTGTTGTGACTGCCAAGAGCTTTGAGAGTTTACAGAGGGAAATATCGCTGTGTGCTTGCCTCCTTTCTATTACTCTTTCCCATGGCATCTGCTATTGGCCACCATCAGAGATACTGGTCTGTGTGGGCCTCTTTAGTCTGACCCAGTGCAGCCATTCTTACGTTCTTAACAATTGCAGCATTTTTTCACCCTTCGGCCTTGGCGCTCAAAAGGCCAGAAGATGGTTGAGTCCTATCGACAGTTCCATGCTCGCCTTTGGAGCTGATGCGGGTGTCAGTTCAGGGCACTTGTGGTAATTTTACACTGGGCGCTTCTCAAGATTTTTGGGAATTATCTCAAGATTATATTTTAAAGATTAAAGATTTAAAGATTACAAAATAACCTCAGGAAATAAAAAGTCAAAGCTAAAATTTGTATTCAGATTGGTAAAAAGCAAAAACAAGAAATCTGTTATAGCACCATGTTCCATGGAATAATTATGCAAATCATCACTAAGGAAACAAGTATTTTAAGTATTTCAATATATCAAAAAATTAAGGCCAAATATGGATTTGGGGTGGAACATGTTATTTTATGCTACATTGTTTTTATCAGTCTAAACTTTTTGAGAACTGGTGTCTCCTAAATCAACAGTAATTTCTCCTCTTTTTCCTCCCCCCCCCCAAATTCTGAGGCGTATAGTTAGCTTTTGTCTCCATTCATAAACTAAAACTGTTATTGTTGATATTAAAGCCTATGTAATTATTGCAGCATTCATTTGATGTGAGTGCTCAGGAAGAAATTGATGTCAAAATTTAATTCAAACACTTGCATTATTTTCAGGAGGAAAGCAGTCTAAAATTTCCACAAAGCAAAACTCTATGAGGCAGTTCATTATTTTTTAGACCTGAAACCAGACTGCGTGTATTTCGTATGGCAACAACTTGTTCTCTAATTTGAGCTCATTAAATAACCTGGAAGAAACTAAGTATTTGGGTTCAAAACCTGAATTGATTTCTTACATAAACTATCACTTCTACTGTTTTTAATTTATAGTAAAATATAAAAACTGCAATAATCAAATTAAAAAAATAACAGCTATGTAACCTATAGAAATTTTAATAGTGCCACATTTTCTTGCCCTGAAGGATTTTTGTATAGATTTCAAAAGGGGATCAGCTCATGTAGTTGATGTTAAAATGTTCCTGGAAATGTTCCATTTTTTTAATCTGTGCAACTTCTCAGTGCAGATCATGGTTTTGAGAGCCACCTTATCTGAAAGATTCTTTCTTCCTCTGTCCCCAAGTCGTTATAATCATGGTCTCAAAGAGACAGTTCTCCATTCCAGGGTATGGTAAAAAATTCTGTTTACAGTCTTGCTTATATGTATCTTTATATGTATGCATATTTATACATGCTACAGGAAAAAAAAATAAGGATTTTTCTTTGACGTGGGTGAGAATGAGTGGATTATGGATAATATTGCTTTTGAAGGAGGTTTTAAGTACAGTTACAAAAGTCACTAAAAATTACTGTGTTACTGCATAGGTGATTTGTATATATGTGAGTTATCTGCTACATTAAGTGCTGAAGCTTGGAATGGGCATTTAATAAATGCAAGTAGGTGGAATGGGAGCTGGCGTTCGATTTAGCTTACCCTTACCTGGGCAAGGGAAGTGTCCGTGATGTGAGCGCATTCGGTGTGCCTAAGCTCCCAAACCCTCTCCCCTCCTTCCCTCTGCCTTCCTGCCCCTTTCCCCTCCCACCCAAGCTCTAATTTAGAGCATTGCTTAAGCAGATGCTTAACCTCTTGGGGGAATAGAGCACACTTGTTTCAGGGGGATAGGAGCAAGCTCTTGAAGCTGAATGGGTGCTTAAAGTTCTTCTCTGGACTTAAATGCTTTCTAGTTCATCGTTTTTTGAGCCACTATATTTTCTTTCATTTAAGCATATGTTGCTGTTTACTGCTGAATAAATTTTTAAAATCTGAGTGTAAGTGCATAATCTGGTTTAAAACTGAGCTTTTCTTCATTTCTCCTGACTTTCTAGGACTGCTAGTAAACCACGTACTGTCGACAATAGCTTAAACTCTGAGAGAGATCAAAAGATTGACAATTTTAGGGTAACCTTCATTTTAATGATTCAAAATATGGCATGAAAGTAAACAGATATAGAAAAAAATGAAATGAGTGTATGCATTCTGTATACTTACATAAAAGTTTGTTTGTATGTAAAGTAGAAGGATTCCAATATGCATGAATGTTTTCCTCTGAAAGTTTTTACTCAAACTACTATTATTTCAAATGTTTTCCACTCAGACAAAAGGTGAATGATTTCTATTAATGGGTAGTTATGTTTAATTTATACTTTTTTCCATTATATGCAGACTCAATCCTTTCATCCTCTGTAACTTCAATAGTCTGCATGCTTCTCATTGCACAAATCAGTACAGCCTATTTTTTAAAGTTGCCTTTTTTTTCGGCTCGTTTAGATTTTTTTTTAGGGAGATTATATATGTATACATGAGTAGTGTAGCATCAAGCAATGGAGATCGGCAGTAGAAGTCCATGCATACATTATTAGTTAGATTGCAGGAAGATTTGAAGCAGAAAAGATGTTAGCTCAGCATAATGAATGTCTGCCAGCCATTTTTTATAATGACTAGCTGCAGTTCTTATTTTATGTCAAACCTTATGCTGTGCTGTACTGTTAGCTTTCTTGTTTGGCACAATCAAATGATGTAATGTATCCCTAGAAGTCTAGCTGGATCAAAGACATATACATGAGGTTTTTTTTTTTTCCTGCCAGTAGTATTGTTGCATATTTTGCTAAAATTACAGTGCAGACGATAACAAATACATGATCACTTATCATTTATAATGCATTGTTCCTCTCTGCAGTAAAGACATTGCTGGAATGGGCATCTTTGCTTACCACAAAAGGAATGCTTAGATATTAAGGAGACCAGCAGGTGTTCAAAAAAAGAAAGAAAGAAAGAAAGAAACAAAAAAATGCTTTAGAATTGTAATATTGACTTATGCTCACTGATATAGAGTACTGCAGTTAAAAGGAAAGTGCTTTCCTTTCTGGGTATTAATAAAATACACATTTTTTTTCCCTCCCCTTGTGCTTCTCATTATCAAAGATTTCAAGGTGAGCCAGCAACTTGAAACAGTAGTTGAAATACAATATATTTAACTACAGTTTAAAAACTCACCAGTTTTGCCTATTTCAGGGGTTATGCAACAGCATGGGAAGCTGGTTTGTATTTACTTCTGATGTACAATCTACGGCACTACAGAAGGACAATAGAACTGTATGGTATGTGTATTCACTTTGGTGATAAATGCCTCTTTCCTTCTTTGGAGGATTATTAAAAGAGTTCTCTGGAGGAATAAAATGGTGGAAGTCACACATTTAATAGCTCAGGTACAAAGAGTCAGATTGTGCCAGTTGGCAAAAGTTAGCAGGAAGCTGTCACAATAAATGGCAGCAGCTGCTCATAGTTCTAAAGAGTATGTCCCAGTCAGAACTGAAAACTGATGGCATCTACATTAATACTACCTTAATGGTCCATCTGCTGCTCCATAGGGTCCCTAGCTGCTGTATGGAGTCATAGGCATTTGACAGGCAGTCTCTGTATGCCAGACACACATCGTGCCAAATGTTTTAGGCTGCTTCATATCGTTCTGATCTGTCAAACTTTCCCTATCATTTATCAGGCAAGGAGTTATGAGGGATTTTTTTTTTTTTTTTTTCAACACATCATTGACTTTTTAGCATGTGGGGCAGCCAGGAATTTGGAAATTATTTTGGTTAGTTCTTTTTTTTTCTTTTTTTTTTATTCAAAAGAATGAAGAATAACCTCAGCTGCTTGACAAACTGTAATCTATGTTAACAAAGCAGTGTGACAAACCCTGTTGAGAAATCACCGGTTCCTTGTTATAGCTTATAAATCTTTTCACTGTAGCAGGTAGAAAATTAAATACAAACAGTCATTAGAGAAGTAATAGTGTTAACAGGCTCACTATTATGACACTAAATTTCCTTTAAAAAACAGTTAATTTCTAAACACACTCTTGCATAAGTATTTTAAAATGTCTTATTGAAGAAAACACTATATTTATCAAATAGCTTCATAGGTCCTTAGAAATTGTGGTTATAATGTTAGAGAAATGTTTATTTAACTGCCCAAGAAGAGAAACACTATATATTTTTATACATACATAATAGCCATTCATTGCTCATATGATTATATAAGATTTAAGAGAATAAAACCTAGACCATCACTGGAATGTTAAAACTGTGTACTTCCTTCGAATCCTCCACGCTATATTAATTATAGGTATAATTTTAACTTACGCAAATGCACATTATACTGTTCAAGTATCAATAGTGTTAAAACTGTCTGCAAGAAGTCTGCCACAATATTGTCTAAACATGAACACAGACAGAGCTGTGGTATATCCACTGCCTTCAGATACAATTCTGTATCTTGCAAAAAGCAAGTATCATCTTTGACTGTATCTTGTTCCCAGAAGGCAGCCTATTTCCGGTAAAATTGGAAAGTCTCACAATTTGCTTTTTGTGGCTTTTTGTAGCTCCAGTGAAAATGCACTGTCTATTTAAATTTGCCATTTGTGTGAAAATGTCAAAGTTAGCACAGAAAATCACCCACACTCTCAGTAATGATCAAGGTATAAATACTTAGAGACAGAGATCAGGATGTCAGCAAAAATGTCACCACTATTTTTTGCAGTACATGTTTTGATTTTCCTAGCTGGATTCATTGAAATCAGCCAGGTGCTTGAAATTGCATGATCCTCCTTTTATTATTTTTTTGGATGGACTGGGCCATGAACTGTGGAAAATCGGTGAAAGGCTCTGACTCAGTTTCCAAGGTGAAGCTTTAGGAGTTTCCCTTTTTTATTTCATTGAAGTTAGTCATGGAAAAAACAGTCACGGGAAGTACTGGACACTCTTTATCATACGTGCTGCAGCCTGAATGTCTTGAACTATTCCATGCTTAGGAATGTAACATCAAATGATATTTTCTACATGCAGAGCTGGCTGCTGTGACATGCTGTCCCGTCTCCAGCACGACAAGCTGTGTACATATTTTTTGAGCGCTGAGGGCCACAGTCCCTGAAAAATACTGCCTTGGTTGAGTTCTTACATTTGCTCCTCTGGTATAAACTGTTGGTTACATAACTTCTTCCCTTGTGGTTATAAAACAGTATTTCATTATTAGGAAGCTCTCCTACAAGGAAAAGGTGGTGCTTTGGTATCAAGAGTTGTGTCCTAGCACTTCAGAATGTGAAAAGGGCAGGTGCAAACACAAATGCATAGGTTATAAAACTAAGGAAATCATTTTGGTAACTAAACCTTATCACAGTGCTACCTACAGCTTTAGTATAATGTCCTTTTATCTCCAGAAAGGTGCCATCAAAAGACTGTCCCTAATAGCTGAATCTTTACCCAGGTGTCTTGATTTAGCTACAGGTGCTTTAGATATGGGTAATGAGGTTTGAATGTGGGCTTCCTCACCTGTATCTAATCCCCCCAAAACGAGCAGCTTTTGCAGCTTTTGCAGGGAACGGAGGCTTGAGGAGCTGGTTGGCTCTTAGCACCTTGGGGCCAGGCCCCACCAGTGGGCTCAGATCAGACCCTGCCTGCCTGTACGTTCTCTGCGTGTTGTGTCCCATGCGAGCAGGGCCTCGTGCAGGTGATGCGACCCACACCACGTGTGTAAGGCCAGCATGTCCGTGCTCATAGGGCTAGCTAGCAGCGTGCTGGCTGGTACTCTTACGCGTGTTTCTCTCTGGGATGCCTTGGGCAGAAATAACGTGCTGCTACTCAGATAGTAGGAAATCAGGGAGATAAACTGGTAGCAGCAGGGTGTTGCCTCAGAGAAGGTGATCTCACGGGCCCTCGCTGAGAAAAGCGCTTAATTTCTATGACTTCTCAGTCCTAGCCCAACTAGGACATAACTGGCCACTCAACAGATTTGAGACTGTGGCAGATCCCTCCATCAACAGCCTGGGAAGGCTGTGCTCCTTCCCTGCCTCCACAGCCCCTTCCTTTAACCTTTGTTAGCTCAGCTGCTCTGAAACGAGGGACTTTATGGGATCTCAGGGCCAACCTTGATTTAATAAGCCGTGTAAAAGGACTGCAGGATGAACCAAAGAGACTGTTTGTGCTTCCTTCCACACACGTTCACAAGTTTTGCAGGGCTGAATGCCCGCACATCCTGCCACAAACCTGCAGTGCAGCCCAGTGCCCCTCTTCACATCAGCTTTAGAGTCTAGTGAGGGCCCCAGCACAGAGGTGGGTGCGAAAGGGTTACGGAGGGGGCCAATTATCCCCCACAGCTGTGACCCATTGGCCATTTTAGGGCCAATGCCTATAGAAGCAGCTCAGCCGAGGCAGGCAGGTTTAGCAGAGGAGCTTGGTGAAAGCTGTTGTGGAGCACCCTGAGAGATTGTGGAGGTGGTGCGAGAAGACTGAGGAGATGGGCTGGAGCAGAACAGGTAAGGACAGATGCTGTTGTAGAATGTTACTGCTGTTTATTTATGTGGCCTTCAGGCTAGGAGCCAAAGGAGAATGTAGTGTAAGCTTTTCCTGCAGAAAGCAGGGGGAAAGTTTGGTTGCCAAGAAGCACATAATTTTTGGTATTCAGTAAGAATTCAAGAGATGACCTTCTCCCTTTCTCCTGTGCTGCACAGGTTCACCTATAAACCTTTTTGCTGAAGGGTTTCTGTATCAAAATTGTATTTTAGGAGCAATTTGGTTCTGTAGGAGCTCTGTGAGTGTGTGTTTTCAGGCACAGGTGGAATTTGCGAAGGGAAAGGCCGCCTCTGGGCAGGTGGTTCTTAGTGAGGTGGCCGGCTGGCTGTAGGGAGCCACCTGTGTTTGAGTGTCGCGCTGCCCAGGTGCCCCAGGTCAGGTCTGAGCAGACGCCTGCAGGGCTGCCCTTGGTGTTATGCTGTTAGGCTTTTCAGATAAAAAACAGTCTAATCTAATTTTCTGCTGTTGCCTCCCACCATGGATGAGTGTAAGCTTATTGCCTTGTTTTAAACTGCCTTGTACTGTGCTTGGGAAGCTTCTCCTGTGCGCATGAGTATTCAAAAGGCTTAGGCTTAAGTGATGGGGTTAGATGTGCAACCTGATGACTGAATAGGCAAAGTCCTCTATAAAACTGCAAGTATTTTTCCACGATCTTAAGCAGCAGAGTTGCTCTTGGCAGTGTCTTCTCTGCTTCATCTTCCAGAGCTTGAGGCAACTTTTCTGTTACTTCTATGTGTTCATTTCCAGTATATTTGAGATGCATACAGAAATCTGTTTTATAGCTTGTTACGTAGAGAACAGAATTGTCTGTATTTCAAGAGGGAGCACTTTGTTCATGTTTCCTCCCCTTTCTAGTTGCTGAATGGAAATGAATGGCCCTTCTATTTAAAAATGAAAAACCTTCACATGCCGATACATTGGGTTGACAAATAAGACGTTTTCCTTGCTGTTTGATAATGATAGTTGTAACTTAAGCATCATGTTATGGTTGTAAGGGACTTTGTGCAAGTAGACCTTAAACAGACCTTAATTTATTAATGCATAACCCATATTGACATCAGTGGGAGAGACGTTCACAACAGAAGACTTTGCAGAGCACATTCTACTAGAAAACTATTGTATCAGCACTGGCGTTGTATTTGGAGGGCAAAATCTCCATAGTCAGAGAGTTTGGGGTGAAAATAGTCAAAGTGTTTGAGCTTGTGTTTGTTCGAGTATTGCACTAAACTCTTAAAAGTTCTCAAAAGAAATACTAAAGGAACAAGGTCAAAAAACTAAAACTGTCCAAGAAATCAGATGATTATTAGCCAATTAATAAGAAGGATAGCAATGCATGAGCTAGAAGAAAGCTAATAAAGGCTGCATGGACTGGGGAACCCTCTAATGATGAAATTTTAGCTTACCCTGTACATATACAGTACAGGGAGTGGGGGACGTCACCCAAAAAGTACTAGCATGATGTAAAGAAAACAGTCTTACTGAAAGATCTCTTCAACAGTTTCATATATCTTCCTGTGTGTTTGGTAGTGCTTTCCCCTGGTTGCTTACTTAGTATCAAGTAAGGAAGCACTGATAGCAGAGCAATTTGAGACATAACTTAGGTTTATCATAGCTTTAATTGTAGCTTATGAGTGTATCAGCTCAAGACCTGTGGTTGCTTAATCATTTGAATTTCAACTGCTCGCTGAAGAGCAGGGAAACAAAAAACAAAAAGGAAAAAAAAAAATTCTAGTTAACTTCTTTCTGCTGTATGTATACCCGTAGTCCAGAAATGCCATTTTTATTCACTATATATATATATTCATTTAGGATCTTATCTCTTATTTTTGGAAAAAAAATCTGATATAATCTGATGCATTTTTAGGACTTGAGAGCTAATGAGCTTGGCTGTTAAAATGCTAACCCTTAAAAATGGAGTCTGAGTGAGAAACACATGGGCTTTAAGGGACCCTTTTGTGCGCCTTGAGGTTTAGTGATATTCTGTATCACACATTGGCTTGAAAACGTGCGCGTGAACCGATGAGGCCTGCTCTACAAAGAGGCTTTAAGTTTTTTGTTTTGTTTTTTTTTAAAAAAAAAAGTTTGTACTGATATTTTAGTCTGAAGATAATTCTTAAACACATTGCTGTGATGGTTAGAAACCTTGGTTTCAGCCTGCATTTGTTTATGGTTAATCCCATTTGTTCTATTCCTGAACTGTCATGCAAGCTAAATAAATTTTCCTTGCATTTTCTGTCCTTCTACTTGTCTCCCTTATATGCTTATAGACTTTTTCTTCCACTATCCTCTTACTTTGTAATGAGGCTTAACAAGCAATGTAATCACAGCCCTCTATAAAGAGATCCTTTATTTCCCTGATCACCTCAGTAGTTGTTCTGTGCAGATCTTCTACTTTGACTCAGTATCTCCTGAAACACGACTAGATTGGTATACAGTATTCCAAGTGAAAGCCCTCAGTATTTGGAGCAATGATATTAATTTTTTCCTAGGATCTAACAGGAATATATTTTAGGATTATGTTTGCCCCCCCCCCCTTTTTTTTTTTTTTTTTTTTTTTTCTTCTTGGCTGTGTAACATTGGTGCCTTAGTCAGCCTGTGATCAACTAGCGCAAAGGAGGAACATACGGAGATCTGGTTGTTTCCAGCTGATGAGTTGGTGTATGCTTAGTTTATGTAATTACATAGCCAGATGCTTGGGATATGTCATTTGCAGCAAGATTTGAGAGGCAGCGAAGTATATGCATAAGAGACTGAAATTTGGGCAAAATGTGAATGTGAGCACCTAAAGCATCCAACAGTCAGGCTTGCTGCATGGAGAGGGAACATCTGTAAAGTGTGGAAATGAATGTGTGTCTGGATTTCAAATACTTGGTGAATTTTGCAAGTATTTCATTTAGATCTGGGTGTGTTGCTCCTGCTGTTTAAAAAAAAAAAAAAAAGGGGGGGGGGAGGGGGGTTTGGGAAGTTTGTGAAAATGAAATGCATCCAGAGTCTGTATAGTGCTAATGCAAATGCTATAAGATGTTTTGAATTTGTGTAATAATCATGACGTATATTTTTGACTGCGGTTTAGCTTCCATACGATGCTACTTGAATGATGCTCAAAATGAGGTATGAGCTATAGCTAGCCAGCAAAGAGCTTGCTCAGTGAGGACCAATCTGTGGAAGGAAGATCACGGTCTTCCTTGTGATTTGGGGGGGGTACTGGGGAAGAGTGCTAGTAATTAGCTGCTGGTCTATGGCTTCCTAGAGATTGAGCCCAACTGTGGTAAGTGCAGCTGCTTTAACTTATCAGTGTCAAGGCTGTGGCAGGTAAATTAATTTAATCAATTAGGAATCAATCTCCTAATTTGCTTTGATTGATTGTGTTATATTTTGAGACAGGAGTGAATCTAGGTCTTATGGCTCTGTCTGTGCTAGTGAGTTAAATGTTCTGGAGCTTCGGCGGTGAATGGCCAACAGCTCTGCTGGGAAAGCGTTCGAGCTAGATGGCCTCATGAGAACTCTGCTTTGGTCCTGTCTGCTTTGGTCCTGACCATTCTTGCTGGCATGGGCTAAAGTAATTCTGCTAGCATTACAGTATAGGTGATCAAGTTGTAGTGTTAAAGCATGGATTGTTGGAATGGAAAATGGGATGAGTGCCAGGCCAAAAGAAAGCTAGTCTGGACAGGTTAGACCCACAGGAACTGTGTGGATGAGAGTTTGTTTTCATTAGGAAAACATAGATTTCTCTGCCTCTGCCCCCTGCGGAAGCAGGGCAGAAGTGTGGGAGGAGAACGTCTTATTTTTTGGACTTTGAGATGTATTCCACATTGTCCACATTCCGCATTGACAACTGCATGTCAAATGAAAGCCATGTTTCTGGACAGTTACTAGTCTGATATTCACCTGTGAATATAGAGATTGATACTGAAGGTCCTGTGGAACTGGGCAGGGCAGATATATGTTCTGAATTTTTTCCAAAGGAAGTTGCTAAAGAAAAGTCTGCTGGATATTTTTGGTATGCCGGTTCTATATTCTCTGATACTTTCAACCCACTTCAAGCTAGGAATCTTTTCTGCCCATCTCTAATTTCATTTTAAGGGTCTCATTTTTTTAACAGAAAATATGAGCATCTCTTTCACACTTTTGAGGAGTGAACCTTCATTCTTCACCCTCAGTCCTGCCAGAAAGAGAGAACTTGCTGCCAACATCTTCTAGCAACACTTAAGAAAATATGAGAAGAAATTGGCCTTGGTTTTATTTTTTGCTTAGAAAAATGTACAAAACTTTTTTTTTGTTTTGTTTTCCCCCATGAAACAGGCCTGTTTTAGATTGGACATACATGTAAAAGTACTTTCTGTTTTGTGTATACATGCTATTTCTCAGATGTTACTCCTGTTGCCGAGCTCTTCTGGGTCTGCTTAGTTGAACTAGATAATTCCCACCCAAAGAGGGGGCACCTTTGGGGTCCCTGCTCCAGCATATTCAATATGCTATTCTCTCTACACATTTAACATGCTATTTTTTTTAACTGATATTATGAAGATTACATTAGTTTCCAAACAGTATCTGTAATTTTAAAGATTGTTCACTGCCTACTGGTTAATGTTTTCACACTGTATTACATTACAGGCATTTTTCTCTGAAAGTGTCAAGGGTTTTGTCAGCCAAAAGTGAGCTTTAATAGAAGTCAGGCTTTGACAATTTTCTGGAATAACCTTGAGCTCAGCTTTAAGTATGTATGTGAACAGGATGTGAAGGTTGGATCTCCTGTTGAAAATTAGTGTGAGCCACTACTGCACTCGGCTGACACCTGCATTTCAGTTTCTTCTGTGCCTGTGCATTCTATCAGGTTTAGGCACTTAGGAGGAAACTGTCACTCGCTTTAGCTAATCAATCAAAGTTTGTCACATTCTTGTGTGTTTTCACTAGAAACCCAAACTGGGACACCAGATGTGGTGAGTACATGGACAGTCTATGTTTTTGTATGAAAACATCTGATGTGACAAGAGAGCAATGCAATTCAAGTTTGGCTTGGAGCGCATACTACTTTTGTCACATACACCCTCATGAAATGTTTTCATGACCTGTGTCATGAGACTGCCCTCATTAATGCAATTTGAGAAAAACATTCTCCAGTTATTTTATTGTGAATTGCATCTGGTTTTTGTAGTCTTTTTTTAGTAGCTAGAAAAAGAAAGCTTGTTGGAGGAGGAAATGACATATTTTGTGTGTGTCTTCTCTAGGAGACCTCTAGATCTCCTCTTTAGAGCATCACTTTGCAATGTGAATTTTCAGATACAGTGGATAAAGAGACCTTTATGGGAGGGTTTTTTTTTTTTTTTTTCTTTTTAGAAAAAAGGTGCTTTGACTCAGTGCTGCCTGTTCTTGCAATATCTTTCATTCCTTGTGTGTGAAACAGCAATAGCTGCTTCTGTGAAGGCCTACAAACTTCTTGCTAAGCATTTGTGAACGGAATTGCAAAATATGCTTGAGAAAGCCTTCACTGCAGCAATTTATAATAATGCAGCCTGTCAGGAGACCTCTGCAGAAAGTGCATGAGCTAGTGACCAGGAATGGTAGGTGTTAATGGTGACCTATTCTTTGAGAGAAAAATCCAGCATGTTGATACTTGTGCTGGGGGTGAACTCCTGTCAGCTGTCCACCTGCAAGTAGATCTTCAGTATGAGCTTTCAACAGTGCTTTGCAGTCGTGATGGCTTGAAAATAACAAGTCATTTTTGTTTCTTAAAAGGAAACTTTAACAGGCAGTTCTACTTCTTGCTTAAAAGAAAGATTAAAGAGCAGTGGAAGACACTGAAGGGGAGAAAAATCATTATATTGATCTATTTGAGAAAGCTTGCAGTGGCAAAGGCCAACATGGGAATGGGGTCCCAGTAACATGAGCAAGATGCACAGGAAGAAGTAGCGTTGTACCAAGCTGTTGTACCTGACACCTCTAGGAAAAGATCTGCTGATGCTTAGCATATGATTCAAAGAGTTACGGTTCCTTCCATTTTAAATTAGGATTAACATTTGTTAATAAAAAAGTATTTTTGATGAGGTAGGCCATGTATTTGAGATGTATTACTTCTAGTATTAACTTTTGTATTACTCAATAACAAGAATGTGATATGTTTATTAGTGAATAACATAGGGGACAGTAAGAATACAAGTGGCTAAGGAGAACAAAATGCTTTATGAATTTAAAGCTAAAAAGAGAGAACAGATCAAGCATCTTCTCTCAGTCAAATGAAGGATTTAGGGTGGCTCCTTAAGAGAGGGGGGTGTTTTTTTTTCCTCCCTTGGCTGCTAGGATCTCTAAATTTTATGGGAGTTCAGCAGCGTGCTGACAAATAGCCTGTCTTTCCAATTTGCTGTTGCAAATACCCCCAAATTGTAACTGCCAACATAGTCATGTCCAAAACTCAGTCATGTGTTCCCAGACCTTTGCTGTTGTAGGAGGAGCTGGAAGTGTCAGTTCCATCCTTGACATTAGGAACTGGTAGGGCCTGGGCTGCGCTTAGTTCACCTCGGCACGGAAGGACTGAGAAGGGTGGATGATGAAGTGGACAGAAATTAGAAGTGTTTGCATGTAGTCCTGCTGCTTCTGCCAGCTTTGGCATTAGGCAATTTTCTTAATATTTTCTTAGGTCTGCTTCTATAAAGAAGAGATGATAATTGCCACTGTTTTTAGTGATGCTACGTGAATAGGATGATCCATGTTTGAGATACTTGCTCACGTTAAGGTCTCGAGGATAAAGGGCCACTGCCACTTTCCTCCTGCCAGTTCCCCTCCTTCTGGTAATTCTGGTCCATATTTTTGAACTGATCCCTAAAACTGAACATGCTGTGTGCTGACCTTCTGTCCAGCTGCAGGCTGCCTGCATCTGACAGCCTGATCTGAATGCACAAGTACCTGATTATGTGCGTAAACAGCAAATGCATGCAGTTTTGGAGGCTAGTTCTGAAAACTTGACCTGTAAATGCAATAGGTCAGGTTCAATGCATCCACAATTCTCTTACCTCTTGTGTTTATTCTTTGGCTGACTCTGTCTCTTTCACAAGTATTATGTTTTTTTCTTTCATTTTAATTACGGGGTCTCTAGCCTGTTACAGAAATAGGATTGTGCCAATATTGCCATTTATATTGAATTGGAAAGAGAGAAGAAAAAGTTTTAATTGATTTCTTTATTCAAATCCAAATAAAATAAACATGGGGAAATATGAGTTACAGTCAGATCTCTTGGTAGGAAAAACTGAGCTAGAATTTTTATGAGAACGGATCTTTCCTTGACAGATTTTCAGGGCTTCATGTTTTTTTCATCCAGGCTGAAAATAATTTATCTTATTTTAGCATTGTTGTTTCTGATCTTGGTCTAAACAATAAGGACAAAAGGTGCATAATAACAGCTGGTATGTACAAGAGTAATTAGAAGATTTAATTCAGACTGAATTTAATTCAGTGATACATACAAATATTTCTTTCTAGCTATTCATATAGACAATATGTTAGTTTTTAATGCGTGATTCAGCTGTTCTTTTTTCCATTTGGAGATCTTTTTTTTTTTTAAAAAAATATCATATTTTGAGTCAGTCATACATATTCATAAGACCCTTAGAGTTCTGACATTTCAGGACCTATTCTTGCAAGTGGGTTTTTATGATGCTGAAGTCCTGGTCAGCCTGGGTCTACTTTGCAGGCAGTGAATCTTAAGTCTCCTCAATGTACTGTTAGCAACAGAGTCGCTGGCTGCTTTTGCTTGCAAATTTTCACTTGCTTTCAAGGTGTTTTAGAAACACAGCATTGAGAGTTGTGTGGTCCCTTGAGAGCTGACAAGAACTGTCCAGGTGAGTGGAGGAGAAAGGTAAACCAAACCGAAATCTATTCCTCCTTTAGCACCACGTGCCTCCTTGTTCCTGTGGGCCTCAAGAGGAGGTGAAGCACAGGCCAAGCCCAAAGCTGATGGGTGTGTAGGACACTGGATAATCCCTATCATTCATTAAATTTTTACATCAGTAGTAAGGAAAAGTTAGTTTTCATGCCAAACTGGAATGGTTGAATGGTCAATTTATTATTTATTTAAGCAAATTCCTCGAGTTTACTTTAGGGTGGACTTACAAAACACTTTTGTGTTTGCTTGCTTGAAAACTGCTCAGGAATGGCTCTGGGTGTTTGCCTAGAACTGGAAAGGCTCTTGTCTGACTGACTGAGTCTATTCTGGTGCTGTGGGTTCCTGATATAGTTTTGCATAGTTGTGAACACCTGCAAAGGTATTTTCTCTGCAAAGCTTCTTTTCCTGTTTGCTTTCATGCTGTAGTGAGGTTCCAGTGAATTGACAAAGATGGAAATATGGATTTTTTTGTTTTAATTAATGAAGGATTTACTTAGCAATAAAATTAATCCTACTGTACTTGCAATGATTCACTAATTTAGTCAGGTTGAAATAGTTTCAATAAAAAAAATTAAAGCAAAGCACATTTTGGAAGTGTCTGTTAGAATGAGATTAAAGGTATGAGTTTTACTTTCACCAGTTGGACAATTTCATATATTTAACTAGGCTGGTGTGACCTTAAGTTTCCCCCAGCTGCATTCATCTCATGTCGTTATGGGCTGTGGGTGCAACCTCTGCTGCAAGTGACTTAAAATTGGATGCATTAACCCCCCCCCCCCCCTTCATATTTTATTGTTTAAATGCTAGAAAGATGTATGTGCAGGCCATTTTAAGATGAGTGGAACTGGTAGCAATATCTCTTGTAATACAAAAGGAGTCTCTTTGATAAAATTTGCTTTCAAATAACTGCTTCTATAATTTACTTTTTAAGCTATGCAAAATGCTTGCTGATGTAGGAGGAAAAAAAAAAATTTTTATATATAGGACCCAGAGTTCTGGAAAGGAAAGTTAGAGCACGAGCAGCAAGATGGAGAAATGAGTGGAAGTAATTTGTTTTTCAGATAACTATGTAGTGATTTATTTCAGCAAGCAGTTTCTTTTCTTCAAATGGCTGTATAATTCCTTAGATTTAGTAATTTATAACTTTATTTTGATAGCAATCAACATTTTCAATACAAGCATGTTCAAATTTTTGCGCTTGTAGAAAACAGACATTGCATTTTTATTTCTGGAAAAAAAGTGTCTTTGTCTTCAAAAAAAAAAAAAAAAATTCAAGACAAACCAAAGGCTTTCTTTTTAAGAAGGAAACACTTGATGTTTGTCACATCAAGCTAAATTGTCACACAATTTGCTTTCCCCTCCCCCCCTCCCTTTTTTTCTTTCCCCTGCCCTCCCTTTTCATGTAATTTGAGGCAAAGACAGTGTAGGATTTTTTTTTTTTCCTCTTTCCATGAATAGTTTGCCAAATGTGGCTGGAGAAATAATTTTTTTTTTAATAACATTATTTTTGTTAGAAAATTCTGTTAGAATAGTAACCCACCTAAAAAATATAAAGTATGCAGTATTTTTCTTAATTCCATTTAAGTTTCAAAAATCCAGTTTGTTTACACTTTAGTTTTTAAAATTAAAATTTTTGCCAGTATGTATAGCTAGTTGTGGCAAGGTAAGTGAATAATTTAATTTTCCTCAATGGATATCATTAAATGAAATACCACCTCTAGAGGGCAGTGTTAAATTAATATGCTTGCTTTGTATTTTGTCAGGCAAACTACGGGATGTCTGAGTAACTGACCCTTGTGTAGAATTTAGGGTGAATTAAGTGCTATTCGTATCTGTAAACATTAAATATCTTTTAAAATAGATCATATTTAAACCTTTAAGTAAAGCTGCAGATGTTCTAGTGTTGCACCTGAAAGTGAAAATGAGGGCTTCAAGCTCGAGTATCAAACAGCAGTGAGAAGGAGGATGGTATAGTCAATATTTGGAGCTACTTACACTAGAACAGGCAGAAACGAGGAAAAATAATTTTATTTTAAGCAGAAATAATTCTTATTAATCAAAGACTTCTCTAACTGGCCGTCTTTTCCAGACAGTGTCTCTAGAGTCCAGAGTTCAGAGGCTGGAGTGTAGTATGTTGCACACCATAAGAATGTTTAAAATTTCCATTTTATGTTTCTTAAGATGGACCTTAGCTTTCTGTTTCATAAAAGTTGACCACCACCTTGCCTTTTTCACATGTAATGATTCTGAAACTTTGTGGTTGTGTTTGTTTCTGTTACGTTGCATTAACCTTCTTTCTCTAACCCATTTACTCATCCTGGTGTGCATTGGGTGCATGGCTTCTTTGGGTGCATCTAAATAAGCAGGCCAACACAGGCCATACTGAAATCAGTATGAAGTGATATATGTAAAGTAAATCCCAGACCTCGGTAAGCAGCAGTGTCATTCCTTCTTCCTTTTTTCTGCTTTTCAGAAATAAAATGCAGCAGGTATGTGTTAGGATAAAATGGCCATTTAAATGATTATACAAACTACGTAGTTGTCTTTGTGGGCTTTAGTTCATGGAATTGTGGAAAGTGTGAACTTTTTGGAATCTAGGAGTTAATACTCCTAGAATCTAGGTGTATGCAATGAGCAGGTTGTCTGCCCCATCATTTTTTAAGCCAATTCTTGCCTAGCCCTCTTCTGTAGTGACCTGTTAAAGCTAGATGTGTTGACCCTTCCTGCAGCAGCACAGATATTCAAAGTAATATATAACAATTTCGTTAATGATTTTGCTTGATACAAATTAGGCATGTATCATGGACAATAGATCAATTATGAAATCAGATTTATCCCCATATGCATACTTAGCGGCATGCAGAGAGGTGGATGAATTCTGTGTATGCTGTGTAATCATAAAAAAAAAAAAAAAAAAAAAAAGAATGGGGATGGAAAAGTGCTGTGATGCATAAACTGGTACTAGTTTTGTCTCCACTGCTCATAGTAGTTTGTATGCTTTTGAATGCTGGGTAGTGTCTTCTGTTTGTAATCCCAGTCCAGAGCCCAGCTAGAGCCAAGTTTAGTTTCTGCTGTGCATCAATGGGTACTCCATGGACTATTGGTGGTACCTCCTCCTTTGCCAGGTGGAGGGAGGAGGGGGTCAGGTTTTTATTTTGGAAGAGAGAAGGGTAATAGTGTGTCTACAGTATATGCACTTTGTTTCTTTGAGGATAGGCATATTTTTGGAATTTCATGTGGTACTAATGGTATGTTCAAAAAGGTGTATCTCTCTCCATGGCTCATACTAACAAGTCTGAGTTAGCTAGAAATGTGGACCTTGTTTTTTCTGGTTTTGATGTGAATACTGTAGGGTCAAGCTTAATGTACTTTGCTGCTTTGGGTGCCCTTTCTGCTCTTTCCAAAAAGCTGCACCTTGAAGCTGAGAGACTTTCTGTAAAGTTTTGATGAACATATGCACAATAGAGGTTTTGTGGGACAACAGGATTGGGCAAAGAATTTCCCTGGAAGACAGGAAGTTACTTTGAACTGGAAACCTGCTGACTGTTCACACAAAAATCTATAGAGAAATTGAGATGAGTTGTGACTGGAATTTCTCAGGTGCTCTGCAGGAAAGCAGGGGTGAAAATAAGCCTTTTCTTCTAGAAACCTACTGCAGTATATCTTTACTGGTTCACACGTGCAGAAACTGTAGTTTTTTTTACACTAAGCATTTGGGGGAGAGTTGGTGTGCAGGGTTGGGGGAGAGAAAAGTAAGAAGGACTCTATGCTGAGAGGACAAAAGCTGTTCTGACTGGACGTGGGGCCTGTGTGGCAAGGGCACCCGACTGGTAAGGGCACGTGCTAGGGAACCACGGATTCCCTGCGAGCATACAGACTGATCTCCGAGCAGAGGAAGATCCTGCGTCGGGTATAATGCAATTCTAGTTTCTAATTGCAGGCTTTGTTAGCTTGTTAAGGTACAGCGAGAACACTGGGATTCCTGAGGCGGTCGTTTTCTTGAGTTAGCTTGTTTTATGGTGACATTCATATTAAATTTGTGTCTCAAATGAACTCATAAAATGAGTGGGAAAATCACTTTCCTAAATTTATTTTGTTTTAGGGCTTTGCTGATAGTTTAGTTATTCTGTCTTACTAGAAATTAAATGAGTGCTCAATACATTTTGAAGAAATGCTCAAGCAGTTACATTGGGATGCATTTTGTATTCCTGTCAGGGTTGCTGCTGAATGTGGGTGTAATTTAAATAACTTGATAAGAAACAAAGCAAAGGTGTGGACATAGGGGTCCTTCAGGTTTATGTGTATTTCTGAATTTGAAGATTTTGATCTTTAAGCTCAGATGGGGCTGTTCTGCAAGATCATTGGGAGAGGCTGTTATTTTGCTAGTGTGTATATTGGGATACTGCTGCAAGCAGGTTTCCTTTCAGGATAGGGAAAGGATGTCTATCGTATCACAGCAATACTTGGAGGTACTGTCTCAATGCATGGATATGTTATGGCCCCTGAACTGAAGATTATGTACTTGGGTATGATACAGGGCTTATTGTGGGAACAGGGTAAACCACGATGTTTATGAGGCACTCAAACCAGTATTGGGATCAAACCAGTATTAGGATAATTTCCCCCATGCACATGCATGGAAAAAAGGAAAATAATGACAAAATGGTCAGTCCGAGTTAAACAGATTCCGCAGAACTTATACTATTATCTTTCTTTATTTGTAGGCCCTGTTTCCTTTTTGTTGACTGCTGCTGTATGGAGACAGTGTAAGGTGCAAAATAACTAGTACTGCTATAAAGATTGCCAGCTGTACCATGACTTCACACAGCTGAAAGCCACCATAAGCTCATTATTGGTAAATGTTGCAGTCTTAAAGGAATTTATGGTCAGATGCCTCAATAACTGCCAAGGCCTTCCACTTTTACTACTTTTTTCCTAAGACCATAAATGTTTAGTTTATTTGGAATTCCGTCCTATAGCAGAATGGGGATTGTATATGTGCTATTCTGTGTGAACTGTGAAATCAATATTCAGTCTTAAATATTGGAAGGACATCATTGTAAACTAGTTATTGATGTGCTCAAGTCATTTACACCTGACAGAGAAGATAGATTATGACACTATTAATTTAACTGGCAGTGGGTATAGGAAGATAACCTGCCATGTAAGCCCACAGACAGTCATCTGTAAAGTTTTTTATGCGTATTTTGTTCAGCAAGCTATACTGTTCTGACAGCTATGGATCACTTTTAATCTGTCAAATTCGAAGGTTGTCATCAGAAAGTTCAGCTGAAGGAGAATGTCTGTTTGGCTCATCTTATATGTAAGATGATTACAGTTTGTCACATTTACAAATTATCCTATTCTTAGAGAAATAAAGCTAAGCTGTTTAGCATGGTTATTGTGTAATTGTGAAGGCAGGCTGCAGTAAGGCATCTGAAATAGGAATATACAGTTGCACAGTGAGACTTGTTTGCTAATGGATGGCATGCAGTACTAGCAATAAAAGCAAAGATGTTTTGCCTTGCAATAACTCTTGATGCACATAAAAATATGTAAAGAAAAATATAAAACTGCTGAATGTTCGCTTTTTCCTTTGATATACAGTGCAGATATAAACTCTACAACAGATAATGTAATTTCAAAAAGATAGCTGTGATGCTCCGTATGAAAAAAGTGGGTTTAAGTTTTTCAAAGTTTTAATATGCAATATTCTTGGTCTTGTGTATACATATCAGCTGGTTTTGTTCTGTGGGATATTTCCTTATCTGAGGTGTTTTTAAGGTAATTTTTTTAGAGGTTGAGGTTTTATGTTTTGTTAAGCTGGCAGCTCTGGAGGATATTTTTGGTTTGTTGTTGCTTGTTTGCTTTTAAGATTAGTGTCAAAGCCCTTTGCCTTTGGATTGTTCCCGATCTAGTGGTATTTTTAGCACTTTCAGTCTGTTCTTCAGTTCTTATGGCTTCTAGAACTTGCCCTTTTTCCGCTGACAGGTCTTACGGTTAAGGCTGCTGTAAATGGAAAAACTTGTTTTCCCCTTAGATCCTCCTAGCATGCATATTTTAATGACCTGGGGTCTTGTGACCATCTGTGGAGGTGAAAAGCATCCATTCCTGCCTTGGAGCAATTGGTCTCTCTCTTCATAGAAATCACAAAACTGACTTGGCTCCTAGAAGTGTTGCAGCTCTGGGAGGCCAGGAGAAATTGAATCATTTTAATGACTGTGTGTGTGGTAACCACTGGTTTAAAAAAAGTTTCAATGACTCTACCGGGCTTTGAAAGTGGCAGTGTGTATTATTCTTACTCATTTAGCTGGGCACCCGCTGTATAATGACAATAAGCAAAATAGTAAATAAAAATACTAATGCAACATAGTCATTAAGGGAAAAAAAATGGTCAGCAACAGAATAACAAAGTATTGCTGTTAAATATATATAAAAAAGGAAGAGTTTTCTTCAGCGAACAGTGAATTTCACAAAGTACGTGTAGTTCAGCAGTACTTTGTTCAGCCAAGTCTAGCCTCCTTGTTCAGGAGAATTTTCTATTCACTAAAACAGAAATTCTGTCTGATTCTGGGGAGTTTCAAAAAAGCAAGTTCAGGCAATAATGAAAAGTAATCCTTACCATTTCTACAAATTATAAGTCTACCAAAAATAAATGGTCCATACAATGAAAATAGTATGAAAGCAATAAGAAATATTTGCCCTTAGGTAGGTACAGAGGCACTTTCAGAATGGAGCTGCTATGTTCTGTGTTGGTCCTTTACACACTGGGGAGCTCCATTTGTTGCACCTTGATAATGTCCTGGCTTCCAATGAACTTTTTTTATGCTGAGCCATGTGGGTGCTGAATAAGAAGTGATCTTCCCACCTTTTGCATAAGGAAAGGTGTTTTTGAACAATGAGACAGGTACAGATGGGCTGCAGCAGAGGTCAAGCCTGTTAATTCTGACCTGTGCTGGCTTTGTGTGCCCATATAGCACCCGGAGCACTGCCTCTCTTCTCACGTGAGCACCTCACCTACAAAAGACCAATAACCAATAAAGCTGTGTGTTACCCTAATTAATATTTTCTCTGTTGTTCTCTTCCTAAGACTGGATAAATAGCAAAACTAGTTTGGTGGATCTCCATATTTTCCTGAATTAAAACTTCCCGAATCCTCTAGTCTTATTGCTTGGTGACTATTGCTTGCTGGACTTTTTTCTTTCTTCAGAGAAAACTTAGAAACCTGTCCAGGAGTTGATAGAAAGAGATAGAACAAATAAGTATAGCTGGAAACCTCTAGAGCAAACCTGTGTAACCCGTGTTACCAGGAAAAATATGCTGCTTATTCTTCTTTCACTTTTAATGAAACAGCTAATATTGCTCCTTGGTATGGATCCCTGGGGAGCTTTGTCCCTTCTGTTGATCTTAAAGCCAAAACCACGTGCACAATGTGACAAGATGACAGAGAATAAGGAGACTGCCCCAGAAAGTCACAATACCCGAAGCATCTCTAGCAGTTTTGTGTGATGTTCATGCATGGCCAGCTGCTTTGTTACATGGTAGTTGTTGCATCCCATGACATGTGAAGTTGTGCTGCTTCTGGCCGTGCTAATTGAGGGTCTAATACTTAATTCCCTTGGTCCTCTGATAAACCTACACTGAGCTTTTCAATTGCAACAATTGCTGGTTTCTGTCAAGGTTGTCATTGCTCTCTAGGAACAAAAAAAAATGAAGAGGTTTAGTTTAGGCTTTTCTGCTTTGTACATGTGATTTCTTTACACTGTGGTAGTATTCCCAGCAGAAATCAACTGCAGGACAAATTTATCCTATGGATTTATGAAGTCTTATTTGTCTTCAGGTTTTTATCGCACCCTTTACTGGCCTCTGTTCCTTTTATATTGCAGACTATCTGGTCCTGTGCCCAGATAGTGTTCTGTATGTTTGCTACCCCTGAGTTTACAAAATGAGGAGTCTTTGACTAACCTGTAGCTGAGGTACAGCCAATTCATAGTCAGCACTCTATCCAAGGCTAATAACTTCAGTGAACAATAAACTAATTTTATTTTACCTGGGGAGATAGTCCTGCCACTGAGAAATTGAAGTCAGTAGAGGAGCCCGAGACCTCTTAGGGTGAAGAACAAAAGCAGTGAGTAGGAAAACCAACCACTGTTACTTAAGATCAGCCATATGCAACTTGGGTATAGAAGTTTTTATATATTTCAAATACTTAGAGCTATTTCAAGTAGAAAATAAGGACATGAACTGTACAAACCATATGGATCAGTTGACCTAATCTAAGTGCTTGCCATGAAGTTTAAACAAGAAATCAAGAGACAAATATGTATGTGTCAACATTTACCTTGTATGCACGTAATTTTTTTTTTTTTCTCTCTTTCTCTGAAAGTTGCATGCTCATCATGCCTTCTCTAGGACAAATCTTTGTTTCTAGGCGTCTTAGTCTATTTTCTTGTACGAGAAGCTAAAACTTCTAATGTCTTTTGTGGAAAAAGTAAAATTTCTTTGCATTGTACCAGGTAAAATAGTTGCTAGGCATCATCATCTCTTGTTGAAGGAAAGACTAGGGGTTGGGGAAAATACTGAAGTTCTCCTAATTTCTTCCCACATTTATTTCTTCTGTCCTGTTTGGCTGCAAATCTAGCTTTCCCCTCTAGGCAAGTGGGCAAGCAAGCATCCCCTTCTGGAACTAATGTCAATGTATCTCCTTGGATTAATTGGCAAGTAAATGGTGCATTCTACATGGTGCCTCCTCAGGAGAGAGTTCTTCTATCAGCAACTTTGTGATACTTTGCTCTGGAATTTAGCCCTATAATTAACCCCTTCTTTGTTTGTAAGAACTTAAGTCTTTCTCAGTTCTGCATAATGTATGAGTGGCTGCAATTTCCCTGAAAACAGAGCTTAAAAATTTGTATGAACTGATTATTTTTGGAAGACTTTCCAACAGTGTCCTTTGGCAAATATTAGTAAAACATATTGAAATAACATTCCATAACTTCTTTTATTGATAGAACAAATGGGTAAGAACAAAAACTCCATGTAATTTAGACTTCTGGACACCTTGGAGCTGTGTTAAGATAGTTATCTTTGCAAAAACTCTTCAAATGATTTTGCAGTGCTCATCAGAAGTTGCTAATATAAAGTTAGTTCATTTGTTACTGGAATATGTTTTCTGTGTGAAACACAATTCTACTTCTAGGAACTGCTTTGCATCCTATCAAAGGAGCGTGTAGTGATATTTCAAAAACAGCTCAGAATTTTTAAATTGCTTCAACCAAGCAATATATCAAATTATTCACTAAACTGAAGAGTGATTTTTTTTTGAGGTCAGAAGTTTCATGCTAAGTGAACAAAGCCAGTTGCTTCACTAGCTTACAATTAAATTGTGCCTGTATATTTGTGTGTTTTCAACTAAAAGATTCACTAATAACTCTTTATTTAGCTTTCTAATTTGATGGGTCATACTAATTAAAAAAAAAAAAAACTTATTGATGTATTTGACTGAAAAAATCCTACCCTTTTTACTAGATTGGGTTCAAATGACAAAGAATAATTCAAAATAAAGCATATTTATTTCCTGAAGTGTGTGCTACACAGATGAAGAACATCTTTAATAAGCTAACACCCTCCTGCTGAGTTTTTACCATCAGAACATGTCTATGCTAGGCAAAGTTTCATTTCTATTTAGTTTCAATTAAATGCCTGTAATGTAATTACATAGCACAGGAAGGATCTATTGCTGTTGTGAATTTGATTTTTAATAAGATTACAAAAAACCCTCTAAGGTGCCTCCATAACTTTTGAAATTATTGTCTGTCCATCTAACTTATGTGCAATGATAACATCTGGTGAGTGTCAAATCCTGTATTTTTTTCATTTTGAGAAATACTTTGCTTGGCCATTGATTTTGATGGGAGTGCTCCAAATAAAATATTCCTCACCTGAGTAAAAGGCAGTAGAATCAGAATTATGGTGGTTTACTGGAAATACAGATACGAATGTTTTCAGGGATGGTATAATTGTGTCAGTAGAGCCATGAACTTCTTTTCTTGAGACTGATCCTAAACAAGCAAGAACAATCACAATTCTGCTATTTACAAAAGCATCTAATCATTTCATGGCTTCTCCCTCATTTTTTTTTTTAAGATTTTTCTGTGCAAAGCTGCTTTTTCATCTGTCTGATAGCAGGATTTCACCATTTCATCAAAAAAAACTGGCATCACTTCACCTTGAATCTATTCACAGAGGCTTTGTCACCTGAGGTATATAAATCTTGTTTGAATGAAGCTCTCACATTTAATTAAAATCCTGCTTCGTGCATACAAATCCACAGTTGAAAATAGAAAACTTCATGCAACTGTAGTAATCTGCAGTTTGTATCATTTTCTTTCGCATACAAATCATCTTTTTGGTTTTGGCAGTGTCCTGCCATGAGTTAGCTGCTTCCACGTTCCCCAGGAAAAGGTTGGCTTCTTTCTGTGTAGCTGGCAAAGAAGCAGAGATTACTGGAAAGGCAAAACAAAAGCTATCTAGAGGTGCAAGTTTGAGCTTTGTTCTAGACTTGTGCCCAATGTCATTCTAGGTGACCCAACTAATGCGCGTGTGTGTGTGTTATGGAAATTTGAACTAGTGGGATATAGCATGGGCCATATCCCTCTCTTGTATGGAGTTGGTTAATTTGCCTTGACTTTGGTATGTCATCTCAGGTGGGTTTCTGGGTGGGTAGACCTGAGCTGGTCAAAAGGGGAACACAGTCCCAACACCGACTTTTATTTTGCTGCTGTTTTATGATTAAAGGATGAGCTGAAAAGTTCATCAGGGTCAAATCTCTTGTTTTGCTTGCTTTTATAGGGAGTTACTTAATACCATGCTGGCTGAGGATGCAGACTGGGGGTGGGGATCACCAGCCTTTTCTAATCTTGGATCATTAACCCCAGAGATTTTCAGAAGAACCTCAGTGTCTTGGTGGTAGAACTTCACTGCTTGCAGACCAGGTTGTTGCCTCTGTATGGGGCTATACCGTAACTCATAGTCAACTGTGTGCTTATCAAGAATATTTTTGCTGGAGTTTTGCTGCCTGCGATAGATCTGTCTTTGCATAGCACAATGTTGGTTGTTATATCCTTTCTTGTTTGAATGAGATTGAGTAGCGGGTGCTGTATCTGCTCTGTAGATTCTGTAAGACAAATGGATTGCATCTTAGTCCTCCTTTGTTCTGTCAGTTTTATTGACACCCCAAGTAGCTTCATAGAGCGCATCTGTCTATACAAGGCTTTGCTTTTCAGTGCTGTGTGAGATGCAGCATATTCAGAGTGGTATGTTAATGGTAATTGAACACAACTGTTAAATGATTTTCAGACCAATAAAGTTAAAATGGGAAAGTGGTGGCAGAGCATTTGTAGAAGCATGTTGTTTTTAATTAATCTGGAAATAAATGTAAGACTTGAGCTTTAACTCTTCTATGTGAATACATCCAAAAAGGATCTAACAGTGATTTAATTAAAACTTTAAGCTTACCTATTGGTAGCCCATACATATGATTAGAGATAATAAGTTTTACAGAGAGAGTACAGTTTTGGAAGTTGGAAGCTGACTGTCTGGGAAGCAGCTCAGGTGAGAAAGATGAGCAGAGGCAGGAAGCCCTTAGTGTGGCCTGGCAGCAGCAAAAGCCAGCAACACCCTGGCCTGTTTCTGGTACAGCCGTGTTGCCCAAGTTGCATTCAGCCAAGGCTATAAACTAAAATATGTATGCTAAATAGTAAGTTAATTACTTTATGTTTCTATTCCATTGCTTTGAGGGGACAGCCTTTCTTAAAGGAAATGAGCCCTACATCTCTGGTAGTGGTGAGGTTAAACCACCTGTTCAGCAGATTGCTGCATTGTTCTAATAAATTAGATTACCTTAGGGAAAAGTCTGGTTTCATTAAACACAGGGTGCTTGAAGATGCAGTTGGCCTACAGAAAAACTGGAGGGGAAGTTGTAAAGTATTGGTTTAAGTTATTACACAGGCTCAGCCAAAATGAAATACAATGTGATATAATACGAAGCAGCAGCCAGTCCTGGGCTTGTCCCGAGTCTCCTCAGACAGGGAGCCGTGTGCTTCCTAAGCAGGTGCTTCTAGGGGCTGATGCTTCACCAGAGCTAAGCAGCTGCAGTCTTAACCTAGTCAGTGTGTGACTGACTCTTCCTTCCTGCTGCTTGCTCTTTCTCTGTTTATTTTGTTAAGTCTTATTCATGTAGCATAAATAAAGATAAAATTCAATTTCAGTGGCATCTTTTTTTCTAGACAGATCTTTCACTGTCCTGTTGAAGCTCCCTGTTTCTTAAAAATGGGTCACACCAGTCAGTCATCTAACCTGGGCATGGGCTAATTCTAAGCCCTCAGCGTCTGAGCTTTAGCTTCCCTAGCTTTGCACTAGCTACCTTGTCATAACTCTAAAAGGTAGAATGGATAAGACAAAAATGTATAGGGGGATATTTTAGGGCCATAACTATGAAATCAGATAGTCTAACATGCTCATCTCTTTCATAACAATGTTTTATTACTGTTCCCTTCTCTGCACTTTATATAATCTAGTTGGTTAAATTAGAATGAGTCTTTAGAAGAGCTTTCAAATAATAAAATAGCGTGTGGAGGGGAAATGCAGAAAAATATTATTCAAAACAGTCGAATATTCAGAAGCAGTGTTCAAAGCTCCAACAGTTTATCCATTAGAACACCCATGGTGTTGAATCTTGTTACTTATATTAGTGAAAAGAATAACTCCTGTGATTCTTTTCAGTTCAGATGAGTTTTGTAGGTATTTTTTACTTCTTGACTGGTATTACCTGAAGTCCAGCATATAAAGCATGACCACAGTGAAGTGGCTGCTAAATCAAAGGCTTAGCACCAGCTTAAAAAAAAAGGAAAGAAAAATAAGAGGGTGTCAGGGGGAGGCATCAAATGTGGGAATGAAGTGCTCTCCTGTCCCCTTATTACTCTTGAAAACAATGTGACGAGGGATTTTCCCGAGGTTCTCAGATTATTCGGTGCCTCAAAGAGCTGGTGCGGTGCTCAGCTGGGGCAGTCGATAGGCAGCCCCAACGTGTGACAGCTGCACAGGCAACTTCAAAGCTGCCATTACAAGTGCCTGTGGAGATAGTTAAGGAGCCAGATGCTGCTACTTTATGTCTTCCGCAGCTCCCAGCCTGTCCTGTGATCACCTTCCAAAGGGGGGGTGTGCTTCAATATGCTGAAATAATATTTCATCTAGTCCGTTTTTGTCTGCCTTCAGTATTTTGAGCACTTATTCAGCCCGTGTACAGGCTAAGTAGGTGCTGTGTGCACGTGCACACGTGCTCGCTCTTGCACATTCCCTCCTGCCCCCTCCCAGGTGCCTTCCCACTCGTTAGACTATTTAACACATGTATTTTATAGCTCATCTGGACGCACATTACTACTGTTCTGCTAGAGGAAAGAAAAAAAAAAAAGTGCCAATAACAGAGTTGTGGGTGCTGGAAATGATATAGCAGTAGTGGTTGTAACAACACCATATTCTCTCGTTTCTTGTTCCTTTTATAAATGACCATCAGCGGCATCAGAGTTGCTTTGTTTTAGCTGGCAAAGACAGGTATCTGTCAATGTTCCATTCTTGATGAAAGCAAAATAAATTCATCTTGTAGAATCCCAAAGGCTTTTCCTGTCCTTGTTGTGGCTGTTTTCGTGGAAGTTTGTCTAAAGCTACTCTTAACGCTTTAGCCTGCAGCAGTGTTTTTAACACGTGTGCCCATTGAGTTCTATGTGATTTTACATCTGTGCTTGTGACTGGTGAGATTATAAAAGGATGAATTCAGTTGTTGGATGGAGGAGTTAATCAGAAGTGGTGGAGTCTCTTTGTGCTTAGTATTTTTGTTTGTGAAATTTAATTTTGAGCCGAACTGTTCCAGCCTGTGGATTCTTTATGTATCTCAGTCCTTTTACAGATATTTTAAGTGTAACTACTTTGGTCTAGTTCCGGTACTGTGTAAAGTTTGGACATAGTTGCTTTAAGTAGGTCAACAGCTTGGCCCTTTATTTAGGGCAATACAAAAGCTTTTCAGAATATGTTGGTTATTTGCTATAAAGCTGCTTTGTTCAATGCATTTTTATCATTACTCTGGCATGTATATGGCTACAGCAATACTTCTGAACACTAGTCAACAGAATGCTGCACCTAAATGAGCATCCTTGCTTTCCCAAGCTTTCAGCATAGGAACATGCTGGAAACGCATGGAAGTCAGTTCTGATGAGTGCCTTTCTTGTAGAGGTTTCTTTCATAGTCTGAGGTGCGTAGGGAGAACCATGTTGAAAAATGCTTGAGTTGAAGTGTTGGTGTGGGGTGGGAGAGAACATGTAAAGTGTTAGGCCATATCTTGAAGGAAGGAGGGGAGGGGAAAGAGGAGAAAAAAAAAAAACTTCCTGTAGAAGTGTATGAATTGCCTTGGGAAGTGTAAAATTTTTGAAACAAATTTAATAGAAAATTGTGTACAGTGTGTATTTTTTTCACTTTTAAATAAGCTATTGACTCTTAATCACCTGCACTAGGAATATGTATTGGAATAATTTTAAACAAAATCCAAGGAGACTCAGTGTTTTATTAAACATTCAACAAATTTGAGTTTGTAGATTAAAACACTTTCATATACTTATCTACCAGAAAGGGGATGGTTATAAGTGGAAAATAAATAGCAAAAGATATTTTTCTTTCTAATGTAAACATCTGGCAGTAATCCTTGCTTACACAATTAATGGGCATTTAATTGGCAATGATCAGTTTATTGCAGCAATATGAAGTGAATGTTTCCCCAGGAACAAACAGCTGTTGCAAGAATTTCACAGCAATTTAGCAAACACCAGGTGATAGCTGTATCTAGAATGAAGTGTTCTGTCTCCAAGCGAATGCAGTAGCAGTGAATCAGGAAAGGGTGTAAAAACAGGACTGCTAGATTTATCTGATTTTTCACAGCCTCTGTAATATGGTCTCAAAGTCAACCTCAGCCAAGTAACTTTATGATTAAGCAAAATCCCCAGAACACCCATGGGGGCCTGTAAAGAATAGTCTACATTGAATCAATGAGACATTGAAGTTGAGGTGAATTTTGAGATGTTTTTAAAACCATACTGTTTTATTCATGTTTTAAAAATGTCTGCGCTCAGAATTGTCACATCTGGTTATGGATCAGTATTTGAGTCCAGTGGGCTGTGATTATTCATACAATCTTGTGCCACTCGGTGTAAGGTGAACCATACAGTAGTAGTAGCTCTTTTTGTTTTGTTCATTTGTATCACTTTTCTGACAGTTCTAAGAATATAATTTAGTCTTTAGTAAAAATAATTTTTTAAAAATTGGCTTCATTCACAAATTACTGACAATTAAGTAAAAATATAATTATTTCTACCAGCTGTCTAAAATTAAATGTATTACTTTTTAATTTGTGTTGCTTGTGAGCAGCTTTTCCATTATGGCTTAAATAAAGTTTTTCATCTTTCATTATGTTCTCTCATTACTAATTTAATATAATGATAATAGCTATGTGAACTTGGTGTTACTCTGCTTTTGGCATAGATTAAATTGCACACTTTATATGTAGCATGTAGGCCAGTACTATAATTTTTTTGAAAGCTTGGCTCTGTTGGTGAGGAAAGTAATTTTACTTGAGCAAAAATATCTGTCTTTGCTACGCTGTTTTGTAATAGCCTGAGCCACAGTCTGCAAACAATATCCCCAAATGAGCAAAGAATCAGGGGACAGTTTAGAGAACAATACTTTTTTTTTTTTTTTTAATGCTAACATTCTGCAATAATTCATCTCCATGACAAAAGCAGACAATCAATCATCTTCTATTGTGCTTTTCTCCATTAAAATTACCATTCTTGATATAACAAAAGGAAGCTGCCTAAGTAACAGGAATGTTCCTACATGGTTTAAATCAATAAATTGATGAGACTCAACAAACAGCCCCTTAAATCATTAATATGACAATGCAGTTTTTTGATTAATTCATACATATTAATATCAAATTACTCCATCGTTGTTGGGGCTCTTCTGGAAAATCATGCAACAATGTGCATTAGAGCAGTGTTTTATTATATTCCATTAGCCAAACACTGCATCTGGTTATTTTGCCTTGGCAATAACTTGTAATTTTCAATATGAAAAGTGAATATTCTGTGGCACATTAAACAAAATATTGTGTTTCTTTATAATTAGGTGAAACCAGATGCCTTAACCCCTGCCCATGGTTTTGTGCACAGGCAAATTTCCTACCGATGTCAGTAAGAATGTGTCACAGCAGTTTGGTCTCAAGCAATAAGACAAGAAAAAGAATTGGTTTGACTAACTAAATTCAGATGGTAATAATATATATTACATTTACATTTTTGGAACTGTTGCAAAAAGTAGCAAATACGCTAGTTAATCACTAGCAATGATCAAGTCTTGTTTTCATTTGCATGAGGATGTGAGGTCGATGTTTATTTGTAAAATCCTGTTGTTTGAAGAGATAGTCATAGACACAGCTACTTTTGCATGATGTCTTGCACCAAATAAAAGGACTTTTTCTAGAGTCTTATAACTGAAGTATAAAAGAAATGACAGAAACTGCCAAGCATGTTAGATGTGAAGGGAGGTGGTATCAGGATACTAGTAACCTGTTAACAGGGAATATCTAACATACTTGGCAATTATAGAAATGCATGTATTTAAGATATTGATGCAGAGGAAGTTTAGGGAGAGATTTAAGCAAGAAGAGTGGATTCACAAAAATAATGCCAACATATGGGTGTTATATGGCAACTAATAATCTGTGACATAAATTATTGGTTTGCCTCTTACAGCTTTCTTGATTAGGGAGAAAGGCTGTTTTGTCTACTGACTTCATCTAAAGAAACAATATCTGATGGGTATTTAGAGACAGTATAAAAGTAGACATATTTTAAAGTTGATCTTCATGACTGCTTTGATGCAACCAGAATGCGCTGGGGTTTTTTTATGGAATAGCCATCAAAGCATGAACGTCCTTCTGACCCTGCATCTGTGTTTCTTGCTATGAAATTACAATAAATACTTGGATTAAAATGTGAACAGTTTATATATAGCGCACAAAGTAACAGGATTAAGTTAAGCTAACAATACTGCATGTCATTAACTAGCACAAAATTCAGATGACTTTAGAACCCCTGAAGATTTCTTTAATTGTGTTTTCTTTTTTCTGAATTAATGAGGCCAGGCCATAACATGTTTCAAGAAAATGAAGTCTTTTGTTACAGGAATGTAAATGCAGTGGCACGGCATCGAAGATACTAGAGAATATAGATGGTTGTAAGAATGTTTTCATCACATTATAAATGGGCATCACAATAAGTTAGATGGCCATTATCTAATTAAATTTTCATAATATCTTCTTCTTGTTAAATACTTCCTAGGCATTAATTGATTGTGAAGATTCAGTGCCTGTTTTCATTCACAACCTGCAAATGTTGGTATAAAGTAGTTTTGTATTTAAAAAATGTAGCCCTAACTTCAAACAACCTCTCTATCTCTTGTTACTGTCTACTCTGTTCCCTTAGCTTGACCTTTTAGGTAGCCTCTTTGCTGAGTTGCTAGGGATACCTCTAATGGAGAAACTCTCAGTTAAGTTAATGGCTGAAATGGTGATTGAGAGCACCCAAAACACTGGCAGTATCGTGGAGAGCTCTCCATGGGGTTGCTGAGGCTGCCGAGGGTGTTACGTGTGCTAGTGTATTGCTTGTGAGTCATATTCTGCACCAACCATCAGCGGGGCAGAATGCACGCTAGGTTTTAGGGCAGCCAAGGCCAAGATGCCCAGTAACTTTTATAGTAACTGCAAGGAAAAAACACACACACCCTATGTAGTATGTACCAAGACTGGGATAGTGATGAGAATCAACTGGTGACCTGTGTGGGTTGTGACCCACGTTGTTTTCATCTAACGTGAGATGTGCCACCCTGGGTGGAAGTGAGCGCACCTCTGCGGTTGGACGTTCTGTTTGGCACCAGCTAGCTGACCCGCCAGCAGGTGCGGGACTCCAGGCACATGTGGGAAGGGTATCGCAAAAGGTGATTGAAGGGAAAGGGCCAAATGGAGAAAGGGGCCTAGGTCCATAGGAAACCACCAGGGCTTTGCTAGGGAAGACTTTGCAAGAGTGTGTTTGGGTGTTTTGTGGTGTCCCCCCTGCCATGATGCAAGAACGGCAAAAGACAGGGTTCGTATTGGAATACTACATGATCCTTGTCAGCAAAGTAAACATTGGAGATATTCAAAACCTGCTTGGATGCAATCCTGTGCAGTGGGCTCTAGGTGACCCTGCTTGAGCAGGGGGCTTGGACTTCCAACCTCAGCCATCCTGTGATTCTGGAATAGTTTTTGTTGGTCTTGCAAAGTATGTTCAGTATCTGATTGGGTTCAAAATATGTTGGTTTTTTATTACATGCATCTTAATGCTAAGCTTTCCAGAACTACTGGCACTTGAGAGGATAGTTTCTGGTGTTCTCAATGTTTATCTTTTTTGGTTGGGGTGGTGGGCAGAAATTTTTATGTATTTTGATTCATCTAAATAAAAATAGTGTAACACTTGAATATAGGTAAAACCCCTATTTCTTTTAAGTTACTTGTAATCTTGTAAGTATATCTTGTTTCTCCTTGAGAGATGGTTCTGTCTTTCCTAATAATGTTTATTAAGAATTATAAAACATTAGGATTTATAAGGCATTTGCTTTACAAATGCGTCATCTTTGTGCCTTGCATAAACTTCCAGTTTGGTTCTTTTCATAAGCCTGAAGACAGCATATGCCAGTTAGAGTGAGGTTTTGTTGGCCCTGACCAACCAGCAACTTGGAATTTAAAGGTAAAAAACTGAAAGCTCTACTATGTGGCTGCCTTCTAATTTTCTCAGGGAGCAGTTACCTGAAGTGCTCTTCAGCCATCTCATCTGCTATTTAGCCTCATACAGGAAGCGGGGAATTCACAGATGATTGAGATTCAAGTCATGACTCGCACTTGAGAATCAGCCCCCCAGGTTTGCAGGCTGAGGAGCAGTGGATGTAGTTAATGTTTTAGTTAGCACCAATGCAGAAGGTTGTTTGGCTCATGGAGAGTGAATTGGCCTCTCTGTGGTAAAGAAATGGTTCAAACTTATAAGAACTGCAACTGAAAGGCAAAATGGTGCGACTATGATCCTTCACTCCATACTTCTGATTGGTACCAAGGAGGAGCTGAGTGAATTCAAAAAGATTCCTGGTTTAAATCTTCATAGATGGTAAGCAAGCTCTCTGGATTAAGAGACAAAACTTTCAGTCATTTGTGTTGCAATTCACATCTTCATTCTGGCCGTTAGCTGCAGTTCATTAACAGCATACTAGGCTGTTTGTGAAAAGCTATTTGGCCATTAACACTGTATGGAAGGTAAGATAGACTTTTACTACTCACCTGAGCTATCTAAATTTAGTTTCTTGGGTCAGGAAATGGCACCTTCCTAAGCTATATTAATGAAGTTACTTGTACCTTTTTCAGGTGCCTTGAGCAGCTGTACTGTCAATGCGAAATGGCCTTTTTTTTTTTTTTTTTTTTTCTCCTCATCTCCTCTCCCTGTAACACAAAACCAAAACTATTTGGCCATTAACACTGTATGGAAGGTAAGA
>VZSV01000062.1:2159143-2175654 GCA_013398735.1 Nothocercus julius | reverse complement strand
CCCAGAATATTGCCCAGGCTCTGCTACTTTTTAGAGGAACTCAAGATCATCTTTACTTTGAAAACAAGGGAGAAAAGCACCTTGTTTCTGTGTGTGCTGAGTGTGACTGATTTCATGCATGCTTTACAGTGACTTATTTTCATAAACTGCAGTTTTTGTGAAAATGCAAAGATTCTTCTGGAGTTAGTTCCCTGCTTCCACTAGTAGACTACATTCAAGTAATGTATTTTGCTAACTTGAAAATATTTTTGCCTCATTACAATGAGTAATCTGTCCTTAGTGAATCATCCATTCCCACAGGGAAAGGAGGGAGCTGTTTGCACCCTGCTATGTAGCTGCGTTGTTAACATGGTGTGTTCATGACTATCAAAAGGAGCTGATAGATCCAACATATTTGACATTTGACTGCTACATACCTACCTAGTGCAGGAATCTGGCACTAAATCTGCTAGAGAATTACTCAGAAGAAACTCATGCTCCAGTGTGACAGTGTTGTCCTTGAGGATGGGGGGGAGAGAAAAAAAACACACTAAACTTAGCATTATTGTGTTCAAAAATTTTGTGTTGCTCTGAAGATACAAAAAGATGTGAAGAAAGCAGCAAAATGCTCAGAAGTTAACATCTATTTTAAAAGTTTCTTTTGACCAGATTGCTAAGCTGTCTAGTAATGGACACATGGTGAGATAAAGATACAGAAAGTGCTCAAAACCTTTCCCATGTGTCAGCTACTCCATCCAGTTTATAGTATATGATCTGAAGGACAGGATTTAGGTTTTTTTATGCTAATAAAAACAGCTTTGGAGAATCTGAATTTGTCATGTTGAACATAAGAAGGGACAAGTGAACTTGGTAGTAGTGATCTGATTTAGGAATTTATTGCAAGTGCAAGGTTTAATGCTTAAGGATGCAACATCTCAACTTCACATCTCCAAATGCAGCATTTTGGTAGGCTTATTAAGCATGATGCTGAAGCATCTGTTCTAGCTGCAGTGCAGAGGGAAGTCTGCCACCTTACCAGAATAGCTCAGGAATTCAAAGCCTCAAGTAAGAACAGACCTGCCTCAACCAGGCTGCTTCAGTTCATTGAGACCCAAGCTAACCACAGTCGGAGAAGCTGTGTACTACAAATAGATGGTAAGGATTAATAGGATTAATGTGTGCTAGATATGATATCATTTACCCAGATATACTTAATATGCACAGTTTTATCTGAATCCAGATAAAATTTTTTAAAATCACTTAAACCCCTTGATTTATATGGGTACCTACAGATTTTTAAGGATTTTCTGGGTCAATAGTGCAGACAAGGTGGGGATGTTTGCTATTACGCTTTCAACGGGAAAGTTTAAACTGGCTAAACATTTACCACAGAAACTGCATTGGTTCTTTACCCTCATTCTATAACACCGTTCATGTTACTGTCTCTTTTAAGCAACTATGCTTTTGTCATCAATATTATGCTTGATGCATGTACAGTATTTTTTGTCTTTAAAGAAAAAAAAATTATCAGATGCAAGCAGGAAATAAGAGAATGACTAGTGTGTCAAAGTGGAAGGAAACCATGCGGTATGTTTCTGTGCACCAGAAGAGGTTGAACCCCATGTGAGCAGGGAGGAGTTCAGCCTCTGCACGGGGCCAGGCCGCCAGGGCAGGTCGCTACCCGGTGCTCACGTTCACTCACCCTGCAAGCTTTAGTTACCGCTACACGTTGGTTTGCAGCTTGATGGCAGCTCTTCTAGCACAGTCAGTGTCTCCAATAGAATGCTGTGTTAGGGTGTCACATCTTGTGTGTTTGTTGGATGAGTTTCTGCTTGTTCTTTGCAATGCTTAAGTGAAGTGCAGTCACTGTTCGAGGAGGGCATGATTTGGCCCTGCCCTTGATGAAGGGCACAAGTGCACAGAATGGAGCTGGCAAGGTCAAGGGGGCACTTAACAGCGCATTGCATTTTTATCGTTTGTGAAGGATTTCAGGGGAAGGGCAGATTGTTTAATGTGATGTTTTCCAGTGCAAGTTCTAACCCTGTGATCAGTGTAAAGCCACATAATCAGCCTGTTTTTGCAGGCACTGTGTTGTAAACCCAGTTTCCTCTCCTAGCAACTTGCAAATAATTGTCAGTGAATTCACTGTGCTTTATAGTTACTTAAAAATACATGTAAAATGTTCCCAGCAGTGGCATCCCATCTTTTACTGACTAAAGATGTCCTCTTGTAGAACCTTAATGTCTAATGAAACTGTTCTTTTTTTGCTTGTAGTGGTCTTGGTCGCAGTACTTAAAGATAAATTCAATAATAGGTTTATTAATTTTTCTTATATTGGAGATGAGATCATGGGGTTTTAACCCTCACAACAGGTTAGACAGTCGACTATATTGCGTCTAGATTCCAAGAGAGCTAACGTTCAGTTGGATAAGCATGGGCATTAGCACATGCCAGCCACCTAAGAGAAAATATTGCTCTTACTGTTTTCCTTGGGTCTGGAAAGGCAGCCTGATCAGCTTGGGTTCCACAGCCTGAAATTCTTCATTGACAGGAAGTGCCTGCAGACTTTAGATTCCACCCCCTGCCCTTGCTGCTAGTGTCCTCCTTCCCATATGTGCTCAGGTCATACCCTCTGAGCAGGAGTTGGTGGTTACCCAAGCTGCTGATGCTACTGCAAAGACATAGGTCAGATGTGCCTGGTAGTAAGAAGGGATGAACATGCATCACCTGTATGTTGAACTGGTCGCGGCTGGGGGAGACAAGGTAGGCGGAGAGGTGCAAGAAGGATGTGGGTCTATTTGGAACAGCTTGGTGAAAACAGAGCGAGCTGGGAGCTGGTTCTGCAGTGCTGAAGGCTTTAAGAAGTGCTGAAGCAGTTATCAGCTTGATTTGAGAATGATCTGCAATAAATTCAAGATTTAAAATGAAAGTTGCCATGCTTATTGGTATTAATTAAAAAAAAAAAATACCCCCCCCCCCCACACACACACACTAAAACTCTAGCTGAAGAAATGAAAAACACCTCTTGAAAGGTGCAACCGAATGCTTCAGACCAGCGTGAGCATGATCTGCTGCAGCTTCTATCTTGTAAAACGACTTGAGAGAGGATTCTGTTTAAAAGATTTCTGGCATAAGTGAAACAATATTGAAATGCCTGCAGTCAAATTAGTCGATAAAACATAATTAACACTGGAATGCTCCCACTCTCTGCTGACCCAGTTATTAACTCAGGTTCGCAGGGAAGCGGGAGGAGCACAATGCCAAGTTTTACAGTAAACAATGTTCAAAGTCACAGGAGTGCGATGAAGTTCTTAAGTTCAAAAAGCTTTAGCTCTTTCAGAATATGAGCATCTCCCCAGGGATTTTCTGTTCTACTTAACCGATTTAGAAGCCACTTCCAAAGCGGTGGTGATAAGCATTAGAGTGAAACTTATGATGGATGCTAAAGTGTTGGAAACAAAACTTTTATCAGCTCTTAGTATACAAAGTAAGCTTGGATACTGTGGGGAAATAATGCCTTGCTAATGGCATATACATATATGTATGCACACAAACACTCAGATTCTGATATATATATATATTTGAAGAATGAGATGAAGTTGTTTTAAATCTGCATTATTTAAATCTTGTGAGCCTTCTGGTCAAGAGCCTCTTTGGAAGTGTCATAAGAGGGTTTTTCACAGAGCACATTTTTTACTGTGTTGACATCTAATTTGGGAGTTTGCCTCAGATGTTGCTGACTCCACTAGTAATACCTGGCCAGGACCCTAGCTGTTAAAAATCTAACCTGAGGCTTTACTAAAAATGTTTCAAAATCTTTATTTCTCCAGTTTTGCTGCCTTTTCCTTAAGTCGTGGTTTTATTTCACAGGTAAGCACGTGGTGTTTTCTCCCATCTGCCAGCAAGTATTCTTGTGTAAAACAACAGGTCTGAGGTTCTCTCAGGTGGTTCACCTTTTGAAAAGGTTTTATGGGCTCGCTTAGAAAACAACACACCCGTTGGGCTGCCGCAAGGGCCTTGAGGCATGCAGTGAGCAAGTGACATGAGTGTCACCTGCTGGGGTGACCCCACTGTGCTTGGGCAACCTCAGGGCAAGCTCAGCCAATATTCGACTACCTGCCCAGTCCCGCTCAGGGGCTGACTCTTCAAAAGATAAACTTGCAAAGGTTTCTCTTTTGGCCTGCTTTGAGACTCGGTCAGGAAATGGGATAATTGCAGTGTTTGCACAAACGTATTTGCCTGGGTAACTTTTGCTTTCTGGGGGGAGCTTCAATTGTGTGAAGAGCTTTCTGAGGAGCCTTCCTATATCCATCAATGGAGGAGTTTAGGTACTTGAAATACTGACAGGAATGCCCCCTTATTTTTCATTAATAGAGCTGTATTCTGAATACTTTTCTAAAAATCTAAGGTTTGCAATATATATTTGCTTCCACATGCAGATATTAAAGTCACTGTGTCTTAACGAAGCAAATCTCAGCCATCGGTTCAAATACCTGCTTCTCTTTGAAGACTGATGTGCTTTCAGTAGTGTTAAAATTATTGCTTCTTGAATTAATACTTTGCTACAATAAAATACAGCGTTGCTAACTAACGAGGCCCAAGCTGATGCTAAGGGCCTCTTTATAATTCGTATGTCGAACAGGGACAAGTCAACGTGGGAAACTTTGAATTTTGACTCTTAAACAGTCAAATACTGTATTAGCGTACAATGCATTTTATGCAAATTTATCTTTTTATAAACTGATCCAATATACGTTTGCCCAAGCCTAGTTTCTAATCTTGATGGATATATTCTAATTAGGAAAATTGACTTGTATCCCAAGTGACATAAATTAAAAACTTAAGGATAAATACACACCTAATTGACTGGTGGCATGCTGAGGATATTTGGTTTGCAGATGAGAATGTTCATGACGATTCTTTGGCAGAAAGCTATGGGAAAATACATTATTATATATTATTGCATGGACTGTATATTGCTCCGCAAAGATGCGTATTTTTAATATAACTAGTTGCTGAATATATTGAAGTGTTAGTGAGCAATTAATGCCTTCTATATGCTGTTTGCTGTGAAACCACCTCTGACATGCATCACATAATGTTTTCTGTTGATTGATCTAATTATATACACACAGTTTTATCGGAGCTTTGTGAGCCTGGAGATACTCGTGTTTGCTTAATGTTCTACAAGCAGGATTCAAAACCCTCTAGGCTCACCAGGCCTGTTTCTGTAATCCTTAATTGGGAAAAGTAAGCCTTGCGAGTCTGGAAATGCCATGCTCAAATTGGGCTCGGAGGCTGCAAACAGTAGCCCTCCAAACTAGTCCCCCTGTAAGCCTGCAAGCCATAATACGTGGCATGCCCCTTCCCTGCGCTCTCCCCCAAAGGTATTTGGTTGCTGGTTTGAAAATATGCGGCTATTCAAAATAACTGATGTTTATTTTGAATAGCAAAAACTAGAAGTCTGACTTCATTTTAGAAACGTAAGGAAAAAGTCTTAATTACTTACAAAATTTGTGATAATAAAATACTGTTTTTTGCCAGAATATTGGTTTATGTTAACTATTTTTTAGCTATGAGGGGAGCTATTGTAGAAAACCATTAGGTTATGAGTCTGCAAATTTTCTTGTGTTTATATTCTGCAACACGTTGTGACTTGCAGTGTTTGCTTTATAGGAAAAAGACTATTTTTACTGATCTATCACTCTTCTCAATTTCTTTGGGAGCTGCCACCCCTAATTTTACACAGTATTAAAGGGTCATTCAGGTGGCTTTAATATTTTTGCACTACAAGAAGCCGATTCACAAGCCCCTTCTTTCTTTTATCTTTTCAAACTTTTTTCTGCAAGCTCTGTTTGCTGTGCTTGTAAAGATCCTGCCTTTAACTTGCAATATAAATTTCAGAGAACTTGGGGACTTGTTTGTCTTTTTTGAAGTGGACAGAGTAGAGTAGGTAAATGGAAGGCTGCCAGAGCATGCAGGGGTTTTTACCCTGCATTTTTTTTTTTTTTTTTTTTCTCATTAAAAAAACCCTGCTGTTAACCTGCTGATTTATTTTGGGTTAGTCACGATATATGTGGAGTACTTCAGGGAGGAGCTCAAATATTAAGTGTGTGTGGGTTGTGGGTATTATGTTTTTTTTTTTTCCTTTTAATTTTCTTCTCTTCTCCAAGATACAGATAATCTGATTCTTTCTGAGGAATGGATGGAATACTGATGCTGATGCTGAACTTCAGCTGTGCAAGTGTTCTGAACAGTGTGAAATAAAACAGTGTCAAAGCAGACTTTGGACTAGTGAACTACAAACTAGGAAACTCTCTTGCTAGGAAGCTTACTTTTGGGGGATTCAAGGATGCTTGTTGTAGAAATACTCTCCAGAAAATTATTATTTGGTGTGCTATAGTGTATGTCATGTATTAAGCAACACAAAGCTTTTATCCTAATGCAAGAATTCAAGGTATTCTAAACATAAATTTAAACTTGTTAGGCTGATGGCGTTTTTATCGCCGCTTGAAATTACAGTTTCTCAAAATGTTGGTCAGTCTCTTCTAGAAATTGTTGTAGTATAGTTTGTTGTTTATTGGTACTCATCTCTTTATTTGCACAGGTAGACTGCCTCCATTAGACTGGTTCTGTGGTGTTAGTCCCATGTGGTTGTTCTTTAAGTGGATTTAGGACTTGAACTAAAATTTCTTCAGCAACTGGAGCAGGATTTCTTAGACCTAGAATTGCAACTTACTATTTGCAGAATGTACAGGTGTGGTGACAAAGTAGGTAAGAGGCATGAAAAGCACCGTAGTTTTGATGGGAGGAAGACAACAGAGAAGGATGGCTTCAGACTTTTTGCACTAGATGTGAGTTAAGAATATTACCCGTAACACTGCGTAATTGAATTAGTATGTTAAAGTCTTGGTGTTAAGTCCAAAGTCTCAGTGAGAGGCTTAGTGGTAAAAGGCTGCAAAAATTTAATTTCTCATGAGTGGGATTTGATGGAAATAACTATGGGTTCATTCCTATGGGGAAATGGAATCTTGTGTAAGGAAAGACTTGTTCAAAGTCTGTATGCAGAAATAGTTATGCTAAGACTTTTTTTCTTTCTTTTTTTAATTTCTTAATTGCTAAGGTAAGTAAACCTCTAGAAGATGAGTGAGCATCCCATTGGTCTCAATGCTTTTGCTGCAGTCTTCACCAAATCTGGGCTGCAGCATTGCCTTTAATATAATCCCTGAAAGATAGGACGGAGTCAAAGAAATGTTAAGGTGAACTACTCGTAAAATCTGTTTTCTGCATGTCCCTTGCCTGGATCATCGACTGCAAGAAGTTATAACAACAATCCTGATGAATTAGGAAAGGTGGAAGTGTTTTTCCCAAGAGAAACAGTGTCAGGAAGGGACATTAGTTTGGGGAGATGTATAGAAGAGGAAGAAGAAGAAGGAGAAGAAAAAAAAAAAAAAAAAAAAAAAAAACAGCCTGTTGCCAGGTGCTTTGGTACATGTGTGATCAAGAGCTGCTGCTGGCGTCGTGGCCACATGAAGCAAGAGGGCTGCACGGAGCCTTCGCCTCCCTCGCTGTCCCCTTGCTGTTGAGCTTTGGCCTAGGCCTAGGTGCACAGCTCCTGTTTAAGACTCGTGTAAGTTAGCCAGCGGGTCACAGAGGTTCTGCTTCATCATCATCTACTATCTAATAACCGCTTGTAGGGATGGGTTCTCTTGTTGATGTGTATAAATGTATAGAAAGTCAACCATAGCTCTTGATGCTCTAGGCCTTATTTAACTTCCTCTCAGCCTCAATGAATGCGGTTTTCTTGAGGATTTATATTTTTGATTAATCTTTCTGCCATCTGTGTTTCCAAAGAATTTCCTAAGCACTAATGAAACATCTCCCTGTAGACAGCTGTGATGTTCTCTCCCACTGCAACATGCTATAAATTGCTGGGGGGGGGAGAGACACATTTTTCCTGTGTTATGGCATACTGTACTTTTGTATGGCTTCTTAATACAAACAAAATATGTGAAATATCCATGAAGTGATTAGTGTACAAGCCAGCTTTGACAGGTCTTTCTCTTGTAAACATTGACTAGCTTCACACAAATGGCGGTGTGTGTATAGTTAGTGGGTTTGCTTTCTTACATCTCTAATACGAGTTTATAATGGAGGCAATGTCATATAGTATTTAACTCTGACATTTAGTGTTTGCCCTAGTAGATGGTCTTCCTTTTACTTAAGTGCCATTACTTTTATGTAGTCCATTTTCATTGCATTTAGTCCCATTTTAGTAATAATGCTTGCATGATTTACCAGGCAAATGCAATCTTTGCCCTGAATGGCACAGTGCAAGAAAAAATGGAAGCTGTTAAGAGGCTGAAAGGCAAAGAAGTATTATTGACCTATGCTGGCAGCCATGTGTTTCAATTATTTTCAAGAATCCATTTGTCAAATAAGTGAAGCGATGTGGGACGTCAAGTTCAAGCTGGGGTTAGTGCCTTTCTACATCTGATATGATGTATCTTCTGTAGCCATTTAATTGAATTACCCAATTTATTTTTCAAGCAACAATGCTCTACCAAGAGCCATGACATTAAACAATTAAATACGAGTTTAAAAGTCTGCATTTCGTGTAGTTCATCATTTCTCTGCAGCAGCGAGTCGGCCTAGGGCCACGCGGCGTTCTGGTGCGGGTAAAGCTCGCGTCTTGGGAACACCCCTCCTGTCGCAGAAAGCCAAACGTGCGCGCGGGGCGCCCGTGTCCCTTCCCTGGCCTGTGCCCAGTAAATGGTTGGAAGCTGAACCCATCATTTCTTGGGAAATGAAAAGGAGTTATTGGTACCTCTCCCTGCACTTGACAGGTCCTTCGAGAGCTAAATTTTTAAACTGGACAGGGTAGAAACTTAGAGAAAGGACTCAAGAAATTGGGAGCAAATGGTTTGGGGGAAGGCTTGCCTCTAACTTTGGAAGAATTGAGTTCTTTGGCCTGTGCTGCGTTAATGAAATACTGAGCTTTGTGCTTTTAAGCATTTTTTGTGCGTGTGAGAAATTTGTCTATGGCTCAAAAAGAGTAGTTGTGTACTTGGGAACTCAATCTGCTAAAGCATAGCAGTTATCTTCTGTATTTTTTCCACAAATACTTAAAATATTTCTACCAGTTTTATTGAAACTTAGTATTGAAGAGCAGGGTTTTTTTTTCTTTGTGTTTCATGGTATTGGAGATCAATGAAAACTTTTTTTCAAAGAATCTTAAGAGATTTCTTTTGTTATAGACATGAAGATATATTTTGATATGAGAAAAATAATTACTGAAACAGAGAGGACTAGTGACTTATTTTTTCTTTTTTCAATTAACATTCAACAATTAAATTTTAATATGGTCAGGGAATTGTTCAGAGCCTTTTGAATGGGGATAGTGCACCTTTAATTATCTGCCCTCTGGTGCCAAGCCTTTTCTTTGAGTGCTTCCATAAAAGCTTATTGCAGCTAGTTATTGAGCAAATTAGTACTTGAGTTTTGGTGAAAAATGTCTTTATTAGTCCTAAAACCAGAGTCACTGTGCATTCCCAGAAGGCGTGATTTTGTTTGATGAATAAATCTAGTAATTATCCTGCTGTTAGGGCTGCACCGCAAATGTCATAAGCAGATAAACAGAGGGAGTAAGCCTTCCGTAAATTCTCTAATTATCTATGTTGGACTACTTATTGCCTGCAGATGATTTATGAGCATATTGATATATCCTTAAGTATTTTCATTTGAGTTCACAGATGCAAATAATTAAGGCACTAGTCATTTGCAAAAGAAAGTGGCAGGTCAGGGTCATCTCATTATAAAACTTGCGCTACAGAATATGGCTTAGGTAATATCTGTTTGAGCAGGCTACCTCTTCTGACGTTGCCATGCTATAAAAATGAAAATGAATACAATTTTTCCCCCTATTCTGCAAATATCTCTTGCATGTCAGCTGGCTTAGATCCTCTTAAGCCAAAATAGAGCTGGCTGCCAGATTGATTTCCAATACCCAGGGTGTATGTTAACCTGGAGAACCAAGCTGAAAGATGCTCAGCTGATAATGCTGAAGATGATCATTTTCCCTAACTTACTGTGGCTGAATTAAATGTTGGGTGTGCATTTTTGCATCGGATAATTTTGAATCTTTTTGTATTGCTGAGATGGTCAATATGGCTTGAACAGAGAGTTCGCCTTCCTCGGAGGAGCAGGGGTGGAGCACTAGGTATAGGAGCATAGGCCTGTAAAAGTTTTCAAATAACTAAGAACTCCATATGAGTTTTAGGAGTAAGGGTGCTTTTTTCCATTTTGAGTGTTAAGGGAGGTTTCTGCTGATTATTCAAGCTGTAGAAAATTTGCCTGTGGCTGAGGGAAAAAAAATCTCAGGGAAAATGCTGTAAAAACAGGTGCTATAGAGTGTGCATATGATATTTCTAGACACATCTGTTTTCTGTATGTAGATATCTGCATGCATTTTTCATCCCACATGTATACTTGTTTTATCTGTCTGATAATACAAAGAGAATTTAGCCTAATGTATTACAGATTTTCTTGGATGCTTGTTTTATTTAATAAAAAAAAAAAAAGCTTCAGTGGAACTGGTATGAGTTGTGGTGGGAAGTAGGGAGCTAATACACCTTAAATGATGACTGATAAAACGGATATTTAAACTTTCAAGGCTAGATCTAGTTAAGAGAAGACTGCATTTGTTCTGTTGTAATAGTTGCTTTACTAAGTGTATTTTAACAAGGCTTAATATGCGGGGGAAAAACAGAATTTGCCAGTTTCTGTTGACATGTTGGATATTGAGTCTTTCAGATAGATTTGTTTTGGCAGTACCGCTTTTCTGAACAGCGCGAAGCTTGAGCATATGTGAATGATACAGTGGAAAAATGTATATGAATATTCTCCAAGTTTAGAGGAAAAAAAAAAAAAAAGTTGTAGGGTTAAAAGAGCATGCTCCAGAAATGAAGTAGTGACTGTGATGCTTTTTGACCTTTGCCTTCAGCTCAGCTATACAGATAATGATACTAAAGGAATAAAATAAAGCATAATTTATTGATTTCAATACAAGACTTACTTGGGAAGGGTGCAGGCATCAGGTGCATGTGAGAGATGACACAGGTAGCTTCAAAGCCTGTCTAGGCCAGGGCTGTCTGTGGATGTTTTTGTCCAACCCTCAAAGGCTTCTGAGAGCCGTGTGTGCCTGCACGTTTACTCCCACAATGAGCCATAAAGATGCCGGGGTGATTTTGGAGAGATGTGCTTGAGGTTTATAGAGGTGCAGGAAATGGCCAACCTTGATCTACCAGCCATACAAAAAAAAAAAAAGAGAGAAATAATTTAATTTGACCTAGGTATTATTGTTAATCCAGTGTAGGAGACCTGGCCTTTCTGGTAATTCCTTCTGGGTATAATAACCTTAGATGTCCCTTTAATCTTAGATGTCATTTTGAGTGTTGTTGCGTAAACAGCATGTGGATATAACAAAATTGCACTGTTGTTTTTATGATCACCCACATATCATGGGCTCATTACCCGGGTGAACAAGAGCTGATGTTTCCTTTACCATTAGGAGATCCCCTTTAGCCTGAGTTTTCCCCTGCATCTCACTAACCTTGCTTTGAGCCACTTTTTTCTTACTTGGAGTGTTTTTGTTGTAGTTCATGATCAAGCCTTTAATTACCTTATTTGTATTATTAGCTCTTCACTACAGAGGTGTAATTCATAAGAGAGTTCTTCGTGAGAATTTTTCTTAGCTCATGATGCAGCCAATCCATTCATACAAACAAGTCTGTCGTGCTCACATGGGATAATGCTGCTACTGCTAATTTTAACCTCAAATATTGTGGTTTTTTTTTTTTTTTTTTTTTTTTTTTTTTTTTTTTTTTTTTTTTTTTTTTTCTGGTCTCTTTTTTGGGAAATAGGGAGGGTATAGTTACAGTAGTGGTTGCCTGGCCCAAAATAAGTGGGAGATAGCGAGCAATTAATATACAGTGATTTTAGCATGCGAGGAAAACTTTGTGTGAATAACTTCAGAAAGTGCAAGCACAATATGATTGCCTGATACGCATGAACACAAAAGGAGTGAAAATTAGTTGACTGAAATATTATTGGTAATAATTCTGCTAGTGTTCTCCCTCATAGTGCATTGAGTGGGTTGATGGCCACCTCACTGCCAACAAAACAGTGAGCCCAGGCTGTATGGTATGATTTAAATGCTCTTCCTGCTTGGTGACTTCGTGGGTGGCGGGGGAAAGGAGCCCGGGGCTCTTGGAGCATTTGCTTTCTGGTATTCTTGTCCGGAGTTCAAGCTGCACGCCCATGGAAGCAAGAGGAAGCGGCTGAAGTGTGGCCTTCTTTCTTGGCCTCTGTTGCTGTCTGTCATTAGGGTTTATTTGAAGGGAGCTTAGGGAATTGCTTTTCATTTTATGGGAATTAATAAAACTGGGCTGGGCTTACTGAAATTATTTCCGTGAAGGTCAGGCTATTCCAAAACAACGTCCTTGCTGAAGGAGCCAACCGCTTACCTGTAAGCAAAGTGTCAATATCCAGGCACTGGATTCTACATTCTTTCTTTTGAAAGAATTTAATATCTAATTATTTCATCATATGTTGTCATCTTATTAAATGCTATAAAGGAGAGGAATAATCTCAAAAATCCCCAGACCCAACAAAGATGCTAGCAACTGGTATCAGGCTTCCACTCTAATATTGGAAGCAGTTTTTATGCTGTGCTCTTCAGCACTGTTTTACTTCAAATCTCTGTACTGGGTGCAAGAGTGGGAATTAGGTATTAGTAGGTCAGCTTAAGCAGCCCCCTGTCTACTTTTCAGTCTCAATTTTATTTTGAGCCCTCAGTTGTTTACAATTTTTTAAAATATTGTCTCTAAAATAGAATTTCTTCATATGTCATAAATGCATGCATGTATGTATATGTATATTATGTAAAAATCAGTGAGTGCTGTGAGTCCAGTCTTCAGCACTAATTATAAACTGGGCATGTGTATTTGCAGTTAATAAGCTCAGATACTAGGGGAAAAATCAGTGAAAAAGATTATACCACAGATAATTAATAAAAATCAATTAGTTTGTTAATGAGTCCTCTGTCATTACCCAAGGTGGCAGAAACCAGCTGGGGGGGAGAAAAAAAGGAGTATCTCTGCATAGGATGTTTTAAAATGCTGGCATTCTGCTGAGACTTTCAAAGGAAATAACTAGGAGAAACAGCACTACTTGGGTTAAAACTGGCAAAATTTTCTCTTGAGATTGCAGCTCCTCTAGCTAATAAATTTAGCAAAAAAGTGATTCACCTTTAGTGTATGCTATAAAGCATTTTCTGATGCCTTAAGTACATTGCTCACTGCCCTGTATTAAAAACAAAACCCATAGTTGTAAATGTCAATGACTAGGATTGTTAGAGCTCTTGCAGCTCCTCGCTTCAGTGTAGAAGCTGGAAACACCCATTACCTCTTAGATGACTTTAGGATAACATTTTACATTCAGATATATAAATGGCATAAAGTCAAACATGATCTGACAGAGAAATGCAAAATGCCTTCAAATAGTCCTTCGACTAAAATGGAAAAGTTCAGTGGCAATGCTTATCCATTTGCAAATATATTTTTGCAACACAAGACATATATCGTGCTGCTCTCACCTTTCTCCTGCTTTGTCCATTTGCTGATGATGCAGGTGTTAATCCCGATCTGTGCAGTAAGAAACAAATGTATATATTCATGCACAACATGCATCCATATAATTTATTTTTGATCCTTTTTCCGTGTGTATCTGGAGAGAAGTAGGTATCTTTTTAATGCCTATTTCCATTGTAGGAGGGAGGGAGGTAACTTGAGTTTGAGCACAAAACATGTAATTCAAATTTCATCATTATTTTCGGGAAGCAGCAGAAAATAGTTTGATGTAGAAAGAAAAATGTTGACAAAGTTACATTCTGTGTTGCTCGAGACAGATGCATAGATATGCTACAGCAAGAGAATTCCTGTTTTTTTGAATACTACAGATGGTTCTAAACCATCACTCCAAGGAAAATTTCCTGTGTGAAAGGAGTTCTGCATTGTTATGGATAGTAAGAATGTTAAGTAGATAAACTGTAGCATCTTTTACGTAACTACTGTTATAACAAAAATTAATTGCTACTTATTTTAAACAGTTGAAGAGCACAGGCCTCATCCTATTTTCGACAGACTGCATGGCAAATTTGATAAGGAATACATGGCAAGTTGTGCCGCACTTGCATGCGGGATGAGGTTCTCAGAATGACCAGTTAACTTTGCCTTCACAATAATCATGATGTTTAAATTTTTGGCTGATATGGTTGGAGAAGCAGCAGCATTTTTTTTTTTTTTTTTTTTCTCTCCCCTCAACCCCAGGAAAGACTTGCTCATATTTAAACTGCTGGGCTGGCACTGATGAGCCCTATATTCTGCTGCCTTTCTAATTTTCTTTTTCTTTTCTCTGTGACTTGGTTTTTCTTCAGGAGAGTGTGGATAGCAATAGCTTTCCCTGAAAACATAACCCCACTTTATCACGTTTCAAAGAATTTATTTTTTTAAGCTTTTAAACACTAGTGCGATAGGTTTTGTTAGTCTGTATGACCATTAGTTATTTGAAGGACCTTTTAAAAGCTGCCGTCTATTTAAAAAAAGTAAGTCTTGCAGATAAAATAGCATGCGCACACTTTCCTTATTGCACTGCTTGCCATCATGTGTATTTTGTTATTAAGCTGTGTACCTATGGCAGATAAAAGCTGTCAGAATGTAATCTTTGTGTCAAGTTAAATGTTCAAACTAGGTGCATACTTTTTATAAATATAGAGCTGAAAGATAAAGCTGAAAAGTTCCATATTTACATAATTATGCCTATTTCCATATGAAACATCTCAAGTTTTAACAACCTGTGCCAAGCTGAGTGTTTTTTGTGTAGATCACATTATGGAAATAGCAGAGCTGTGAATGATTGTGTTCCTGGAAATACACGGTACCTTTCACATTTTTAGTGGTAGAGTTAAATTTTCCATTTTTAACCTTCAGTAATCTAGGAAGCAATGGACTACTTTAATGTGATTCTTGGCGCTCATTAACCCTTGATTACCTTTTCCATCAAACAGCAGGAGCAAGTCCTTGGCATTGATTAGCTATTGATAACTGGCAAGGGCCAGTGAGGTGCAGCACATCGTGTTACTAGATGTTGCTCAGTGAAGCCTCAAGCTGTGGAAATACCTGGTTGAGCTTATCAAGCTCAGTTTGTGCAAATGAGTGCATACAGTGCAGTTAACTTGGAAATTGAGACTATAATTTGCCTAATCATGTATGGGTTCAGATTTCTATAGGCAGCCTAAAGGTCTACTTGTGAATCATTATCATTTTTGTGATATTTGCATGCATCATGTTCCAAACGCCTTAGAACTGTGGTGCTAATAGAAGTGTTTTATGGACAGTGCTATTAACATTCATATTATTTGAGACATGCTATTATTCTGAATATATACTGAAAAAAAAGAGTATCTTCTTTGATTGGATTTCCTTATGGAATATAGATTTTTTTTTTCTTCCAGATGTCTTGATAGTACAGTATTTTTCATATATAAAAGGAACTGTGGAGCTGCAGTGCAAAAATATCCTGGCCTGTGTGTGTGTGGTGTGGTGTTTTTCTTTTTTTTTTTTTTTTAAATGGATAAAGGTTGGTTGATAAAGATCTCACTTCATTTATTTAAGTGAGATTTTACTGGCCAAAAATATCATAATAAGATTTTTGTAGATGGTCCATGGAGGAAGGGGGGTGGGAGTGGGGGCAAGGTTTGAGGAAGCGATAATATCCTTCATTATCTCTTACTTGTCCGAGATACATCTGGAAGAAGGAATACCTTGGAAAGCTTGTCTGCCCTGCTCCCACACCCCCAGTGATATAATTCTGCCTAATAAAAAGGATTATCTTTTTCTACAAACCTTATGATGCTGGAATATATTATTCATTTCAAATTATTTCCTCAGCAGTAATCACCGTGATCAATATCTTAACAGAGGTGACTGCTGGAGCTGATGACTCTTTCATTGCTTACAATGAGTATGAACTTTGATTTGCTTAATAGTTTTGCCACATGCCACATAAGGAGGAGGGTTTTTAGATTTGGGGGCTCCTTGCAGTCTGGTGAGGTGCTTAGGTACATTCTGAGCTTTCCTCAGGCCTACTGACTAGAACTGTTGTTCTTTGCTTTGCCTCCTCTCCTCCTGAAACCGAATTGACTGCTGATCACCCCGTGCGCAGCTTACACCACGTGCAGTCCGGCCTGTTCCAAGGTTTTGCTGGAGTTGCAAGATCCTTCCTCTCCTGTTTTGACAGTCCTCAAAGGAAGCCCTTGAGGGCTACAGGAGAATGGGGTTGTGCTCTGTGTGTGTTTTCTCCCCCAAAACAATGTCAAGGCGATTGTGTTTTTATAGTACTAAATTTTCTAAGATCCAATTGGATCTCTCCATTCTCCTGCTCTTTAGATCCACACTGGGGACTTGTGCCCTGCT
>VZSV01000062.1:2149143-2154143 GCA_013398735.1 Nothocercus julius | reverse complement strand
CTCTTAACCAGTAATCCTTCCTATTTTTAGCAAACAAAATTATGGAAGTGTAAGTTTAGTCGTATTTCCGACTTCAGACATCACAAAAAATCTGCAAAAAGAACAAGGCTGTGAGAACTAATTTAGCTACTCAAAACTGTTGAGAGCAGAGACACCTCAGCTGGCTGTAGAAGTTAGGTGCCTGCTATACTTTAACCTCGGTTGGCATTATTAGCTAGTTTAAGATTGTGTTAGAAATTCTGTGCTCTCCAAGAGCTGATACGTCCTTTCATTTTACAATAATACATAAAATCCAGACTATTTTTTTGTTTGCACTTTCAATGCAAAATTGAACCTTTTATGCACTTCTTCCTGCAGCTTTCCCAGCACTCCTGCATCATCATTGCACCTGTGTCAATCAGAGGATGTTGTTGAGGAGGTCAAATGCCCCTTTCAAAAACTGTTCTGCTAAGGCAAGGAATTCTGTGGCCTGCTTCAAAAGTCTTTAGAGGTGGAAGTAAATAAACAGAGCATTTCCACCTGTCCTCCGCAGCCTTTGAGATCTTTAGGAAGAAGGTTATCAATATGGGCAGTGTTACTCTTAGCAGTTGTGAGAGGACCTGCACCCTTTTGCAAAGGCCATTAGCTTGCCTGTGATCCAAATGAGGTAATTCTGAGATAACTGAGGAATGAGGTAAAAAGTTAGAGGTATGACTTTCTGAAGGGAATTTTTTTTTTTTTCTAGGCTGGTTTAGGAATACAGAAATAGAAATGTATAGTCAGGAAGAAGAATAAATATATGGATTTTAAGGGAAACCAGCAATTCTTCTGAAGACACATAGAAGTAAAATGCATATATATTTTGAAAGCTTTCAGAGCCTAAAGCTGTCTGTATTAGGGTTCACCTAAACACAGGTTACTGTAAAACAAAAATGACTGAATTGGTAGCCTGTTAAGCTCTGCAGCACTAATTCCCTGTATGGTTATGCCAGTCATGTCAGCAAGTGCAAGGTTGACTTTACTTTGAGAGGAGAAGAAGAAAGGAGGGGAGGGGGGGAGGGAAAGGCTGTAAGGCTAAAGAAATCTTCAGTAGTTTTCGTAGCAACTAGATTAGATCTAAAATGCCCCAAGAACATGTTCATCAATTCTGATGTTAAGGCAGAGAGATCTTTCTTTTCCCCTCTTTGTTATCCCATGTTAGTCTGTATGCTGTTGTCTCCTAGAAAAATCTTCATTTTCATAATACATGTGACTAATCTGCAAGCTGTGTAAATGTTTTGACACTTGCATACTGTCTCTTTTTATGTATATAAAATAATTGCCCTACTATCCGTCATATATAAACTTGTGACAGTCTTCACATGTATCAACAAAATGGTGGGTTTTTTTCACTTGTTTTCAGCACTGATAATTGAACTACTTTCTCTGATTTTAGAAATTTTACGTCTTCAAAAGTCTGTGGGTAGAAAAAGGGAGATGTTATTTTAACCTCTGTAGTTTTTTACTCTCACCTGAAACATGCCAAAAAGTTTAAAAAGCTGTAGGGTAAAACTTATATGGTAAAACAGCAGCTATTGCAAAATCATGCCTATTTTTTCCTTTATATTTTAAAAATATTTCATTTAAATCTCATCTTTTTGAAAGGTAGCAGTAGTCTGAATTGTCTTTTGCTGTGTGGATTGACATTTTGTCTTTAACAGCTTTTTCTAAAAAGAACTGGAGTTTTGGTCCGGTCTAATTTTTTTATGCTAGTGTATTTTTGTTTGTATAGCAATATGGTGCTTCTCATTTGAAATGGCATTGCATTAAAGGACCTAGGAGCTTGTTTGTTCAATTAACTGCAGTTTTTTAAGTTTTCTTTGTTACCTTGATATAAGAAATACATTCTGCAAATGTAGTTCCTTAAGAGAGGCTTTTCAAGAGTGATTAAAGACTGTAGGAAAATAATTGATATACAAAACTGTTTGTCTGGACCTTAATGGGGCCATTTGAATTTATTATTGATGCATTTTATTGAGAAAAAAATTCACAGGCTTGAAAGAGATTGCACAGATTTGATGAATGGAGTGATTGCCTTGTGAAGAAGATTCCTTTGGAAATACCCATTTCTGTTCTCTGTTTGTGTCAATGTGTTTGTCTGCTGCATTTCTCCCGGATAGCTTGTTTGCTAGTGTGCAAGACCTTTGTATGTGTCGTAATGGCTGTGGGGTGTTCTGGCACCTGGTGCTTCTGGTGCTCTGGCAAGGCTTGGTCTGGATGACGTTTTGTAACTTGTAAGCCACCTGCTGTCTTCAGCTTCTTGAGAGCAGGTGACCTCTTAGCAGCAGCTTTGCAAGTGAAACAAGCAACCAAGGTGGTGGGAGAGGGAGGCAGCACCATCTATCCCAAATACAGCACTTCCCCTCACAACAACCTTCCAATAAGCTTCAATTTTAATTCTCTCTACTACCATTAAATAGATTATAAAACCCTTACAGACTTCTTTCACTAGGAATGGAAAACATTCTGAATGTTTCCCAGACTAATGCCAACTTCTGCCAAGGATATGAGCAGTGGAATTTTTATTTATTTATTTTAATTATCCTTTTTCTGGCAGAACCTGAGCATGTTTTTAATACTGTTACGTATTGAAAATATGTAATAAGTGTAATATTTCCTGTACTTTCTGGTTGGATTCTAGTTGTGAATGCCCCATCTAGCCAAATTACGAATCGCTTTTTCCAGCATATTGGCTTAATTCAGACAGGCTTTCTACTTAAACTCAGTGAATACACTGAAGTCTTGAACTACCAAGAATAGACAGACCTTTCTTAGTAACAAAACCAATCCCTTTTCTGAATGTTGAATAGATGGACCTGTCCACACATGGAGGGTGTGTGTGGTTTTTTGTTTGTTTGTTCTTTTTTATTCAAAAGGATTTGCACCTATACTGTGTTACGGTGATTACATATACTATCTACTCTGTTTTTCTTTTTGCTGCTGGCTCCTTCACCTTCCCTATATTAACTTTCTAGCAGCAAATTTAATGTAATAACTGCATGAAATTTCATAATGTGAGATTTTCTGCCTTTTTCAGAGAACTAAACTGATAGTGCCCCTTCCAAGTTCATCTAGGCGTCATGTCTGTTTATGAAAGTCTGATACCTCTTATAGTTGTGCAAGGTAATGTTGTCTTTGCCAGGTAAAGAAACATTGATGAGAATCTAGTTTGGGAAAATTTCTAGCCAAGCATCTAAATCACCTTTGAGTGATGAATTTGAAGCTGATATACTTGGAATTCCAGCCATTTTGGTCTCCCATCGTTATCTCTGAAAGCAAGATTTGGTACTCCATAGTAATTTCAGTTAGGTGTGTTACACCAGTATGTGCAGAGTCTAACCATCTGGTGGTGAATTGTGTTTCCTTTCACTTTTTTTAAACAATGTTTTAAAAATACATAATGGGCATATTGGGGTGTTGTATCATTTCAGTCTTACGAGTCCGGTCTTGGCCTTGTAGGCTCTCTCCCCTCTCCTCTGCCTCCCTCCCTACCCGCCCCCCCAATTGTGATGCTATTTGTCTCAATAAATAAGCGTAGGTGAAAATGTTGACCCTTGTCAAAGGGGAAAGGGCATGTTTCAAATTCTGTATGGCGAGTGTATCTATTGAGTTATTTTAGAGTAATACTGGGCCTCCATCCTATCATTAAATTTGTTTTAGCCCTCTGCATAGTCGCTTGTTTCTTTGCAGTTGGTCCAGGTGCAGGTTGAAGCTGATAAGAGCTGGCAGTGTTTGTTTTATTGTGAACCTTATTCAGCCTGATATTTAATTATGTTTCCGTGTGGATTTGTAATGTGGATTAATAGTTTTATTTTACTCCTGTGATTAGTTTCTGTTTGTTCTAATTTCTTTTTGGCTCTTTCTTGACCTTGAGGTGAAAAAACACAGAAGATGTATTCCCTCAATTTAATGCCAGTCTGAGGTGTTTCTCCTGCATCATCAGATCAATGAAAAGTAAATAGCCTACACTTCTTGTTTCACAGTGCAGTATTGATCTTTCTTCAGCTTTTGCTTCCCTTTTTCCCTGCGTCTTGTGTCTTTCAACCCCTGGGACCGAAGTGATTGCCATAGATTGGACAAGCTAACAAGCGCATGATAAGGAACTGGTGTTTTGTGGTATCCCTGCGTTCACACGCTTGGTATATAAAGCCCGGACCTCGCGGCGTTGCAAGAGAGGTGCCATTTTGTGCGTGGCACAAGTCACTGTGAGAAAGAGCCACGGGGAAGGCACCGGAGCAGCAGAGGATTTTATTCTCCACGCTGATCTTTTCTTCCTACAGCTGGTGCCAAGCTGGGTCGAGGACATTACTCCTCGCGAAGTAAGACAGGTAGCCTGCAGGGAACGCCACGAGCTGCTCTCTGCTATGGCGATGCATATGGGATGGTGGCAGCAGCCTGTGGGTGAGTCTGAACTTGATCTTAGAATGACTGTGGTATGTGTGTCAAGTCCTCTCTGAACCGGGGACAGCACAGACCTGGGCAGAAAGTTTGGGAAATAAAAGGGAAATGCAGAAATTCTGGCTGGAAATGAGATATGCAGCGTCATATAGTGTGTTCTGTAGTTCAGCTCTGAGCTTAACGTACAGGAAATAAAACCTTAAGTCAGTATTTTATTAGACAAATTCAGTTAATAGGCTATATAACTTTGGGGGTCTGAGGATATTTCTGCTTCTCCCTCCCCCCCCTTCCCTATATATTATAGTAAGTATTTTTCCTTTAAATTTTAATTCAGCGACAGCACCTTACTTAATTCTTGGAAACAGTGTCTGCAGTGTCTACCTGTCTTCCAGTGCTATACAGATTAAGAAATGAAATACTTTTCAATTTTATCTCTGGGCCCTTAACTGTCCAAAGTGTTCTTGAAAAATGATTAAATTAATAATGGATATTTTATTACATTCTACACAGTCTATTGTTTCTTTCAGAAAGCTAGGTATTTGTGCTGAAGTTTTTCTGGCTTTGCTTAAGGTATGGCAAAATAC